>JAYGXS010000002.1:2038402-2093793 GCA_036362985.1 Ligula intestinalis | reverse complement strand
TTCTCGTACGACACGCCAAAACTTCCGACATATGACATGTCGTACATCAGCCTACCAGAACTCGATACTTCCATTCTTAGCACGCTTCCTCACGTGTGAAGAAACGAAAATTAAGAAGCTGAAGGCCGACCTGACTCCATAACTGATGTGGTAACCGTGTCGACTTCTTACTTTGAGCATTTTGTTATCTTTGACCGTTTACTCTTGAGCTTTTTGGACCCCATAATTGATCTTTTTTTTACTCTCCGTGAATGGAGCCATTTTTTTGCTGAAAGTTTGATATACTCATCAAATTAAAGTTATCATCATCATCATCATCATCATCATCATCATCATCATCATCATCATCATCATCATCATCATCATCACCATCATCATCATCATCATCATCATCATCATCATCATCATCATCATCATCATCATCATCAATTTGTAGACATGAAACCTGGAAGTGACAATTCCTGTAGAGGCTTACGTTTGTTTCCTTGTTGCCAACCTGATATGTGTGTTCTTTTCCGTGTGGTGTGGAGAATTGTCGAAGACATCGAATTGCAAATGAGACAGATTGGCCTCATTTGACAAATATTGGAATGTTGATGTGTTGTAGATAAAATAACTTGTTTTCGTGTAATTAAAAAGGTATCAGTGTACTATAGAAATGACCTCATTATCACGAATGCAGACAAACAAAGCAGAGGATTAGGGAGGAAGGTATAGGATAATAAATTCCCACGTGAATGGAGAGCCAAAATGGGAAATCAAATTCGAAAGCCGCGCCAGCATGCAGCTAGCTTATGTTGACCATTAACGGATGATTAATAAATCGAAAACGTTCGTTTGCTTAACTTAACTTCCTTAATGCTTTCACGGGTATCCTCGCTGAACATTAACGGATAGTTACGATCGTGGCGGCTTCGCCTGTTTTCGGCCCCGTAAGTTTCCAAAGGCGTATCTTGGTCGTAGCTCCGATGTTTCGGGATGTTCTCGTGACTCTGCAGTATCGCTCTCGTATGGCACTTCCGATCAAGATCATCGTGGACCCCCTAACCTGCCGCCAACATTAGCAGCTGCATCCTGACATATATTTAAAACACTTTTTCCCATGAGCGACAGTTTTTCTCTTAAAAGACCCACAAACTACGTTCCATTTTGTGAATTGTGAGCCATGCCTTAGGAGTTGTTTTCACTGTTTCTTCTTTTACACCAGTTACGCCTGCTGGCTCTTGCTAACTGACATCACCACAGGTGATTTTATTACTCGGGTCAAGTCAGTGTTCGCTACAATTATGTAAACGATATCTTTCGAAATTTTCTGTTGAGCCATTTCATTTCTTCACTACTGTGTACCAATAGGGAGTTCAGCGGCGTTTGCCTACATTTTCAATAATAAACATAACTTGACTTGACTAACCATCAGTACAATAATTATCAGCTTAATCTTAGTGTACTTTTGAAAGAGAATACAGGCAGTTTCCGTAGGTTTTTAGTAATAATTGACTAACAGAATACAAGGCTTTTATCAGCCATCTCGATCATCCGACAAAAGGCCAGGGTAGATGTTTATAAATCAGTTCAAGTTGGAGGTGGAAACGGCAGGTTTGCTTCCCTTCTTGGACATCCTCCTTAGTCACAGACCTGACGTCAGCGTCCGAAGGAAAGTTTATCGAAAGAAAACCTGGTCTGCATAGTATGCAAACTTAAACGGTTTCGTATCCCTTTAACAGAAGCGAACTCTAGTTCACTGCTTAGTGCGAAGACAGTATTGGGAAGAGCTCAAGGAAATTCAAGAACACGAAGAAGGTTCTGAATGGGTATCCCGAGGGACAAATAACAAGGAATACTGCTGCGAAAAACCCACTGTGGAAAAAGGAAAACTATTCTTCAGAGTCCCATTTGAAAAGGACGCAACAAGTGAACCCCTGAAAAGACGCCTTGACCAAGCCGCTTCACGAACCTCCCCATCAGCAAGAGTTCGGGTGTGCTTCTCAACTGAAACAATCATAAATGGAGAAGTTAAGCATAGGTTATCAGATAAGATCGCCTCTGTGTGCAGCTTCTCTGTTTAGAAAGTGGTTTCCGCCAAAAACAACCAAGAGAATGCAGGCACAAAGGGGATGCTTCGCGGCCAATGCCAGCCCGATTCAAAAACGCAATCAACGAGCAGTCCTTACTCGGCCATTTTCACATTATGTCACTAGTTTATGACAACTAGCCGAGAACAACCCATCACACCCTCCCTCTCCTTCACAGCGGAGTTTCAACCCTATCCTACCTACGCAGTGTCGTTTGACCTCCCTTCCGAAGACTAAGTTACCGATGCAATGCAGAGGCTACGCAACAACAAGGCGTGTGGAAAGGACGGTATTCCTGCAGAAATCTACAAGTCCTGTGTCGACACCTTGGCTCCTCGGTTCCATGAGGTGATTGTACAGGCGTGGCGAGAAGAGACCGTTCCCGATGACTAGGGCTCAGCTGTCCTTGTACCTCTCCACAAGAAAAGAGATAAAACAAGATGCGAGAACTACAGTGGCATAAGTCTTAACGATGTTGCTGCAAAGCTCTTCGCTGTTGTTCTTCTCAGGCACTTCCAGTCTGTACGTGACTCCAGGACATGACCCAACCAAGCCGGATTCCCAGCTGGGCGTGGATATACGGATCAAATATTCACAATGAGGCGCACTCTAGAATTCCGCCATAGCTACCTGCACCCGACGGGCGTTTGCTTCGTCGACTTTGCCACCGCATTCGATTCCATCCATCGTGGGCCCTGTGGCGAATAATGGAACTGGATGGAGTGCTGACCAAACTTATTGCCATGATTAAGGCCTACTATCGGTCTACCACGGCACGAGTCCTGGTCCACAACAATCTCTCTCAGTCGTTCGATATCCGGTCTGGTGTCCGACAGGGCTGCGTCTTTTCGCCCATTCTGTTTAACTACGTCATTGACTGGATTTTCGACAAAGCCCTACATGAAGAGGACGATGTTGAACGTGCACCCCTGCGCCGATTAACTGATCTTGACTACGCCAATGATATTGCACTGTTAGCCTCAAACTTTGATGGTCTACAGTCAGTAGTGTCGCGGTTAAATGAGATCGCTATGTCGGTAGGTATGTCCATAAATTCCGAAAAGACAAAGTTGTTCTCGAGCTGCATCCCTGACCAGGAAAAGGCACCCCTGGGGATTAATGGCCAACAACTTGAAGAAGTAGACAGCTTTAAATACCTCGGGGCGAGCCTACTACCGAATGGGCAGAGCAAGGATTACATTGTATCCCGTATCGATGCTGCTCGCTGGGTTTTCTCAATTCTTCGAAAGCGCCTATGGATCCGATGTGACATCTCCATCGCCACGAAGATTCGTGCATACCGTGTATCCATCCGGTCAGTCCTCCTCTATAAAATGCGAATGCTGGGCTGTGCGCGCTGAAGATGAGCGAAAACTGGAGGAATTTGACCACCCGTGTCTGAGGACGATCCTGCGAGTTAAGTTTAGTGACTTCATCTCAAATGAGACAGTCCGCATCCGCTGCGATCGTATCACGAGGATGTCTCAAGCCATTCAAGAAAGGCGACTGAGGTGGTTTGGACACGCTCTCCGTCCTCCGCCCCACGAGCTTACCTATGCTGCCCTCGACCTGGCAGCGCAGCCCACCTGGAAACGTCGAAGAGGAGGGCAGCTGAAGACTTGGCTTGACACCGTCCGTCAAGACATGGAAGCAGTTCTTGGACGTTGTATCTTCGTTTTTTTTTGTCGCTGAAGAAGGGACTGGGTGGAGCTTTCCACATCAGCTGCCCCCAATTGCCACGCATGGAGAGGTACCGTTCGTAACATCATTGAGGCTGGCTAGATCAGGCATGATCACAGCCGTAACAAGTAAAATTAAGTACTAGCCGAGAAGTGAAACCCAAAACAGAGCGGAGAAAGTGAGTTCCGTTAGTGGTCTATGAACACTCTTCAACGCACGTCGATATCCCCTAACCTAAACCGCCAACTCAACCAGCTCGTGGCTTAATGGTTAGGGCGTTAGACAATGATCAAAAAGGTAGCGTATAAAATCCTCGGGTTGTGCACCACTTAGGGCTCGGTATGACAGTCTCAGAACAGCTCATAAATCAGAAATGGCCATTCCAGTCTACCCTGTCTTTCAATTGACACAACTGTGAAAAAGTATCAGCCTCGGTTGGAGTCAAACCCACACAGCAGGAAAGCTTTTTCTTAGCAAACACTCTACCATCCAGCTACATGGCTCACCATCTGCCGTGAATTTGATCACAGTAGGTTCAATTTTACCCCCCCCCCCCCCCCCACTTACTGCTCGTGTGGAATCAACCATTACGGAGCAGCAAACTGACTGCACAGGCAGGATTTTCCAAGAAATCCCAGCGAGGCCGCTTATTTTCCCGATTGGGCCAACTAAATAAAGCCAATCTGTCAAACTTCCCTAAAGATTAAGTGGGTCTAGTAGTAATTCTGGCGCATTCTGGAATCATTTCGAATCCATCCCCCTCACCTCCAAAAAAATTAAGTGAGCCTTATAGTCATTCAAGGGAAGTTCTAGAGGATTGCTAGAGAAATCCTGCCTGGACATTCAGCTTTCTGTTTTGATGTAGGAAAGGAGAAAATACCCAGTTGTTTAAATAGTCTTAAAAAGAGCTAGAGTGCGTTTTGCCGCGGTTTTTAAAGAGTGAGCTAGACTGTGTGGTACTCCCTGAATTTATTTTCCCTTATTGCAGTTGTAGACGAGGGTGAGCTATTGGAACAGAAAACAGAACCTGTGGAGGTGACGCCAACTGACGAGTCTTCGTGACATTGTTGGTTCTTTCCCCTTTTTCCCCATACTTCACCTACCCTGAACAGTGTTCCAATCTTAGTACCTCCCATTGGCCCCTTGTTCCCGTTGTGACGTGCTCTCCCCCTCCCTATTCATCCCCGCTATTATACGTTTTTGTCACATCTCTCGGTTACTCTTCGGTTTGATTGAGCTTGTAATCGATAAGCCCAGAAAGGGCAAGAGTCAAAAGTCGGGAATTGACGAACCGTCTACCCCTACAGTCTGCTCAACACCCCAGGTTGTGCCTAAATACGAAACCGCTGGCTCCTCCGACTCCATAAGTGTGCAAGCCACTTATGGAGTCGGTGGATTTCATACAAGCGGTAAGTTGGCTGGTCAAAATCGACCCAACTGTGTGTAATTTCACGGCGCATGGTGAACCATGTAGCTCTATGGTAGAGTGTTGGCTGCGCAAAAACCTTCCCACAGAGACCGCGAGTTTATTTTTCACAAGTGAGTCCATTAAATTAACCAAATCCGCTAAATAAGCTTGTTGTAAAGAAGATGCAGGCGCGATCTCTTCAACGATAGTTTTATTCTGAGCTTTCGGCTCCACACGAGAAGCCATCGTCAGAGTAAATTAGAACAGCAAACGTCAGCTTCGCATTAATGAGGTTGGTAGGGGAGGGGGTGGTTGTGGCAATTATTGATTGGTCTTTGTCCACGCCAAGTCCATTCTCACGCTATCTTATTGCGTCTCCGAAGAACGTCCCTGGAGTAATGGCATGTGACCTTGAGGTGGTGGCCTGCGTGCTTGTAGAGGAACTGAGCCCTGGTTTCTTGTCACGGGCACGGATGGCAAAATAACAGGGCGGTATATCCACTTGCCTGTTTATTGAGTTAGGTTCTGACATCCAGGCCTCTAGAAGTTCGCGTCTCGTCCTATTATTGGCCCGTGCGATGGCTTCTCGTGTGGAGCCGAAAGCTCAGAATAAAACTATCGTTCCAGAGATTGCGTCTTCGTCTTCTTTACAACAAGAATTTGGGGCACGCATATTCGCTTCTATTCGTGAAATAACCCTGTCTTTGCCGACACTACTATCTGCTTAAAAGGTCTGAACTTTGAACTGCATAAATCAATAATACACATTGCGGCCTAGCAGGCAGATGATCCCACGCAAAGTAGCGGCCTTAGCTATAGTGATAACGCTTTCCCTGGCTAGCGAACATGTCCGCAAGAAGGAGGAAAAAAACTGGGATGTATCCTGGGGAGACACGGCGCAAGAATGCTGCCCCGGAGATGCTAAATCCACGGATATGACAAAACCCGAGTATTTCACCTGTCAGTGTCCATCAACTCACTACCCCGAGCGTATCTTCCAGCCGGGCTCCAAATTCCTGATAACCACAAATTGTATACGCAGACCGATAGACTACTGTATTGAGATTTGTCATCCCACCCATACCTATGCCTGTACAGAGCTGCACGAGCAAAAGTCTGCCATCTGTCATTGCCTGCCCGAGTATACCACTGAGTCGAATTGCTTCGAGGTAAGAAACCCCTGTACCGATGAGATTCTCGGCTCCTCCAGCAACGGCAATATGACCTGTCGCGTGAGCGAGGACAATCTCTGCATTCCAGAGTACGGGACCCACCGGTATTGGTGTGTCTGTGGCCACCCTGCCCGTGCCTCGGCGGAGCAGGCAACGCCTAACTGTATGGGCAGCCCAGAACGTGACTGTGAAAGCTACCTGTGTGTGGGTTTCCAGCCCCTACCTGCCCACCCAACCGCAATTACGCCAAGACACGTCACCCTGGCAACCGGGCGGCGGACCTCCGAACGTCCGCATGTGGCTCAGTGTCTGGAGCATCCAAAACTCCATTGTGTGTGTCCCAACAATTGGTACGGTAAGCACTGCTTGACACATCGGGGGCAGCCCGGAAATGACAGCTGGTCGCCCTGGTCGGCCTGTCGACCCGACTGCATAGATCCGCGCGAAGGCCGGGGAGCACATCACGCAGGTTTTCTCTACACTCAGGCCACCTGCTCATCTGCCGAGAAGACTGTGTGCGAGGGCAGGTTTAGGGTTTGGCGTCGATGCAAAGTGTTTCAATTGTGTACTACCAAAAGTGCCAATCTCCAGATCTCACTGGAAGTCTCCAAAGCGTTGGCGAAGGCTATGGAACAGGAAATAACGGTAAGTTTGCGTTTTTCTGGAGGGGAGGAGGGGATCATGTTAGATCATGTTTTTGGAGGTTGCAATAAATCTGATAATTGGTCGGGATTTAGCAATTAAATGACAACATAATGCTGACATACGCGAAAGATTGATATTCTTTCGCTAGCGGACATTGACTCAGGTTGTGATACTGACTAAAGTGAAGTCTATTTTGAAGTTATTTCAGTCATGAGAGGATGCCGGCTTTTGATCGAGCTTTGCTTTAACCACTAACATAACGCGCGTTTTTATCATTGATTTTGACTGCCTTAATGAATTCAAATGTATTTTATGAAAAACACGCACGAAAATATTCACTGCGCTCTTTTGGTAGCAAATAACACCTTCTTTAAATTTTATATGTACAGAAAGGGTATCTTTCGGTTTAAAACAAAGGTCTAATCCTGAGCTTTTTTACGCTTGTGAGGTGTTCATTCATAATACATCGTATCCATCAATTTATTAATGCTGCCTATGCTGCAATATTTTATGCAAACTATGTGACCTCTTCCTCAAACTTAAGCCAAAAACGTATTTTTTCTTTCATCAGGATGTGCACAGTGCGCATTTTATAAACCTGGAGTTCGACCGTAGCACTCAGTAGGTTTCAAAATTATTCGGCAATTGAGAACCTTTTTTTAAAACCAACGGATACTCTTCCTTTCAGTAAAACATTTAAAGAGGGCGTGATTTGATACTAAGCGATAAAATAAATAATTTTTTGTTGCAATTTTCGATAAAATTTGTTTGAATTTATGAAAGCAGTCAATATTAAAGACAAAAATGCATACTGTTTAAGAAGTTACTTTTTTACAGAGTCAACGTGTTGTTAAAATGCCCATATCCTATCGGACTGAAATGGATTCAGAATAGGCTACATGATAATCAATATCACAACCTGAGTCAATGCGGATTAGCGGAAGCATATCGATCTTTCGCATATGTCGGCATGTTGCACAACTTCTGGCACGTACTGTAAATAGAGGTAGATGTACGTCGGAAGAAGGAAAAACGTCCACCGGGAGAGGTTTTTTTGTATCTTACGTTTCGGGCAGTTGTCTAGTCTACCCATCTTTACAGAATGAACACTCTGGCCCATGGTTCTCGTCTTTAGAACACTTTCCTTCTTTCATGTGCGTGTTCTACTAACCTTGGCTGAGCCGCTTTGGGCAACTTGTGTCTCGCTGTCGGCCTCCTAGTTTTCGCGTATGTTGTCTTCGTTGTCACTTTTATTTATCACCTTGACCCCTCTCTCGCCCCTTCTTGTTTCAGGCTGGCCCTAAAGTCGTGACTGTCCCCTAGTAATAATAGACGAGGTAATGTATGTGGCAGTTTACCGAGTAGTCGATTGAGTAGTCTTGATATGTGATCGTCACTTCAGTCCACAATATCAACGGCGTCAAATTTAGAGACGTAACCCATGTCTGAGGCATTGGTTGCTGCTTCCACCTTGAAGTCCATCATTTTTAGAGTAACTTGATGCTCATGCATTCGCATCTGAGGCCACCGGCTAAATTCTCCAACATAATTGCACATCCCGCAACTGTACTGAAGTCAGTAGACAACGCCGGTTTTATCTTGCTCCGGGATGGGGTCTTTCAACCGCATTAACTTTTGCTGCATTGTGTAGGTGTGCAAATCCTATTCCAATGGGCACGTCGGATCTATCCACGATTCCGGAGAGGTCTTTAACGGACGGTATGGTCCGCAATGACTTTTCTGGGCAACACATTCTTGATGTCATTCGATTCCGTTCAGTGAACGCTTGTGGATAATCGTTAGCTCTAAAAAGTTCCGGAGGAGCCTCACTCCATCCCGTTTGGCAGCTGGCGTGCGGTAGCGAGTTTCTACTGGTAATTAGAGTGTGCGTATGCAACTCTGCTTCTGTTGCAGTGGGTGGTTGCTATTTTAATCCAATATTTGCTATAGTTTACGGTAGACAGACATCACATTCTTGCCGTCTATTTAGTAGCAGAGGAGAACGTCCAGGAACGGAAGTCTGTTATCCATCGTGACTGTAGTTTGGGAAAAACTGAGTCAAATCGTAATTTTGTCGTGGTTGATTATATCCTGATTGATAAGCACGAAATTTTTGTCAACGTGGCGTGCTCGAAATTCATTCTCTGTAAATGGGTGGACGAGACAACGGTAGAATTCCAAGGTGGGTCTTTGAAAATGTGCTTATGTATTACAGCCACCTACTTAACTTTTTAACTATGCTAAATCACACATAATCTTCCAGTTTTCTACACGCCGTTTGTCAATTCAACAGGGATTTTTATGACGAAACTGATCTGTAGAGTGGCCCTTGGAAGGCCGCTGCATACAAAAACGCTTTAGTCAGTGTATTAAGCAAAAGTGGCACTTTAATCTAGCCACGGGAATAATCGCTTACTTACTAACTTTAAGTAGGGTGTTGGTAATGCTACTGGAAAATATAGCATGTAGCGCCCCTCTGTCTTTGTCGGTGATTTCATAAAATAAAATAAATGTTACTGAAACATAGTAAGTAACATTATAACATTAGCCGACTTGCGGCATAGGCCCAAAAGTGTGTAGGCTCTTAAGGTATCAACCGGGACGGGTGTCTCCTGTAACTGACCAAAGTACGCTTATTTACAACTATTTAAATATATTTCATCGAAAACATTTGCAAAATATTCTTTCTTTTATTGCTTTGGCAGAATATGTCGCCTTAGGCGAATTTTATACTTGGAGAAGCGATGTCTTTCGGTTTTAAAAGGTTTATAAATGGCCAAATAATTTTGAATTTTATCGACCACTGCATTTGCATTAAAGGTCTCTTAAATACTTTCCATAAACGCTCTCTCTAAGGAAATTTTAATATTTTTCTATAGCTTGAAGACGAAGTCACACACTTCTCATGCAAGTTTGTAATGATAATTTGATAATTTATAAGCAGTTTTTGCCAATGGAAATCTTAATGTCGTCAAAAATCTCCTAATTAGAAGCGTTTTAGAACCTACAGGTACCATTCATACATAAAATTCGAAGAAGGCATGATTCGATACCAAAGGAGCAAAAGTAGGAAACATTTTTTAATGTGTTCTATAAGATATAATTAAATATACGGGCGGTGAAAATCAATGAGAAAAAACGCATGCTACTTAAGTAGGCATTTTTTAGTGAACATGCTTTTTGCCAATATTCAGAAAGCCAGCATCGCGCCATGACTGAAATATATCGATTAGTATTACAAGCAAACTAAAGAATACTTTCGGATCAAAAGTGCACTTGAGGATTTCAGTCAAAGTTTCACGAGATAGCGTATTTACTGCATTATATTTTAATGTATGGGAGGAGCAAAAACCACTAGCAAAATTAATACTGATAATGTATGCACTGGTTTACGGAGTTTGACTTCTATATTTGGTGGAAAATATACACATCCCAAGACTGACATCCTGGAATAACAAAAGTACCTCGGTAGTATATTATACACTTATTAGTAATAAAACTAAAGTTTGGTAAGCCTTTCCAATTGAACGCGAACTTTGATATTTTGATAAGCAAGACCGATCATTGATTGTAGATTGTTTCCGTCCAGAGAGCGTTGATGCCCCTTTGATAATACCTGTTCTTTAAAAACGTTTTCACCTTCCAAAACATGTTTACCTGCTCTAAGCAAGTGATTTTTTTTAATTTCAGCGCGCGGGTCCCGAGCAAGCTCGAGGGGTTTATCTGAATAAAACGGAGAAAAAATTTCTGTACCTAATATTCATGTTGACTCTTATTTTTGTAACCTCACTTTCGATATTAATTATTGAACTAGGTACATTATTTGGAAAAAAGTAAATTTTACTGCTAAGCTTCTCTTGTACTAGGTTACGAATAAAAGCAGGTTAGAAGATGAACTCACTTTTCCTGCGTAATCATTTGATTGACTGATGAACCTTCCCAACCTGTTGATTTTTTTAAGTTAAGTTTGCGGCAATTTTTCGTAAACTTGCGTAACCACGGATATTTATCAGAAAGTAAATAGAAATCCCCCAGCTGCTAATTGAACTTGTTGATAGTCAATGGATACAATTACTTCACATCAGCTTCATCGTCACCTCAGAATAACAGGCTGTTATGCAGGTGGTTGTGGTTTTAAACAGCACTGCCACGGCAAGCAACATCTGGAGTCCTCTGTCAAATCTACTGCGGTTGCAGAAAACGCAACTATATCGGAGAAACCGGAGGACTGCTCTGGACGCGAATTACCGAACAAGCGACAACACGGCGGAGAAATGAGGCCAATTGTCAAGTTGCAGGCCACTCGACAAGACCCAGGTACACATTCAAATTTGATGAGGCTGCGATTCACGCGAGGAGTCGCACAAGTATGAATTATCGTTTACGTGCCCCCAGTTAAAAAATAAGTGGAATGATCTATCCAACCCATATTCTGTACTGGGGGGGGTCTGTTTGGCCAAAACAATTTGCCCGAAGAGCGTACAGACGAACTCGTCTTCCGCTGCCAGTTTCAGTGACTCAGGTGGCCAACCAATCAGGTACGAGTTCAGCAGGTCACGACGCACATGCCAGTTCTTATGCAATTAGTTCACAAACGGGCGAATATCCTGGATTAAGTGGGGAGCCGTTAATTTTCATAAATATCCGAAAGTATGTCGCGACTATATTCTACAAATATTCCATGTCCCTGCGTTTGGATTATCCGTTTCGGCTACTGTCTCTGCCGATGATGGTGCCATTAAGGAATCCGAAATGCGAAGCGCATAAAGCTCTTGCACAACAACTCCTCAAGTAATTCCTCGGAGTCACGTTTTCATTTGTTTTTGCAGACATTAGATTCCTCATCGTCTCTCTTTTTCGCATCGTGATAGTAAGGATGACTTTTATGACCAACCGCAAAGCATAAAACTTTGCTCCAAGTTCCAGAGAAATTGGGTTTTAGATTACGGTGAGGATTCAGGTTGAAGTTTATTTCGTAGTTGCAGTTCGAAACAGGATTATGTTGCGGTTTAGCTTTCGTATTACCATTTCGTAGTAACAGTAGGTCTTAGGGTACATCTAAGGGTAGGGTAAAAATAAAATTTACAATTGGGTTTTATGTGCGGGTCACTGTGAGGATAGAGACAAGATAATATCTACCCTTCCTGACATGTTTTTTGGAAGGCCACCCATTTTAAGTGGGCAAGGTGTCCCTATTCCCGATTCCTCTTTAGGTGGTCATAAAATCATTCCTTCCTATCTTTTTTTTTTCCGAGTGACAAGGCAATTAGTCGAAAACAGATTAACAAGTCCACAGAACCCAATATGATCTCACTGTATGACTACCAAAAGTGTTCAACTGTGCTTATTCATTTGATTAGCTTGGCATATAAATGGGCGTGGGGTTTCTGAAAACACACCTAATGTATTAATCTTACACATTTCCTAATATTTATCATACTGAAATTGCAAGCACTCACGGAACCTAAGACTTTTTGTTCCGACAGTGCTACTCCATGTTTGTGCATTCATCTCGCAGATTAAACAAGTCAGCGGGTTTTGTACTTCATAATTAATTAGGTGCGTCGCACTCACTTCCTAGCTTCCTTTAGTCACCTAAAGGATGGATAATTAATTGTTGCTATAAGCACAGGGATGACTTTACCATCGAGGGCCTCTCGGCCTCCAAGTTGAACTTCCCGAATTTATTTATTGATATGTGCCAGCAGACAGAGCTCTTTGCAGTCATCTTCGGACTGACGTCAGTGGTGGCTGATTGGCCCCTGCCCATATAACTTTTTCTTATTTTTCCTTCCTGCCTTTATCTTTGTCGACAGACTTCAGTAACAGTTCAAAATCTCAAACGACTAGAACATAATTCAGATGATGGACGAGCCTTCATCTTGATTACCTATACACACACCTTAAATTCCAACATTCGCCTTATTTTCCATGCCTACTTTAAATTAGTCGCAGAAAATTAGCACATTATGTAACATGCTACTCACTATGTACAAGTAACTATATTTTCTAATTTATTCGCTAATTGCCATGTAGTGACGAGGGTGGTCAAGTGCATGCTTTAAACATTTAATTGACTATCTGAATGCTAATTTTCAAAGTTCTGGTATACCTTTGGTAATTTCCCAATATCTGCCACAGTATACAAAACTAGAAAGATATAAGTGATTCAGTGGCTAAATCCCCGTCCTACGTTCACCATGAATCGGTACTTCCCCTGTGCCAAATTATTGCAACCAGTAGAGAGTTCAGAGGCGTTCGCATAAACTCCTCTCAATAAAACTGAACTAAATAAACCAGAACTGGCAATGGCAGGCTCCCATGTCCTGGTTTGCACTTACATTCTGCCTATATCACTACCTACTGTGCGGCTGTAAGTGCGTCCCGATAAGAAACCTGAAGCCCAAACAGAACGAGTGAGTCCCATAACCAAAGGTTTAGATTCCATCCACCAGTTTAAAGTCTGTCATCTGCTCAGCTTCCTAAGACGAATATTGACTAGGAAGGTCCCCGGCATCCACGAACCCCTCCGGCCTACTTTACTGTGTAAACTACCGCATATTTGGTCGAAGAGTCTGAGTAAATTCTTGGAAGTGAGGAAGGCTCATCGGCGTTAGGTTTCCAAACCACTGGTGCACAGCACAGCTCGTTTCGGTATTTTCCTTGTCTGAAAAGCATTCTAAAAAAATTAACTCCTCAGGGAAAAAAATTGCTTTTTATCCTCGAAAGTTGAGTGGCAGAGATTATTTAATAGGAATTTAATCGGTGATTTCACATATACGGATCCAATTAAGTCGTTGGATAGAATTTTACAGCTGCGATGCAGAATTACGAAAGAAAATACACACATTGAATTTCTCCGAAATTGCATTAACAGTCAGGAGTATCCAGTATATTCTTAAAAGACTTTTATTATTGACCATTCGCCACGTTAACACAACCTTGCTATTATCAATTTTGTGTAAATTCAAATTGATGTGTTCTCTAAATATCTCGTTATTCATGCACAGAGCGGAAGCAGCTGATACGTCCTCTCCAAATTTATTTGCGCAAATAAATTCTGCTATTGTGGCTTGTTTCAAATATAAAATAGCAGTTCGTCGAAAAGGTAACTGGGCCTACTCATCCAACAGGCAGCCTCCAGTAGAAAAATGCTATTTCAAAATTACTCTTTTCACGCTTCTGAATATTTATTCCTATATAATATAAGTCGTAACCATGCAGCCATCATAGAATAAAGCTTTTTTCTTGGAGTTTATTTGGCTGAGCTCTGTGGGAATGGGAAATTTCAAAGGCAACTCTCAGCGGATTTTCGTATATTTTAAATGGGGCAGGCTTTATGGAAGTGAAGGCAAATGCCGCTAACTAGCTCCATAGGCTTTTCTTTTTAACGTTTAAATAAACTAAACATCATAATATACTATACTTTACTAATAACCTCATTCAAGAAATTCACTTTGATGCCTCGGACATCTTGGTCCCACCACGCATACTTACCATATCCAGTAATCCGGCGGTTGCACGTAAGTCTATAACCAATTCTCTGTCCTACCTTAATTACAAATCGGTGTTTATATTTTTTAGTGCGTTTGTAAAAAATGTGTAATAGTTCAGTTGAAAACGATCAAAAGGTTATTGAGGTCATGTCAAATTCATATGGGAAATATAGGTTACTGCCTTTGTACTCCCGCTTGGTACAGAGCAGCAGTGATGCAGAAAATGTGGCGTTGCCAGTAATGGAAATGCGGGAAAAGGGCAGTAAAAACTCATTAGGCATTGTTCAGAAATTCTATGGGTTTGAATGCCAATGGCGGCATTTTAAGGAGCAAAACTGTCGCCCGTGGGGGGAGGGTGGGGGGTAGAGCATATACAAATTGGACAGTGCTTGAAGCCTGAAGAATATATACGGAAAGCAAACATATGCTCGCCAATTTACCTTTTGATTTTTTAAATGGGAATTTTCGAAACAGTAGGTAATTCAAAGGCGTTTGCTCACCTCTCCCTTCATAAAAATTAACTGATTTGAATAAGCCACAAAGAGCAATTACAATTTTTAAGGGGGAGAGGGTTGGCAGATTTTCTCAATTCAATTGACTCAAATGTGAAAAAAACTAGCGGCATCTGTGGAAACTTAACCCACACAGCAGGGGAGGCTTTTGCGCAGTCAGCACTCTGCCATTTAACTAACAAGGCACAACGTGCGCCGTGAATTCAAGCCTATTTTTGTCAAATTACCCGCTCAACTATTGCTCGTATGGAGTCCACCATAACGGAACAGGAAGCTTACTGCCAAGGTTGGATTTCCTAAGCAATCCACAGTTTTCTTTGTGGTTGTTGGGTTATTTATTCTGCCTAAAGCAGTAGCTGTTGTGCGGCTGTTGGCGGGGCTTGAGAGTCAGCCCCAAGACAGAGCGGGACGAATGATTTCCGTTACTGATCTAAGATCGTCGCTCTGTGAGTTTAAATTCTGCCGTCCGTTCAGCTTCCTCGGAAGAGCGTTGGCCTAAGAGGTCTATGGCATCCTCCACGCCCTACTTCTTTGATGTGTAAAGGGCTAAATATTTGGTCAAGTATTCCAACTAGCTGCTTTGAGCCGAGGGAAGTGTTAGGACCCGCACCAGGTGAGAGAACCCTATCACGGTATCCAAGAGCTGGTAAGAGAGAAACGAGAGAAGACGAGCGACCACGAGCAGTCTTCATGCACACAAAGCAAGTTAGAACAAGTCATTGTCACAAGGAGGCTACGCGTTTCAATGGTCCGCGTCGAGACACTGCCTTACCGCAAATGGATGAATCAGAATTGAGGAGACTTGGCTCTAGACAGTGGGGCAGCTGATGACTGCCTTTGCGTGTTCTGAGTCATCGTGGGAATAACCGCATTCCCAACCGAAGGCTTATCAACTTTGGGAATTTCCAAATGACTTTTAATAGAAACGGCTCGTCTTGCTATGTTTCCTCTGAAGACGCTCTTAAAAAATTAAGTGCTCAAGATACCATCAAAATTATAGTCTTGACAGTTGAGAAGCTAAGGTTATTTACTAAAAAGTCATTCGGTCATCAATAATTTTGTCAACTCAAATCTTAAATATAAAGCAGTCTAATACCCTAACAGGCAAAGTATAGTTGAGAAAGGGTATTTTAAAATTACGCTGTTCACGACTTTTAACATTAATGAACCAAAAATGTCGGTCCTAATTCTACAGACAGTATAAAATAAATATATTTTCAGGAGAGGGTTTTTTCATCACCACATTTTCAAGGCAGCAGTTTTTCCTATCATTCAAATATCGCTTAACGTTTGGAGTTTCTATATGGCCTGTAATAGAGACGGCTCGTCTCGGCACGTATCCTCAGATGACGCTCCGAAAAAATGAAGTGCTCAAGATACTATCAACCCTATAGTCTTGACAATTGAGGAGCTGAGGTCATTTACCAGAAACTCATTCACTCATCAGAGTAAAGTAAAATCAAGACCTTTTTCGTTGGTTATAATATCCAAACAAGTGGACTCTAGTAGAGAAAGGATATTTTAAGGTTACGCTGTTGACGCCTTTTAACATTAATTTCTCAAAAATGTCGGTCCTCACCCTACATACAACATTAAATAAATGTATTTTCAGAAGAGTGTATCTTCATGACTATATTTCCAAGGCAGCAGCTTTTTGCAGTGTTCAAATAGAGCGAACGTTCCGGAAATACACAAAACGCCCTTTAGTCGACTTCACACGCAGTAGCAGGCCTACACTGAACGGAGGAGAACAAATTGGGCGTCAGTCGCGAATGCAACACAGTAGACTTTGGTTGCAGAAGCCGGGGTGGGTTTACTGAATCAGACAATTTCCCTGTCAGACGCATGGCGAGTGGGCGGGCACTGTAAGCCAAACAAAGCGCACAGTCTCTACTTTGAACTCTCCAACGTTGGATGACTCAACGCACTGGGACGTTTTGCGACAGTGCGGACATCTGTAGCGGTCTAAGCAACGGGTGTGTCTAGAGCACTACAATCATCAGGCCAAATCCCCAGGTAGAATATAAAATGCAGAAGTCACCAGAAGGAGCGGTTTATTGTTTACAGAACTCCCTATTGCTATCCCAGGTGGCAGTGGCCATTGGCGAAGCCAGAGCTAGTGTCGACTGCCGCCAGCCAGACCTGAGAGAGCATGATACAATGGTAGCAGCTGCTTGAGTAGGATTGCAGAGCAGGTTCAAGTGTTTTTTTATTGGTCAACTGCAATTGCCCGAGGAGATGTCGTCTCTAAAGTTCCCCTGCTTCGTGGCCGCGGATTGGCGTAGTCGAGTGACACTTAAAAAACCGCGAACAGCTGGGCACGCGTATACGTGCGTGTGTGCGAGGGTGTGGAGCGCGTGTGTGAGTGAGTGAATATCGTTCAAGTGGTCGTCAGGTCAGCAACTGGGAACAGCCGCCTGCGAAGACAAGTGACCTTGAGGGCCGCGGACATTGACGAAGGAAGGAAGGGGGCAGGTACACAGGCACTGTGGCCGTCCGCCACACATCTGCCTCTACGCGCAGCCGAATGCTCCACTTCAGTCGCCCACGCCGTGACCATGACAACAGCATTCGAGAAGAATGACTGCTAGGCCGACACGTGTCTATGTGCTCTTAGCTAATGGTGGGCGGCTATTAGCATATTTAATATAGGTTGTTGGCAAACAAGGTGGTGCTATTTTACCGACAACACAGACCATTTCAATAATCTATTTGGCCTATTTGGGCCTCATCAGATGAAAGTAGGTCAACTCCAGTGTAGCAGTAGAATTTGCCACCACGCTCGAGTTTCGAACTCGAGTCTTTCCGGCTAGAGGCGAATGCTCTAACCCTTGAGCCACGAGTCCGCCGTGGTGTCGGTTTTTGATCGGGACTATATGTTATCAGGTAATCCTTCTCCGATCTGTTTTAGGATGCACCCATCCTATCATTTTTTCTGTGAGTAGCGAGCTAATTGGTACCCAAATTGTATATGTTAATCACCAAATATTAGTAAAAATGGGGTTTATCCTGATGAGCCGTATCAGCCTTGGAGACATAGCAAAGTATGCAGTGGAGGACATAGACGATGGAATAGGTGCGCTTCCGCAAAACCTGATAAGCTGTATCGAACATAGCTTCAAATAAAGCCTGAAAAATCTGTAATCAGCGGAAAAATAATAATTGAATGTGCTTTCACATTGGTTCGAAATAATTGTAAGACTCCCTTGTGAGGCTGCCTAATGACATAAAATCGCCCCGCACAAGGTTAACTTTCGGAAGTCGTGCTTAGGGGGAATTAAAAGATGCTGAAGGTCGTACAGGTGCGTGATGACTGCGCAATAAGAAAGGAATCAAAGTCACCAGTTATTTATTATACTCAACTAAAAAGTTAGGCAAAAAAGGTTGCTGAGAGGAAAAGAAACTGACAAGGAAACATATAGACCAAGAAAACCATTAGGAAAACTCTTACAGGTAAAAACAGTCGAGGAAGCGTTTGGATAGGTGGAAAATGGACCTACTAAATTGCGGAAGTAGTTTTACGTATGAATCGAGGGAAAAAGCGGCCTCTCAAGAAAGCCCTATGGGGAAAATAACTTTTTTTAGGCGAAACAAAACTGAGGAAACACCGAATATTTGTACGGAACGAGTAAACCCGATTGGTATGAGAAAACATTCCATGCAATAAATTCAGTCATTAGTAAAGCATAACAAAGACAACACTAAAAGACCATTTATAAATAATTTTCAGGTCAAAATCACTTCAAGTAATTCGTGAAATGCTCAGTAAGACAGGTAGCGCATTAATGGATATGAGGTGACTATCGTGCTGTGGCTCATGAACTGTAGCACAAATACTCATCTCATCTCTTGAAGTCAAATTTCTACATAAAGTTGGTTCAGTATTTGCAGTTTTTGTCGTTAAGAATTTCTAAAGTATTCGCGGCTACATCCTCACATGCCGAGGTGCTTAGGAATCTCTAGCTTCATCATTTTGTCTTACAGGAAAGGTTTTAATAGGGGTTTTATGATTCGGTCATAGCACAGGAAAGAAAAAATATATAAACGTTTAGCATATGAAGGCAGAAAATAAATGGAGATAATTATTTAAATAACCAAACATTTGCGCGCGATAATCAGAAGTACAAGTGCAACCAATAGGAAGTAAGATCTGTGCAAAACTGCCTTCAAATAGGCTACAAACCAATGGCGACTCTATTTTGAGATTTATAGATCAAAATAAAAAACAAGACAGGAAGGCTTACCCCTACATTTTAAACTCATAATATCTTCTCATGCACTTGAACAGAGGTTTAGGACAAAAAAGTGAAAACTAGCCGAAGGTTGCTTAAAAACTATAGCTTAAATTAAATTAATAAACGAAATATAAAACCAAAAATTTAAATTAAATTAATCAAACTAACAGTACTCACATGAAGCTAAATACTTCGGAGTTTTTGAGGGCAGTAATAAGCATAACTTCACCTAATGAATTACATATAGGAGGTATATAATTATGTATATCAAAGGAAATTGGCATATGAGAATGTCAACTTATTCGCTTATTATTTTGATTCCTTTTAGCCCGTTAATGTCTGCGTGATTAAAAAAATCAGTTACTTAAGTTCAAAAATTAGTATTTAATATGCGTATCTGAATATGGAGGTGGGAGTAAAGTAATTCGTTCTCGTCTTGATATGAGTAACAACGGCTGTTCAAGGTGTGCAGTATTAAGCTATTTAATAGATAGATAGATAGATTAATAGATAGATATTTTATAGAAGAATTGCATAGCAAATTACCAAATCTCCTTTATTTACATATCCGCTTCGTTTTTCAGTAATATATTATATGTTTCGCAAATGCCTAATTAAAGTAATTGTATCCAATTACAATTAAAAACTTCATCCCAACGAGAACTTGCAAGTCCGGTAACATTTTCTTAATAACTCGACAGTCCCAATTATTTGATAGCTTTAGTACAACTCTGGTAAGTGTTTAAAAGTTAAGTTACTTATTGCATTATATTTTGTGAACAAAATCCTTGAAGTAATTTGATATTCCGTGACACAAATATTGCCAGTATGCCATTGGTTCCTGTCTCGTTTATACAAGTAATACTGATAAGCGTAAAGGATTCAGCAGACCGGCCTGTCGCTACTTGAAGAAATCGACGCCAGAATGTCTGGTTAGACGTTCTCTAACGCGGAAATAGAAAGCAGTCATTTTTGGTGCAAAACGGTCGATTTATTAATAGAATATAACGTTTTTTGTTTTCAAAACACTTTATCAATTGGTGAAGAGACAGAATGTTTTGGCAAAACGCACTTACGCCAAAGAAAACCATGATATCTGCTTCCGAAGACAAACTTTTCAAAGCAGTTTGGTCGGGATAACTCAGTCTCTCAAAAGTGATACATAAAACAAATAAAAACTGGAAACCGCATGTGGTTGGGGGCGTGATGGGCCGGTTGGACGATATAAAGGTAAACAGCGCCATAATTAAACCTTCCGACGGATGCTGGAGCTCAACACCTTGCTTTGTGTGTAGACTGACGGGGAGTAGTCAGTCGTTCGCGGTTGATATTTGCCGTGCTCGTGGGGAACGAATCCGATTCCAGGGGAAGAAATAACCTTCAAAGGTTTAGAAAAAAAATGGAGGAAGTAGAATAAGTCACAAGGTAAAGCTATTGCGTGCAGAAGTTAACCAAGGTGTCTCATTCATCGCTTCTGGTCGAAATGACCGTAAAACGAGAACATTTAGCGAAAGGCATTGGAAACTGGACAGTTCCCGACTTTCCATTTTTCGCTTGGCAAACAACAACAACAGAGTAAAGATTAAGAAGAAGGAGATGCGGCCACTGGAACAAAAGTTTGATTGTCCTGACGTTTTGGATTCATGCGCATGACTTTGACGATGATACAATTACCTATGATTGAGGATTTCCGACGTGTATGCGGTCCCACTGTTTAATAACCTTGTTTCCCTGATAAGCCTCGGCCATAAAGCCGCTATAATCACCGGTTCCATAGGATAGAAAACTGGGTTTTTCTGTTACTGCCGTGTTACTCACAAGAACTCGATGCCAAGAGCGAATTTTTAAAGTCCTCGAGGAATGACTTCTTACACTGTCAACTACCTGGATTCTGAAATTTTATTATAAAAGAACTGTAAGCCCACAATTGCGATCCAGAATGAAAGAATAGCAATTTTTAGATCACAGGAAAGATCTTCAAGACACTTCAGGTCAGATATTATGCCCGTTATCTTCTAAGGAAGATAACAGTTGGAATATGTATTATCACTGCTACTTTAGGGACCACTAGGCACCACCAAAAGTGGCGAGAATATATCAAGCTATGAACTTACCTCATTAGTGGGTCCGTGGCGTTGAACATGCACTCCGGCCAGGACGGAAGAGCTGTGAGTAGTCGGTCCGGCGGGGGCCCCTAGTTGAACGGTGTGGGCCCGCAGCACGGAGTTGGATGAGCCGGACGTAGCAGACGCCGGGGAACGCACAACAATCTTCGGGACAATGGCGGTCACGACCGCGATGCCATCTCCAACGCCAGTAGGGCCAGCACGCAGTACCTTACATCCCAGACTTTTACCGACATTCAGCGCCGGAGTATCACCGCGACCACCTCGGCTGGGACTCAAACGCTCACCCCGCTCCTCGCTAGAATGGGTCGCTGTCTGACTGCCAAAACCCCCCTCGAAATCACGATAAAGTTGCCGTTGGGATCGTGAGTACAGCGGTTCCTGAGACGTTTCGTTGGGTTTTGGTGGGAAGCGTGAATAGTCAAATGATCTGGCCTGCGAACGCAAAATTTATAGTGTTAGTTAGGATGGTATGAGATCCGAGTGGATAAATGGCCTTTTACAAAAAAAAATACTGCCTTCAGAGGCACTTTTTAACCTGATGTTCTCGTCGCTGGGGCTGCAGAAAACTTCGAAGCCAACACTTTAAAATTTCCATTTGATCCTAATTATACTTTACGAAGGCATGGACTTGGTGCACTCGAATAAGCCCCTGGACAAGGGCATTAATGGTACGAGATCCGAGTGGATAAGTGGACTTACTAAAGATTTTTAAAAAACAAAGCATTCAAAGGCACAAGTCTGCCCTGTTAGCCAAGCTGCCAGGAGCACAGAAAACTTTAGTGACAGTTCTTAAAAATTCTCTTTGATCTTAATTCTGCCTTACGAGAGTGTGAGAGACCCCGAACAAGGACAGTTTGGAGGCTTAAACAAATTATAATGCTGCTTCATTTCCTATTTACCATCGTGGCTTAAAATGCTTAGCCTTTCGTCCTTGGTTAACATACGCCTGTCTAAGAATTTATCAGTATACCGCTACTCAACTTACGGCCTGAGTGAGTACTTTTCAGATCCAGGTAAGCAGCACTCTGCCAATCAAACGCCCCCTAAGAGCCCGTTTGTTCTGTCCAACAAAAAGGCTTTCAAGTCACTGCAATCTGCTCTTTTCTACAGAAAACATAAGCTCCCAGTGTCCGCTGACTTTCGTCATTTCGTGTCTAATGTCAACCTGGTTACATGCTACTACTCACTCCGATGGCATTTTTGAGAAGTAGACATCAATGGGGTATCCTCTTTCCGGTACCTTGGTGCTACTCTGGCATCAACCGGCCTTATTTACGTTTCAAAGTGAATGCCTTTTTATTAAAACTCGCAAACGTTTAAAACTATATCCACCGTTTCCATTCATATCGCACACTGCAAGCCCCAATCTTGTTATTTATAGATGCCTGCATTCCCCCATCATTTATAACCGCTCTTCGGTTATTTTCCAGCTTTCTTTAAAAAAGACCTGTTCATTTTCAAAGGTGTCCTCCAAGTGCTCTCTTCAGCTGCCAGTGTCTCCTATACTTTTTCAGCTGATATTATGATGCAGCCAAACTTTGAAACGATCAAGCAATTTTCTGATCGCATCCTTAGTGAGGTCGCTCATATTCTCCATTCTGAATTAATAGCTGTGAAGCCGTTCCTTATTATACGCCGAAGTTTTTCGTCAGATGCCCTGCCGTACATCAGCATATCAGCACTCTATGCTCTCATTGCTAGCACGCTACCTCACATGTGAAGAAAAGTAAATTCCGAAGTTGAAATCCTACCTGTCTCCATAACAGATGTGGATATCATGTAAACCTATATATTTTGAGTATTCTATGACCTTTTACTTTATCGCATTCCTTGGATGGAGCAATTGTTGCTAAAACTTTTGGATATTTACCTTCAAAATAAAGCATTTTTCTGTCTCTCATATTCAAGATCACCCGAGACTCTGAAATATTGCTGACGGCGTCACTATGCCTAGAACGCGTTAAGTTTGCCAAGGCAGGGGTTGAGCACGTGCTCGAGCATGGCCTCGCCCGACAGTCAGACACCTTAAAGCGATCACTTGTTTATTGTCATGTATTTTGCTGTTAAAGGTTGATTTGGAGAGTCCATACTTGTTCTTCGAATCATGTCGTGGATTCTGCAGAACGAAAATCTGGTAACGGAAGGCTTTCAGGAATAAAAACTGGCAAAGCTAGTTTAACTAGCGCACTTCATATACACCAAGCCCCCGCAAACTGTCATATGGGAGCGGTGGTAATAGGGGGTTTTGAGAGTGAGTAAATAAAGGAAATTTGTAGAAGATAGTTAAAAGCAGAAACATGTGGAAATTTGTTTCCGACGGCTGCTGGGAGTAAGATTTCGACTTTACTCATCTTAATCTAGAAAGGTAAGTTGGGCCTCAGATAAGTTGAAGTTTACGATCTACAAACCAACATTTCCATTTTTTCAGGAATTTTAGGTACCCTGCATTTTTATCATCGAGTTTTTCCGAAAAACGTTAAATAATACAGATTTGAAGGTTCTACAGATATGAATCAGCAACATTTCTCAATACGATAAAATAAAAATGTATATAGCACTAAGCCTATTATATTCCACTGTCTATCCTAATTCCTTTACCCATAACACCTCTTTAACTTACGTTTTCGTAGGATAAAATACTGGGAACAGGGGTATATAAGGTGCACTACTTAAGTTACTGCTGTCATCAATCCTTTTAATCCCGGATAGCATTGATAAATTACACCGCTTTTTGGGCGAGTGGTGATTTACAATAACGCGTTTCGCCACCATCTTGCAGTCGCTCAGTTACCTCTTGGTTGATGCCAAGAGTGGTGATGACTGAGGAGTCACTCAAGCCTCCCCCTAGGGGCGTCAAGACAGCCACTGTAACTGAAAAATTGCTTACGTACCTCCCTCTCCTCTCAGATTAACACCAACTTCTCCTACCAAATGCTTAAAGCACAGAAGACCTGATCTTTACAAGATTCAATCAGGCTCTTTTATCCAAGTTTTGCTAGGTCTTACCCGTGTTAAAAGATACGGGGCACGTAGACAGAAATTGTGTTTGACATCTTTGATATCTTGACATCTTCAAGACTGTACCACAGGATTGTCAATTAATGCACCAACTCCATAGGCTGCCCTACAGGGGAGGAGACTAAGTAAGGTTCAACGGTACACCCAGAAAGTCTTTCCCTAATACTGCTTTACTCCGATCGTTTTCTTTGCTGCCAGCAGTGGTGACTTTTCTCCTCTAAGACAACCGCAAAAGTTTCCTAAATAACTTTCCTTACGATCCAACCCAAGGAAACCGTTGCTTGGGTCTACACTTCCGCATCGGGGTTGTTTGATAGAGAAGTAAGAAAAAAAAAAAGGAACAAGTCGCGACTGCGATGACTAACGGTGGAGGGCAGAAGTGCGGAGGTGGCCTGGTAGGGGTTTCCTGTCGGGTTGGAGGTCGTTGCTATGCTCTGCTGCGGCCTGCACAGACGGAAGTTTAAATTATCCATCGCGACAGACATTGGTGGACCCGAACGTGGCCAGGCATCTGAAAATAGGCAAAGGCGGTCGTTTTAATGGGCGGAAATGCCAACGAAAATGGCATATAAACCGGGGAAAGGTAGCGGAGAGCGGCTACCGGGCGTAAACGGGGGCAAGATCTAAGGGAATTTTAATGAAAAATGCAAGGTTAGGGAGGTACCGTCCCTTAAGCTTTTTGCCCCCATCTACTCAGAATGGAAGACGTTACCGGTCTGGTGTGGCTGTTTCTAAAAATGGACTCCTTCAAGGTGATTGCGCCGATATGACGACTATTCTCAAAGTTTGCGCGAATGGAAAAAGGATTTTCAAGAAACCTTCAACGAATGAAGATCTCCGGCGTTTGTAAATTTGAAACAACATGCTCTACGCAGAATGGCTATCCAGTTGACCAACATTAAAAAGAGAACAGTTGGTCATGGAAGTCCGTCTCTCAGGACATACTTCTTTCCTGCTGGTGAATCGTATTTACCTGCTGAAATTATTGAACGCACCGTTTGAATCTCATTCGTAATGATGCCAACCAATATGAACAGTTGTCATGGTTTTCCTCTCCCAATAATCAACGTTTGAACATGTGCATCACAGCCAAGGCTAGCCGGGTACTGGAAAGGTATATTTTATTGATCTAAGCTTTAAAAATCGTACAGAAGTTCATAGGCAGAGATAACAGTACCAAAAAAACGGGATAGTCATAGAGATGGTTGACCAAACAACTATAAATAGATGCAGACTCACTGCTACAGGCCTGAGGAAAATATACGCGAGGCCCAATATCTCCACAACTACTTCGTGGTGAATTGATATCGGAAGGCATTTAAAAGTTTATGCTTGCACGTTCGGCCCCGGAGGACCCAACCAGAAGCACCACATCCACACATCAGGAATATCCCAGAAGCCACTGTCCGTACCGTTGCGGGATAAGGTCTTGGATTTGCACAGCGACCCAACAGGGTAAGGAAAATAAAATAACGGCTCAATCCCAGAGAGCAATCTGAGATAGTGTATCACATTCCATGTCAAACTGTCCTTGTAATTACACGGGTCAAACTGAACTTGTGATTGAAGTGCCCATACATGAACATAAACCATCTGTGCAGCGTGGCGATTAATTATCGCAAATTTCTCCACGAACTTTTGAAACTTCACAACCGCTATGATAGTCACCCACGCCGGAAATAAGACGAGCCGAGAATTGATTGAAGTTTGGCCCACGGATAGGGACTCAGCCAATCGATGTACCGATTTGATGCCGGAGTACAGAGTCCTACGCAGTCAGCAACAGACGGGTGTCATTGCTAATTGATTGGTTTGACCCTTCTATTTTTCGCTTTTCTTCCTGCTGCTGCTGTTATCTCTGACGGTGAACCCCTGCACGAGTTCGAAAGTTCAGAACAATAAACAAACCACTCTATTGCTCACCCATTCTTCTCCTTGATTCATGCAAACACCTAGAACGCAACTCTTCGCATTTATTCATGCCTTTCACGCCGTGTCATTTATTCCGAGAATAGGGATTTAGCTCCTAAAAGAGACTGCATGTATTCGACTGCAATGGGATCAGCTTGGCACATTGAGGTCCCAATTCTTCTGAGACGTCAGCGTATTTTTCCCTGAAAGGAATCAGGTACGCTTGAATCTGTTGTGTATTAGAAAGCCGTCAACTGACGGAATAGCTCGATATCTCCCAGGATTGACAGCACTGTCAACCGTGTTAACTCTGGGTCACCCTCACCAAAGACTGGTAGAAGTTAGGCCACGGGAAGATAAACTGATTACCTCTGTTCCCCCCACACGCCCACGTCCAATCGTTATCATTCGTACCGCGTCTTGCGATCGTAACACAGGCGAGAGTGAAGCAGATGCAGCGCAAGTCCCCATTGCCGCATGCACTCCGTGGAGCACACGGAGAAAGTCGTCGTCTGGGACAATCAATCTATCAGAGTTTTGAGGGATCAAGGGCTTCTAAGCTGCTGCTTTATGTGTAGAAACAAATAACTAACCGATAGTATTAGGGGCAAAGACAAGCGGGACATTGGAATGGCCATTTCTGGCTTATTAGCCGTCATCAGCAAGGCATACCTAGACGCAAGTGGCATCCCACTCGAGACTCAAGGAAGAGCGGGACAGAAGAGCTCTGTTAGCGGTTGGTGATCGCTCCTGAATGAGGATCAATATCCCCCCGACCTATACCGGTAAGAAAACGAGCTCGTGACTCAATGGTTAGGGCTTTTGACTCTGATAAGGGAGGTCGTGCGTTTGAGGTTCGGGTGATGCGCCACTTGGGTCTAGGTATGCCTGGCTGAGGGTGGCTAATAAGCCAGAAATGGCCACCCAACCTTCCGTGTCTTTGCCGGCAACACTATCTGCTTATACTACCAGTTGTTACGACTGTCACGGCCTTTGTCAAGACCTCAGACAGAGCGAGACAGATTGAGTTCCCTTAGCGGTTGGATGAACGTTCATTAATGACTAACCTGTACTGGCGTAGCAGTTGCTTGTCCTCGGCAGACCCAGCGCGACCTCGTTGTGTCCGTTGTCCTTGGCGACTGGACGCGACGGCTGCGGACGCAGCAGCTCCTCCTGACTGATATCCAGACTGCGCAGCAGGGTCGGCGTTGTCGTGGTCGTGGTTGTCGTTGTCGACGTGGTCATCGCGGCCGCCACAGCCGCTGCCGCGCCCATCCCCTCCTGCGCGTAGACGCCACCGCCACCACCGGCGACAGAAGGAGGCAGCTCGGCGTCCGGCTGCAGAACAGACATGGTCTCCATATTGAGGGCGCAAACCCCGCGCATTAGGGCCGACTTCATGGCCAGGTGTGATTCATGCTGTTGTCGGTCAGCCTCCACAAGTTTCGCCTCGCTCAGTCGCAGTCGCTCTTCTAGCTGAACACCCAGTGAGAGAGAGAGATACAGTTTATTTCGAAATTAGCATTCAAGCGTATTCCGCTGAAAAGTTCTCCCCTCACCATGCATGAAAATGACGGTAGGAATTCAACATAGGGCCACCTAATTGTAATAGGAGTTACTCTTAAGTGTTATTGGTGTAAAGGCTTCTTTGACAAGCCAATAAAGATTATTCTTGGTGGGAGTTTCCTTGGCACTGGCGGAACAAAACTCTACATTTCCAGGTTTGTCGACAGCGATAAGAGCTCGATTCGAGGTCGATTTGAGCTCATTCCGAGCTCGATTTCAGCACGATTAGGGTTAGGGTAAGGGTTAGGATAAGTGTTAGAGTTAGGGGTTAGGGTAAGGGTTAGGTTTAAGGTTAGGTTGAGGGTTAGGGGTAAGTGTTACGTTTAGGGTTAGGGTTTGGGTAAGGATAAGGGTTTGGGTAAGGATTAGTGTTAGGTTGAGTGTGAGATAGTCATATCTTATGTAAAAAGCTCGAAATTTTTGCAAAGTATTACAAAAGGTCTTCAGAAAGTCCATGATTACTGGATTTTGGGCAAAGAAAAGTTTTGGGGATAAAAATGCACATATCCAAGTTTTTCGACAGAGATTCGTGCTCGATTCGATCTCAATTTGAGCTCGATTTGTTTTTGCACCTTTTTTCAATTTATCTGCCCCACGCCGTCTGCCTATATCCACTTTATTAACTTATTTCAACACAATTTTACGTCTTTTTTTCCTTATTTTCACAAAATCCTTTTTGGTTAATCAGGTTTATCAACTTAAAAAACTCTTTATACGGTAACCGTATCAAAACAACCTCAACTTGTTGTATTGAAGACCACTTCTATGGAAACTCTGCCTTATTCTTACTTGAAGATGATGCAAATAGAAAAATTTATTGGATCCATTAATTTCGAGATTGCTCATCAGTTGCTTCCTCTCATTTCATGAAGTGAATAATGTAAGAGGAGATACAAAATTGAATTCATGCAGAAAAATCGATACAAATGGCAAGGTCACAGGAAATGACCTAGAGGAAATCAATAACGTAAGAAATTAAAACGCTGTGGACAACAAAAGCGAAAAAAAGTTGAAGACAAAAAGGTTGGGAAATAGAACTTGTACTCAGGGGGCCGTTGTTTCCACGGCCGATTTTTATTCACCACCTACTCCAGTCGTTCACAAAGGTCCGGTTTAAACCGCCGTATGTAAACTGCCTCCAGGAAGCACAAGGTACGAGCTGTTTGTACCCGAACAAGTGCTCGAAAAGATTTTGAGGTCCAAAGAATGGCCAGTATCTAGCAGGCGCTTGCTAATCGAGGAACGGGAAGTTCTGTTTTCTTGTTTCAATAACCAGTTAGGTAAGCGCTCCTTGGCGCTGGCGGCCATTTGCCTTTGGGTTCAACCTATGAACTTGCATCCGCAATTACATGTTAATTCATTAACACAGAGAAAAGATCCTTCAAATTATTCTGATATTCTTTGTAGTTTATTGGCGTCCTTTGCTAACGAAGAAGAGTTGGTCTTACAGTTTTTCTGGTCATTCTTGTTCTTTCTCCAACCTTGTAACCTACGTTCAGTTTTGTACTAAGCATTAATCATCCATTAAACACCCATTTACTACGCATTGCTCAAGCATTAAAACTTTAACTGCTATTTTTATAAGGCACTTTGGCTAAGGAGAGTTCTGCCTCTGGACATTCTACGAGGAATTGCTGTCAGAATGGCTAAGTGAAACGGGTAACACCGGAAGACCACCAAGGAGAACTGCTACAATCATAAGTCAATGCCCGGAAATATACGTCAGATATTCCTTCCTTCGAAGCGCTGCTAGCGTAGTGTGCAGATGCCCTCATTATGTGCAATGTCAAGCAATTTAAACCGAAATTATAAAAACAAAGTTTCATTTCGAACAAGTTACTCAAGAAGGGTTGTAATAATTATAAGTGCGCAGCCTAATTTCAAGATATTTCAGCCCCGCCAGTGTGCGGGCCTTTGAAAAAGCTCCATCACTGTCGTCTGCAGAAAGCACACGCTGTAAAGGAATGCATACTTATAGAGTATGCATTTTTCTTATCGGGTTTCGATGCCCCTATAAATTTTACTATATTTCACAGAAACATTGCGCAAAAAAATATTTCTTACTCTTTTTGATAGCAAAGTACGCCTTCTTAAAATGTCATACTTGAAAAAAGGTTTGTAATTATTGGATTGCTAACAGCATGAAGTGCTTATTCATAAAACATCCCACCGGTCAAGTTATTAATGCTTTCAATTAAGTAAACGGGAGCAGTTGCTTATATAGGCCCACTCATTAATCCCTACTCCCTGCACGTTTTCCTATGAAAACGTCGGTAATAGGGTTGATGTGTGGGCAATTAGGACATGCAGTGGAATATACTTCAATAAATGCTGAATGCATTTTTATTGTATTGTATTGAGAAGTGTTTCTTGACTTATATTTGTGGATTTTCCGTATCTGTATTATCTTTCAATTTATTGCGGAAAAAACCAAATTATCCTATTGCAGGTTTCTTGAATTTCCCGAAAACTTTAAATGGTGGTTAAGAGGTTGTCTCCGTCAACGTATCTGGGGTCCAACTTACCGTTCTGGAGTTCGATAAGTATAGTCTGCCGCGCAAAGCGCAGCGCACACCTTCAATTTGCATGCGGAACAACTTTCTCTTAGCAGCCACGGGAAGCAAATTCGACTGCATTTTTCCACTTTACACTTGCTTAAAAAATTTCCTTTTGTGACTATCCTATTTCCTTTCCCCTCAAAACTCTATAACCACAATTTTCGCAAGACAAAATGCTGGGACTTGGGGTATATGAGTGGGCCTACATAAGCTTCTTTTTTTCCAAGTATACAACATGATTGACATCCATTAGAAAATTTTATGAGAGCTGTATGGCTTCTTTCACGCAGCATGGGGAAACTAGTAATTTTCCTTATTCAGAATGTATACAGCTATTATTTTTTTTAAACTTGAATTCAATTGTAGCAGTCGGTTGGCTTACCAATTTTTTGGCAATTTATAAAGCCTTTATTAAATTACACGTTTTGTAGAAGACGTAAAGTGCTACCAAATCAAAACAAAAAGAATTACTTTTGGGTTTGTTTTCTTTCACATATATTAGAATTTATGTCGGCATCAACATGAAATGATAAGAATGCATACGACTTCAGTAACCAGTTTTTATGAAGTATATTTTTGCAGGCGCTCAGAAAAAGGTTCTTTTACAGGCCACCAATCTGTTGTGTCTGCATTATTGTGAGATTAGTCTGCACGATAATCCTGCGTACAGTACGCGCCAGAATTCGTACAACAACCCGACATATGCGAGGGATCGATACTCTGATTGATACTCTAAGTGACTACTTAAATATTATGCGTTTGTATCATGGATTTTGAGTGCGCTTATAAATTCTTATATATTTTATGGAAAGCTTACATTAAAAAAATATCTGCTGTACTCGTTTGATAGAAAATTACGCCTTCTTTAAATTTTGTACTTCAAGAAAGGGTATCTTTTGGTTTTTAAACAGTTTCTTAATTGCAGAATAATTTTGATACCTACTGACCGCTACACTAGAATTCAAAGTTTACAAACTGCGCACTGTGAAAATCCTGTTTATAAAAAGTACGTTTTCGAATGCAGTTTAAGGGAGAAGTCACATAGTGCTCATCAAAGGTCACAATAGATGTGAAGCATGCTTGATACAGTATAGACAACATTAATAAACTGATGGGTACGATGTATTATGAATGAACTTCAAATTAGACATTTTAATAAAACCGAAGGATACCCTATCTTTGAGTATAATATTTCAAGAAGGCATAATTTACTACTTAATGGGTACAAGAAATAATGTTTGCGTTTGTTTTTTCCATAAAATATATTTGAATTTACGAATGCAGTCAAAATTAATAATAAAATGCATACTATTTAGCTAGTCACCTTTTACAGTACACACGTCAGAGCGAAATTTGGCAAAAAGCCTGCATCCTTTCATGACTGAAGTAACTTCAGAATAGACTATAAGATAAGCATTATCACCACCAGAGTCAATGCCGATTAGCAAAACAGTATCAATCTTTCGCTTATGTCAGCATGTTGCACGAATTCTGGCGCATACTGTAGATTATTTATTCGAGTCAACACACATTTCAGAATTTCTGTTGACATTTAATGAAACATATTGCAGCTCAAATAATCAGAGAATCAAAGGAGCGTGCACAGTATACTATGAGCAATATAGGCCAACTGATTTACATGTGTGTGTCAGTTGGACCACCGTAATTAGTGATGTCCACCACATGCTCGAGAGCAGGGACGGTGACTGGGGCCCATTATAGTGATAGAAGACGCGCCGCTGACGACTTCACTCTTAACCCTCTCCACTGCGTTTAAATGGGGACAAGACGAGTCGAGTTCACCACGCAGGCAGTAAGCGTAGCCGCAGCCATAAATACCGCCTAAACTTAATATATAGTGCAGAGCAGACAAAATATCTGTTCAATTGCAAGGGCCTCTCAGGGTGAAATTAAGTAGATGAAGCTAACTTTGACTGATACAACGACGGCTGCCGTATTCGACAGCACTCTTATGAGCAGACTGATGAATAGATTAGTTGAAATCTTGTCCTAGATTCGGATTAGTCTTTTCTTCTATTGTACGCGATACAGCATATTGAATTCTGTAATACTCTGGTTTTAAAAGGATGCACAGACAAACTAATTGAGATAATCGGAACACAAGTGGCCTTGGTGCCCATAAATTTATTCAACAATCCCTTAACTTCATGGCAATCTCAATTCCGGACTGACACACAGAGCACCTATGTGCTTTGCGTGGTGACATCATGTCATTCCGAATCATGCCTCTCATGGTTCTTTTGAACTTTTAATTATTTGACCCGCAGTACATTTCCTGTTTGATGAAATGCCAATCGGAATTGTCAAATGTGTTTTCGGTTTGAATGTGTTACTTGAGTGAGGTTGACTACTGGTTATCGTTCACCGTCATCTCAAGATATTTCATACATGACAGGATGTCAGGTTTTGAACAAGCTTCTTCCTGGCCGCCTGTAAAAAGTATACCTAGAGCTAGCCGGTTAAAGTACTAGCCTCACAAAACTCAACCGAAAACTGTAACCAAATAGAATGGTCTGTGTGTTGACATCTGTGTAGGTGAAGGGAAACTGCTGCTTTATTCTGAAGCTTTTCTTTTCTGACAAACCTTACCTTGGGCTTGTGATAGGAGACCCAATACATAATTATTGTGACACTGCCAGGTCTGGAAAATTATGTCAGATACAGTAAAGAAGTGGATTTCTAGAATTGTATATCGAAACCTAGAACTTATCTTTGAAGATTTCTGACGACATTTTACAGCCATTGGAGACCGCGATTTCAAACTTTGTGAGCTGAGATTTACGCTTGGCCCATACTTATTGCTCTGATACTTCAAAAGAAATAGGCTGCTTCGATTATTGTGATTTAACTGTCTCCCGAATGAATGAAAACGCGCGCGTTCCAGGTATTTGCATGGATAAACAAGAAGACATGTTGAGCACTGAATCAATCTGGTGCTCGACACGTTTTCTTCTTTAACCATCTCCTTTGCGGTTATAAATTTCACTTTGGCGGACGTAGGTCAAGTATGTTTTCCTTAACTCTTCTAAACTCTGCTTGCTTTTGTCCTAGCCTGAAACAGTAAATACGGCTTACTATTAATCGTCTTCAACTTTTATTTCAAGGCCTGATCATAATCTTCCCGCCGATAATGATATGAGCCGTGTGTTCCTTATGCCTCAGTTTTCTAAGCATTTCTCACATAGTTTCATCGGAGTTTTGCTCAGCGCATGTTTGGATTTAATAAAAATTGGGTTGAGTGTTGCGGTTCCTCCAACCTGTTTAAACCTGCTTAAACCTGAGTCATGATGTTCAAAACTGATAACAAAAACCGTATAATGCAGCGACGCAGTCATATTTTGCTTCCCGCCGAAGATGAAAAAATATCTTTCAAACATAAACATATCTGCAAAAAATTATATTTCCCGAACTATCAATAGAAATTAATTTTAAAAGATAATAAAACATGATACACCAGATTGTATCGATTAATTTTTTCTCATTCTAGATTTCTGGATCAAATGCGCTATAGTGGGATTCTTAATCTTCATGAAGGCAAACAGCCCACGTTTCCAGTACATTCTAGGGCATATTATTTTGTTGCTCACAACGGATTGCATAATCACACACTCATCCCCTAGGGTTGTATTATTTTTTAAAGTTTATAGTTCATTTTTCCGCAAAGACAATCAAGCATTCCGTTCCTATTTGTCCGTCTCGATTATTTTTCAACCTTTTATGGATGCTTGCTTCCTCAGAACAAGAGGAATTAAGTTGAAAAAGGGTTTGAACGATGTGCGTCACCATAGAAAAACCAATCAACTGTTAGGAAAATCAGCTGAGTCCTAGGTTAGTTTAGATAAAGTCAACATTTATGAATTTTTAAAGCGCTCGTATCCGGCAGCACTAAACCCAGACGGGAAGTGTAGTGAACGCCGGCCCGTAAATTTTAGCCAACTTTCAAGCCTTACAAAACTACCAGACCCTACCTTGAGCATTCAAATTGCTAAAATGCTGTAAATAGATCTACGTCAGAATTGTACCTCAACGAAATAAAGTATTGTGAGGACGAAGAAGAGTCAAGCACCGGATCATGTTGTTTGTTATTTTGGCCTTTCGAATCCTTACAGGAGTCCATCGTCAGAGATATGAAACAGGAGCGAAGCAAGGGCTAGTTATAGTGTATGTACACCAATCAAATTTGCAGGGTCATCAGTTCATGGGGGGTAAGAAACTGCGATAAAAATTTCTATCACCCCTCCTTCCTCCATTTTTATCGCAGTTTCTTACCCCTCGTGATCTGATGGCCCTAGACAGTTGATTGGTGTACATACATTTTAACTAGCCCTTCCTTTGTTGCTGTTTCTTATATCTGACGATGGCCTCCTGTAAGAGTTCGGCAGCTGAGAATAATAAGCAACATGATCCGGTGCTCGACTCTTCTTCTTCCTTACCGATGCAAATATCCGGACTGCGAACGTTCTCCTTTATTCATAATTTATTGTCGATAAAAGTAATTTAAACACTACAACCCTTGACTAAAACTTTGTTATTTCCATAATTAGAAGAATGCTCTAGTTTAAAAAGTTTTGTGGGAAATATCAATATTGGTAATATCAGCAGTTACTAGAGGAGCGGCACATTGGTTGGCAGATTATGTGGATTTATGTTGAAAATGCAGACATTTTCTATAATTTATCAGGTCGAGTGCAGTGGGTCCAAAGATCGATCACCGAGAAGAAGAAGAAGAAGAAGAAGAAGAAGAAGAGAAAGATGTGATCGCTGGGACGAGACTTTTACTCACCTGATTTTTACTGGATCCATCATCCGAAGCATTAGCAGAAATGGGTAATTCATAAAAAAGGGATTGCAGTTTTGTAGGATACAGTCACTACTGCATATTTATGGCAGTTAACTATTCCCCTATTTTGTATAATTGTCCGTGGCCCGTGACCTGCTGGTATTTGCATCACATGTGGCGGAATTGTACGTGATGAGTACTCGGCCATCTGGCTTCCCGGCGTTAACGTTAGATGACGCGTTGCCCTATGCGTTCCCCAGGTGGCGAGGAGCCAGATGACCGAGCAATTATCACGTGCATTTCCACCACACGTGATGCAAATCCAGCAGATCATGGCCCGCATGCCGTTCATCAAGCAATTAGCGCATGGGCGGACAGTTATCCTCGATAGGGGAGGAGTTACCCGCCATAAGTAGGCAGAAGTGATTTTATCCTATACATACTGCAAATCCCTGTACATATATTGTCCTTTTCTGCTAGTATCTTTGTTTCAGATAAGGGATCCTGACGGATTTCGAAACGTCAGGGGAATAAAAAGCCTCGTCCCCGTGATCACATCTTATTCTTCTTCTTATCGATTACTTCCTGGGCCTCGCATTGTTGCTTGCATTGACAGATTGAACACCTTACTGCAAGTTAGTTTAGCTTCTTCAAAAGAAGCAATTTTCAATATTTAAATGAGCAGCTAGAGTCCTGAAGTATGCTGTTAAATTACGCTGAAATCCCTATTGTGTGTATTTAGGGTTATTCGTCGCGAGCGTGGTTGCCTAGGCCTTGACGTACACAAACAAACAAAAATGTATCGTCTGACTCACTTCAGCCACAATGTGCGCATGTTCTCGCCTCAGATTAACGCAGACTTCGTTGGCCTGATCCACCAGACGTCGATAAACTCGGTCCTTCCAGGAACTCTCAATGGCCCTTTTCCAAAACGTCCAAGCGCGCAGCGTGAGTCTTCGCTTGGCGTGGTTGAGTGCCAGTTGCGTACAAAATTTCTACAATGAGAGCATCACAATATTTAATGAGGCCAGCAGACAGTAAAGTGCGGTTTTTCGATAAAATTTTCAGGCTTTTCGATGTGAGGCCTACCTGTTTCTGGTCACTGTCGGGCTTAAGACCAAGTCTGTTTCCCCCTACATTACACCGGGTAATTTGCTTCTCAAACGTATCATCCGTTATCTTTGGCGAAACACTTTCAGACCTTTCTTACAATCGGCCTGCTTTACTTTCGTCAACTAATCTAAATACAATTCGACACACAAGCCATTGAAATATTTACGGCAAAATTAGCTTATGTAGGCCCACTCATATATCCCTAATCCCAGCATTCTGTCCTGCAAAAACAGTGGTTATAAAAGTTGGGGGTGGGGAAATAGGATAGGCAGAGAAGGGAATTTTTAGAAGTAAGTTGCTTCCCGCGGCCGCTGAGAGTAAGTTGTCCTGTATGCAAATTAAGGGTGTGCGCGGCGCATCGCGCCGCGGACTTCACTAATCTAACTCCAGAACGGTAAGTTGGACCACAGGAAAACTGAAGTAGACGACCTCCTAACCACCATTTAAATTTTTTGGGAAATTCAAGAAACCTGCAATTTGATAGACGGGTTTTTCCATATAAGTTAAACGATAATACACATTGGGAAAATATATAGATGTAAATCAACAACATTTGTAAATATAGTAAAATAAAAATGCATTTAGCATTTATAAAAGTATATTCCACTGCATGTCCTAATTCCTCACCCATAAAACCCTATAACCACCGTTTTAGAAGAAAATATGCAGAGAGTAGGGATAACTGAGTGGGCCTACATAAGCTACTGTTGCCATATTTGCCTCCTCTATAATGAATTCGGGAAAAATATTCCTCCTAAGCGCAGGCAAATCGGCCTGACGCTGCGTAATCTGTTATAGTTATATACAGTTTTCTAACATTCGATGTAATTATTTACAATACTGGAAGCATAGATAATAACTAAAGTCCAGACAAGTGCTTCGTCGATCTTTTGCCACTGCATGGCACAGCTGCAAGAAGTGCAGTTCATTAATGGATCCCCATCATTCCCCATTTAGTCTATTTTTCGGTCTGCACCTGTAGACCTTATCTACAGTAAGCGCTTACTGTATGAGTAAAGTAACAAGCAGCAAGTCCCAAAAACATAAAATACTTCAAACCTTGCATTGGCCGAATACTGCCCAATCGGAGAGCTCTTCTTCGCTTACAAGTTGTTTGCTGCTGTGCCCTTTATAATCCGCTTGATGACCAGCTGAGATAGGCAGCTTATTTATTAACTGGGTGCGCCAAAAGGTAGTTAACGGAACAGAAGTGGGCATGTTCCTTCAGCTCGCTGAAGGAGAATACGGTGACTTATGCGTGAATTAGTTTTTACGTGTTAGCTCACTTGCTTTGCATATATCGCATTTGTTAGGAGGCGCCCTAATCAACTCGATCCTACGCCCCATTGCCGATCCGCCCACATGACGCGCAAGCAGCTTTCAGGATTAGGACTATTCCCCGCCAGTCGGATGAATCAGAAGTCAGCAGTAGCTGGTGGACTTAGGCTCAAATACTAACATCAACTTTCGATCTGCACCTCTAGACCATTGAATATAATTATGTACTCCGAATTCGAAATTAATTTCTGAGGAGATTACAAAGCTGGAGTATAGACCAGGCAGTACACAGGGAATGCCGGGGGGACCCCATTGATGCGCCGAACGCCTCGTAGCTGTGCCACGTATCGGGCAGAATGTGGGTAAAACACGTGTCTGGACTCTTACTCAGCGACACTCATTGATGAACACGGATCGCTAGCAAAACTCACTCGTTCAGCTCTGTCTTAGGGGTCATTCTCGAACCTTGTCAGCAGTCACACCGCAGCTAGTAGTCTACGCAGACGACATTATCGGCAAAGATAAGGGAGACTAGAAAGGCCATTTCTGGCTCACTAGCCGTCATCAGAGAGAAATACTCAACCCCACGTGGTGCACTGCCCAAGTGTCAGAGCGTAACACTCCCCAGCAAAGGGTCGCAAGTTCGAGCCACATTTGGTGCACCAATTGGTGTTGGGTATGACTGGCTGATGACCGCTAATGGGCGAGCAATGGCCATTCTAGTATCTCTTGTCTTTGCTAGCAATGCTACCTACCTTTTAGCTAGTGGATGTGCTGCAAGTATAGTTAATAATTGCGCACGTTTAACTCGGTCTTTGCCTGAAGACCCTTCAGTATAATGATCGTATCCCAGATGGAAATTAATTTCTGGAAAAATTAAAAAGTCATAATTACTTCAGGCGCAAAAAATCGTCAGGAGCTAATTTGCATCGAGGAGTATCCGATTAGCACTTGCCAAAGCAGCCTTCAGTGAAACTAACAGACTATAAATTTGAAGCATTGAGTTCCCGGTGAGAACTTGAAGATAGAAATTAATGCAAAATTTAATGGAACCATTCAATTCATGAGAGCTCGTCAGTTGCATCCACTCATTGCGTTGAAGGATCACGAATGAGGCAGCTTAATTTACAAGACAAATACATGTTATCCCTGGACGTTGAGTCCTTGTTTACCAACGTGCCGTTGGATGAAACCATAGACATTATTTGTGCTTATTCATCTGACACACGCCTGTCCCCACAATTACTACGGAACTTACTTCAACTGTGCACTAAGAATGTCCAATTTCTGTTTAATGGCCAATTTTATAGACAAACTGATGAAGTCGCGATAGGAAGTCCACTTGGACCAACCTTCGCAGAAAAATTAATGGGCCATCTGGAAGAAAAAGTATTCGCAAAATTGAACCAAACAACACTCTACAGACGACATGAAGACGATTTTTCCACGATTGTGGAGAACCTGGAAGAAGCTGAGGAATTATTGTTCACAATGAACAAGCTGCATCAAAAGATTAAATTTACTATGGAACCAGAACGAGCTAACCAACTGTCTTTCCCCGATGTCCACTTGTCCAGACTGACAGATGGCTCCATTTAACGGAGGGTCTGCCACAAGAATACCTGGAAAGGTCAGTACTTGAATTATCTAAGTTTTGTTCCAATTCAATGGAAACGTAACTTGGTATGTAACATTTTCCTAAGGACTAGAAAAATCTGTTCTGGGAATATTTTGGACAGATAATTATGTTGTCTCAAAGCCAGTTTACTGAAGCGCGGATGTCAACCCCAGTTTATAAACAAATATTGCAAATCTCTACAACTGAAATGAACGATCATTTAGCTCCTAAGAAGCCAGCATTTGTATCCTTGCCCTTAAAAGCTGATCAAGTCTTAAACACTACCAAGAGGCGCCTGCTCCAGACCATAGAAAGAACCTATTACGCCCCTGAACTTATATTTTGCTTGAAGGCAGCGTATATAGCAGAATTTAATGGCACCATAAATTTCGCGAGCGCTCATCAACCGTTTCCACTCCCTGCATAAACAGAATAACGAATGATAAATTACAGAATTTAATTCATACAGAAAAAATCGATCCAAATCATCAAGGTCACTTGAGTAAGCCAAGGCGCAATCAATAAAGTAGGAATTAAAACAGTGTGGGCAGCGAAAACGCAGTAAAAACGTCCAAGGCAAAAACGTCTAAGGCAAAAAGGTGCGAAGGGGGATGTGTAAACAGGCAGCCGGTGCTACCACGGCAGGTTAGGTTCACCACATGCTCCAGTTGTTTACATAGGTCAGGTGTAAACCGCCTTATGTATGCTGCCTCCAGGTAGCGTAAGATAGAGTTGTTCGTGCCCGAGCAAGTACTCGGAAGGAGGTTTTAGGGTCAACAGAATGAACTGTATCCAATAGGTGTTCAGTGATAGAAGAACGGAGAGTCCTTTTCTCCTGTCTTAGTAACCAACTCAGCAAGTGCTCTTTTGTTCTGGCTGCCAATGGCCGGCCCCCTATTTACCCAACCCCTTTCCACCTTTTTGCCTTAGATGTTTTTGCCTTAGACGTTTTTACCGCATTTTTGCTGCCCACAGTTTGAATTCCTACTTTATTGATTGCGCCTTGGCTAACTCAAGTGACCTTGATGTTTTGGATCGATTTTTTCTGTATGAATTAAATTCTGTAATTTATCATTCGTTATTCTGTTTATCCAGGGAGTGGAAGCGGTTGATGAGCGCTCGCGAAATTTATGGTGCCATTAAATTCTGCTATATACGCTGTCTTCAAATTTGTACCTGGGAAACGATGATTCAAATTATATTTTGCTTTCCAACAAAGCTCCTGCCAATTCCTTGTGTTAAGGATGCCTTACCTTTGCACGCCACCTCTAATTGCGTTTATGAATTCACATGCACTCGTAGATGCACGTAAATAGGCCATACGCAAAGGCAATTGGCAGCCAGAGCCAAGAAACATCTGCCTAATTGGTTATTCAAGCAGGAAAACCGTTCCTCTCGTTCCTCTATTACTGAACGCATGGTGGACATGGGTCATTCTGTAGACCCTATAAATTAATTCCGAGTTCTTGTTCAAGCACGAACATCTCGCATCTTGCGCTACCTGGAGGCAGCCTATATAAGAAGCTCTCAACCGGACCTATGCAAACAGCTGGAGCATGTGGCTAACCTGGCCTTGCCTTGGTAACTACAGGCCCCCAGATTTGCACATTCCCCTGCCCCATTTTCACCGCAACTCATTTTCCCCGCTTCCCCTTCCACTTTGTTTTAAACTTCCTCCTGTATGTGACTAGGACCTATGATCTTGCTGTACAAATTCAATTTCGTATTTTTTTCCATTAGTGATCCTTCAACGCAATGAGTGGATGCAACTGAAGTGCTCTCCCGAAATTTATGGTTCCATTAAATCTTGCATTGATTACTTTCTTCAAGAAACAGATTAGATTTAATAGAAAAGTATGCACATTTCTAAAGAAGGATAAAATTGAAGTTGCCTGACTCTACCTTGCGTGCCTTGTTGTCGTTGGTTCGCTGTCGATCGAAAGTCACTCTAGCCTCAGATATCTCCGAGGACAACTCACTGATGGTTCTGTCTTTCTTGGCCAATTTTTTCTCGTAATCTCGAGCAAGATCTCGCATGCTTTCCAGTTGATAGATCATCGTCTCCAGGGAACAACTGGCTCTAAATTGGGTGATCAGCGGACGATATGCAGGAAAACGTACTTTTGTAACTCAAAAGCCACTATGCGTGAAATCGATCCCTGCATCTCTTTTCGGAGGCGTTGATATTCATTCTTAAGGTAAAAAATAAAAGGGCGCTTCTTTGAGCTGGCCGGTTTGGTGGTCATAGTGAAAAAGGTATCATAAAATGTACAAAAGTTTTGCAGCAAACTTCTTCGGTATCAAGGATTTTTCACAAGCTTTATGTCTTGTACCAATAGCACCCCCGTTTTTCAAAAAAAACACCCGTTTTCCAACATAAGCTTACACAAAAAGGATAATTTCAAGAGATTTATAGCCTTTCAGAAATGGATTTTTTCTCCAACCTCCTCTAGCAGAAGCGTAGAAAGGGTAAATTTATGTTGGGTTTGGCAGCCGGTTTGGATACATACTGCGCGTAACAGTTAATAAACGAAATCAAGTAGAGGTAAATGTAAGTCGAAAGAAGGAAGAGCATCCACCGGGAGAGATTTATTTTGTATCTGACGTTTCGGGCAGTTTTCTAGTCTACCCATCTTCAGAGAATGAGCACTCTGGCTCATGGTTGTCATCTTGAGGGCACCCTCCTTCTTTAATGTGTGTGTTTTGCCAATGCCGACTAACATTAGACTAAAGTATATAATTTCAAGAAATATATAACCCTTCAGTAATGAATTGATCCTTCAACCTCCCCTATCAAAAGCACAGAAAGGGTAAATTTATGTTGGCGTGTCAACCAACGTTAGGCTTGGCAGTCGGTTTGGATTTATAAATACCCACAGGTAGCAGTCTGTTAAAGGGTTCTCCATGGAAACCGAACCCCCATAATTCATCATTTGGTGGAAAAGGTAACTTATTTTTATTTCATTATTTTACGAATGCATTAATTTTTTTCAGTTTAATCTCTTTTGACTTATCGCACGTTTTCTCGTTGTTATGTGTTAACTTTTTATAAAAATTTGATCTTCTGCTTATTGCTTTCATCTGTATATTTCTTGAAGAGTTTTCTGTGACACCCTTCAAATACTCCAGGCACTAGCCCTTTCGTATTGCTGCCAGAGGTCAAACTGATCAGTAGATTCCCAGCGTTTTCTGTGTGTTATCAGGCAGATATTCCAGTGTAGAACTGTTTTCTTCTAATTATCACAGAAATTACTAGACAACTTGGAAAAGGTCAGTCTATTTGAAGGTTTATAGAGGCTAGACTGCAAGTTGATATGCATATTTTGAACGAATTCTGCCAGCCACAGCAGGACCACAGCAACACAATTATTAAACAGCAAAAATTTATAAATTGGAGTATCTCCCAGAAAGTACACTGGGAACACTAGGGATACCCACTGATAAACCGAAACCCTCGCAAATGATTTAAGCAACAGCAGAATATCGGCGAAACACTCGTCTAGGCTTTCAGTTGGTACTCGTGGTGTCAGTATAATGTACTTCTGAACTCCAGTGTATAATATTAACTGTCTGGGGGCAATTTAGAGAAGGTTAAGCTGATAGAATCCGATCAACGCATTCACGTTAATTCTCAGTCTACACACATAGAGTTCCAAGTAGACTGGTCCACTCCAAGTTAGCTGTTAATTCCCGAAAAAAATTAAACAAAACACCAATCATATATTTATTAAATAGGCGCGTGACATTCACTTTTTGCGGATGGAACGTTTCTGAGTCATATTCTGTCCAGCCGTCAGTTGGGCTGTTGATGATACCGAGACATCTACTGACTGAATTGTGACTTCTCACTTCAAAGAGATGAGCTAATATTGAGCACCCAGGATGCTCTGTGATCTTTCTGACCTCTTTTACTTTGAGTGTCGATATTCAGAAGGAATAAATGATAAGAAAAATTATCTTCAAAAAACAGTCTATGTCCGATAAAGACTCTACAATAACGTCCAGATTACCTCAGAGGAGACCATCTTCAATTAGAATTGCGGATATTCGATGTTTTGTTCAGTAGAGAAACATCTGCAGTCACAGAAGTACACCCAGGCTGAACGATAACCCCACGGCCAACTCCAAGAGTTTACGTTATTGTTTTTATTGCAACAGTTCTATCAGCAATAGTAAGGGTGAGGTAGATATTGCGCAATTTCCCTTCCCTATAAGTGCACTAACAAACAAGTCATCAACTGTTTCCATGGATACTCGTAGTCCTTATTAAGTTGGTTTAACAGATTTGCTTAATTTGAGTTGACCCAAGTGTGAAAAAACTCTAGGCGTAGTCCTGTTGGGCGCGTATGAACCCCAGACTGGACAACGTTGATACGTCTGATAGTGTCGCCGGTGAGGACAAAGGATACTGGAATGGTCATTTTAAGTTTTTTTAGCCGGTAGGAATACCTCGTGGGACCGCCTTGGAGCGCACGAAGCGCGACCCTCCGTCTTTTAAGCTCATGATTTTAGGGAAGAGGACGAGTGGGGCATGTCAGTAAACAAATCAGATCATAATAGTCCTGTTAAATAAAGAAGTTATGAGGGTAAGTTGGGACGCATACTCAAACCTCGGGCGAGGCCAATTTTGTCACGTTAATTTCATCGCTAACCCCCCACCGGACCAACGTCGAGCGTGTGTGTATCAAGGGAGCGTGCCTTGACCTCGGGCAAGGTTACTGAGGCACATTTTCTAGTGGTACCGCTAACCCCAACTAGGGTAAAGGCGTAAGAGTGCCGAAGTTGGAAGGTTGTGGAAATCAACCTAGTTAAAATGTGTGAGCGAGCCATAATTCCCGTGGTCAATTTAAAAAGCCATTTTGGTTAATATACTGACCTAAGCGGTTGCTGCATGCAGCGGCCTTCCCAGGACCCCTCTGTAGGTCAATGCAAACATCCAACCCCCACTGGATCGAAGGATGACGTGCAGAAAACTGGAAGATTGTGGGTAATTCAACCTATTTGAAATGTGTAAGGAGGTGGTTTTAATACATTTAGTCCTTTCAAAGACCCCACAAGGAATCCTTACCTTGTAGTCGTCGTCACCCAGCCACACCTACCCCCGATTATTGCACCATCCGTGACTCGAACTCACGACCTTTACGATCAGAGTCTAACACTCTTACCATCGGGCTTAAGGTTCATTGTCTTGACGGTTACGTCGGCAGATACTGACACTCATTGTGTAACGTTCACCGACCACTAACGGAACTCACTTGTTCCACTCTGTCATGGACTTCATTTCTCGGGATGTAACAGCAGCCATAGAGGGTGACTGGAATGGTTATTTCTGGCTTATTAGCCGTCGTCAGCCAGTCATACCCAGCCCCACGTGGTGCAGCACTCGAGGCCTAACGCTCTACCCGCTGATTGGCTGAGGACGGCTTATGAGCCAGAATTGAACATTTCAGTCTCTTGGCCGACACAACTATCTGCCCAGACTACTAGCCACTAGGGCTGCTGTCAGGCCCCGGGCACGAGCCTCAAGAAGGAGCGGGTCGAATGAACTCCGTTAGCAATCAGTGAACGTTCATCAGCGAATTATTACGCCAAACGATAAATCGCCTCTGACTGAAACCTTACCGCCAGTCACCTTAACTTATTTTTGTTCACGATGACAATAAGAAGCGAATTCGCAGGTTATGGTCTGCAGCTCTTCCTTGATAGTATCTCAATCAGGCACGCAGGTCATTACTATGTGCTTATGGTAGTCATTGTTCGATACGTTGCGAGCTTGAGTGATTAAACTGAGCTACTTCAGCGTCGGTCTAACCTGGCCAAGGCATCGAAAACTGGAAACAGAAACCAAGCTAGATTGAAAAATTTATTTTCCATGGGTTTACTTTCATATGCCCCTAAAACAAAGCGTTTTTTAACTCAAATACAATGGTTGTCGATGTTTATAGTCCGTCTCAAAAACCACTTTGCGTAAATCTAATTTTATAAACCCACCTTTAACCGAGACTGGACCTCAGCAGCTGCCTCCGTAAGGACGGAGTCCAAGGAGCAAAATGAATTATTCTGGAAAAGGCCATTGATCTGCTGCAAAGCCGAATGCATAATCTTTTCATGCTCTTCACCGTTGCGGTTCTGGTAGGCTGAAGGCGAAGTGTTGTTCAACAAGAAAGGGAATAAAATTACATTTTGCAAGTTCTATCAGTCGGTTGTTGTTCTCTTCTGTACACTTAGAGACCGAATTCAGGTCCTTGTGCTCTTCGTGGGGCTGGCTCTCTCGCAGCTTAGAAGTTAGGACCCCGGGTCGACTGTACTCCTCTTCGTCATAATGCTTCTTCAGTGTATCCACCGAGTCAAAATCGGGCTTCTCCCGGGCCTCGGAAAGCAGCGTTTTTAATGTGCTAGGTTGATCACCTCTACCATCACAGTACAGTTTTATATTGTTGAGGTCTTTCAAGGATTCGGTTCCTTTCAGGTACGCCATGGGGGAGGGACTGTCTAGGGCACGGCTGCTCAAGTCGATTGATTGGTTACAACTGATGGAAGAAAGTGTGCCCTCCTGCATGCCATCTTTTTGGGCATGCCTGTTGGGCCACATAGCACCACTGCCTAATTTGCTTTCACTCAGAGTTCTCACGCTGACCTTGTCGCTTTGATCATCTGAACTCGACAAATTCTCCTTTTCTTCGCCATCCTTGTCCCGCGCCTGGTCCATCATAATTAAATGATATCCTGGTTTTAAGGAAAAACGAGCGTTTACTGTAAAAAATACGATGCAGCAAAATGGAGTAACTTTACCAAAAAAACACCATACGGAAACTTATACTTATTAAATAAGGGACCCAGAGTTGTTGGTACTGTAAATTGAAGCCAGGCGTTCTGTTATTTATGAATAATTTTCCTTTCCCTCTGACTTTGAGCTTGTAATGGCTCAACCCTGATTACAGCGCTCACGTGAGCACCGGTGGCTGCCGCTTACCTTTGAGGCTGATTCAGATATGACCCCGCTGGCGGCGCTGTGACGACTACTGCGCTCATACTCTTCGGACGCCACCTTTGCGGCTTCGGGTATGCCCTCGTCCGACTGACAACTTCCTTCGACCTATTTTCCACTATTTCGACACAAAGTTCACGATTTCTTCCAATAGAGAGTAAAATAAAAACCTGCAACGGTATGTTTGATGTAAAAATGATAGTTGGCCTAGACCTCCGTAATTTGATCGCCGTCTTTGGTTAAGAAGATGAGTGGAGCTTTCGGATTGCTTTAACTTGACGCTGTTCCTGACGATGGGTGCTACCTGGTATTCGAACGATCAAGCAAAACAATTATTGTCCCAGCAATCGTGTCTACTTCTTTGGACTCTCATTTTCGCTTGTGTCAGAAAATAATTTAACTTGCTGAGATGAAATTTAAAAACATTCTCAGGCCAAATTTTTTACTTCTATATTCCGAAAAAAGAAGTCTCTACTATCGCTACGACTACTCAGCCGGAGAGAAAATGAACAGCTTTATCATACTTGAAAAAAACAATGGCCAGGAAATATTGTGACATCGAAATACTTCTTAAATTTTTAAAGGTGCGACTGTTAAGACGTACACACATGAAACTGAAATACACGTGGCGCTCTGGCTATCACTTTCGAATAACAAAAACTACAGTAGCATCTAATCTTCGAGAATAATATAAGTAGTTTACATGCAGGCATGCGTAAACAGTTGTAATGAAGGCAAATTATTAATGCCACAATAAACTGAATAAAAAGTGATCAGCATTTGAAAATTGCCACAATTCAGGCTGAAATTAATTTTGTTCCGAATTTGATGTATGTGTTAAAATAACTGATATTTCGCAAAACCTTCATGGCTAATAGATGACCTTATAGCTCTGGTACCGATTTTTTCATAATTTCGTCCACGGAATTATTTAACTCCTTCAAGGGATTACTAAGTTAAGTGAGTTTGGTAATTATCTCGTAATTGTATATAAGTAGCTTAGAACATCCTGTGTAAACGGCTAGTTTACTCTATCAGGATAAGTTGATTCCCTTTCTCCAAAAACACTCGCTGCTCAGTTTGAATTCTATGTGACAAACCTCATAGCTCCTAGCGGAGCCTCGGACTTTTTAAAAGTATGTTTTATAAAGCTCTCCTTTGCCACTGTGGATTCGAATTTCATCATGAATACCGGGAATTTTACGAATTGAACAAATGAGCAACTACTCGTGCAGCTGCATGGTCGTTTGTGCAGTTCATATGTTAAGTTGCACATGAATTCACGGAAAATGCTCAAAGCGATGAATATTTTCCGTGAAACCTCTTCTTTTCTGAGTTATTCTGCAAGTTTTATAATCGAAAATAATTTTCGGCGAAATTTTCACCGGCAGCGATTTTGTTACACTAATCTATAAAATAGCCTACTTTCGACAATGAAGTAGAGATTGTAACAAAAATATATCCTATCAAAAACCTAAGCGTTCATTAATGAACGTTAAGGTGTTTTAATGGATAATGAAATATTTCATTATACTTATAATTATATTGAAAGGCGCACAGACGCAAAATAAACTCTGATATATCCACTTTAAGGAAACGTTCAAGGACAAACACTGAGACTCATTTATGTAATTATGCATATAAATATATATATATATATATATATATGCATAGAAAAAGAAGTAAGTATCAGACATTTGAGGCCGTATACGGTGAGATACAAAGGCAATAAAATCATTTAAAATTTTAATAATGACCAACAATAATTCATCAAACATGGCAATGCGGCATGTTAGACAGGTATTTTTTCTGGAAATAAACATACACCAGATATCTGAATTTATTGTGCTATATTTCATACATTCTAAGTAAAGACTGACATCTAGAGATAATATACTCAATTATTTCAAATTTAATTGCAACAGTTCTGTTTTAAGCTGTAAAAATGGTAGCTAATAGCTAATTTGTTAATAATTATTAAACTTATTTAAATAAGTTTAAGAAAGAATATATAGCCGTTGAAAGCCTAAAATAGACAAAAATATTGCGGAAATTGATAAAATTGTACGCAAACAATGGTTAAAATTCTGGTTAGCTTTTCATGGGTTTGTATTTAGAAGAGGGCACCTGCACACATTCTCTTACCAATTGTGCGCTCTCTGTTTACCTTATAAACTTAGTTTGAATTTTTGCCGTGTTTAAGTTAGAGCGAAAGATTCTGTGTGAGTTGTGAAGGGATCGGACGGACAAGATTGGAAAGGTAAACAAAGCCTGCATTATTCATGGTCCAACTCAAGACTTCGGCCCGGTGAAGATAGCTTACCTATGTTTGGCACCGAACAGCACTTAGAAAATAAACTAAGAGGAGTTTCTGAAGTGTTCTCATGCTATTTTTAATACTACAGACACGAACAAAGAAAAAATAATTATATTTGCATAATTATAATTGAATACGATGGCTTCTGACTTAAAAAAAAAAACATGTTATTCAGATGTTCTTCATATATATTTAAAGGCTGACGGCTTCCACATTAGTTCTAAGTCCATAGCGGAAGTTTGGATATCTGGAATATTCTCTAGGTTTCGGGTTTTTCGTCAGAAGCTGTTGGCGTACGTAGCTCAAAATATTCGACTGACTGTTGAGCCTGAACGTTTATAAAGTACTGTAGTTAAATGCCACCTACAATGAAATCGAGAAGAAGGTCTGACCAGTTCTTCAGTTCTAAAATATACCAAGGCGAGGAATAATGATAAAATCTTGCTCTGTCAGGAACAAAATACAGTACGTAAATGCCATTAAGGAGTCTCAGAAAAAGTATGATAAGAATGCGGTTAGTGCCAATCAGATAATCTTCTACAGGGTTGCGGATATTCTCGCGCAGGTAAGTGCAGGGCACAGTCCCAGTTTTTCACAACTCGAAAAGAATGCATGAGGTCTGATCTGCTTGTACTTGTTCTTGGTGCCGCTGTTATCCTGCCTGATCAAACTGAGCTCAATAATGTTGCGGACGGTACCGCTCCTTGCGCGACGATTGGCGGCAGTGGATCTGGAAATGTCCACCCAATATCTTCTCCAGCAACGGAGACCGAAGATAGAAGGTCCAAGAACTGCTTCCATGTTATAACGGACGGTGTCGAGCGAAGTTTTCAGTTGCCCTCCTCTTCGACGTTTGTAGGTGGGCTGCGGCGCCGGGTCGAGGGCAGCATAACTAAGCTCGTGGGGTGGACGACGGAGAACGTGTCCAAACCACCTAAGTCGCTTTTCTTGAATGGCCTGAGATATCCTCATGATACGATCGCAGCGGGTGTGGACTGTCTCAGTCAGTCAGTCAGTATATTGGAGGAAAAATAGGCTTACTCCTTTGAGCTCCCTATTTGTCGCATTAAAATCTCAAGAATGATAAACAATGCTAACACGTTTTTCGTCAGGAAAATAGAGACCGTCACATGGTGCAGTGGTGTTTCAAGGTTTGTTTGTCACATAGTTCACGTTGTGCTGTAGCACGTGCATACCAAGTCGGTGTTTGAACGGTCGACAGATTTGGCACAACAATCGCCTCGGGAAGGTTATTCCACGGGTGCAGGACCGAGTGGAGAAAAATACTTGCTCAAATCCAATCGTCCTTGGGGCACATACAGTTTGAAGGGATGTCCCCGGAGATGAGCTTTAGTGGCGAGTTGGAGAAGTCGTCACACGTGAGAGCGCAGTCCACGCCACGCACCATACGTAAGTTTTGTTTCAAATCTCCGCGTAACGGCCTATAACTCAGATGATAGAGATTAGGGTTATTAAGGTGGATCTCATATGGTAGTGAACCTTAGCCTCCTCCTAATTTTGGGGGCTGCCGCTGCACCCTTTCAAGTACACTATAATCCTGCCGCATCTCCAGTCTCCAGGCTTGAATCGCGTATTCAAGATGTGGCCTTATATAGGTACCGAAGATTTTCGGAAACAAACATTATCAAAAACCGTGAATGCCCGCTTAGTGGCGTACAACATTGAAGTTGCAGGTTTAACCACCTTACAACTTTATGTAGAATGTTTGAGGTTGTCTGTCATCCAGATGCCGAGATCTTTCTGCATTCCTGCTTCTTGGAGTGGGATCCCGTTCAGATGGTAGGGTCACCCATCAGGGACCGAATTTCGATTTCCCAGACGCAGCAGAGTGCATTTGTTTGAATTGAAGGAAATTGGCCATCTATGTGACCAATCGTTTAATCAACGAAGATTCTCCTGGAAGTTAGCTTCATCGGCTCATTTGAGATTAAATCAGTAAACTTAAATCGCAGGATCGTCCTCAGGCACCGGTGGTCAAAGACCTCCAGTCTTCGCTATTCTTCAGCCCGCACAGTCCATTAAATACATCCGTAGAAGAGGACTGACCGGATGGATGCATTGTATACAAAAATCTTCGTGGCGATAGAGATGTCACTTCGGATCTGCAGGCGCTTGCGAAGGATTGAGAAGACCAAGCGTGCAGCATCAATATGGGAGACAATGTTTACTCTACGCATTCAGTAGCAGCCTCGCCCCGAGGTATTTAAAACCGTCTACCGTCAATTAAAGTCACTTTATTAAGGGAAGAAGGCTTTCACCCTTGAGCTCCCTATTCATAACCAAAAATCTCATGATAGGTCCACCGTAACAAAAGTACCTAAGAAAAATGTAGGCTTAGCATCAGCGATAAGTGTGAGCCAGTTGCAAGGTGCTGCTACTGACACTTTGTTCATTATAGCTGCCACAGTTTCTCAGCAAATGAGAATCAAGTTTGTGTTTAAAAATGTCAACAGTATCTGAGAGGACCACATCTTCCGGGAGTCCGTTCAACGCTCCTATGACCCTCTGAGAGAAGGCGTTTCGTCGAACACCGGTACGGACCGGTTTCCTCTGTAGTTTAAAGGGATGACCCCGCATATGGTCAGTCCAAGCCAATTCGAAGAAATCATTAAATTCTAGGGTGCAGTTTCGGCCTCTAACAATGCGGTAGGTTTGTATGAGGTCCCCATGGAGTTGCCTATAATTGAGAGGGAAAAGATCAAGTTCGGTCAGTCTGTCTTCGTAAGGCAGATGATCAAGATTCTTGACCATCTTCGTAGCCCTCACCTGCACTCGTTCCAGGTACAGGTCATCCTTCTTGAACCACGGACGCCAGGCCTGGACAGCATACTCCAAGTGGGACCGAAAAACGCTCTGTAGGTTTTCCTGAAGAGCTCCTTGTAAATGTTGACGAATCCCCGCCTCATCATAAACAGCACCTGCATCGTGCGTTTAGCTGCCTTTGCACACTGAGTATATGGTTAAATTGAGGAATGTATTAGAACACCGATGTCCTTTTTTCGTTCATATATGAAAGCGGGTGCTCATCGAGGAGGTATTGGAAAGAATCATTCTCCTCATCAGTCCTTCTAGTATGGAGCCTAAAAAACACACACTTACTGATGTTGAAGTTAAAGAGCCAACGAGCAGACCAGCAGCTTTGTCGATTGAGAATCTCTTAAAGCACTTTCCGATTGGCGTAAGACCTTATGGCTCTCCAGAGTTTGACGTCGTTGGCAAACATGATAGCGCTGCAACCCAGGTCGTTGACACAGTCGTTGATATAGATAATAAAGAGCAGTCACCCTTAGACAGAGCCTTGGGGGACGCCACTCAGCACAGATGTAGGGTTTGACTTCGAGTCACCGATGCACACAGACTGCGATCACCCTGTGAGAAAATCTGTGATCCATGCCTGTAGGTTTCCTCTTATGACAATTTCTGACAATTTATACATTAGATGCTTATGTTGGACGCTGTCGAATGCCTTCTTGAAGTCCGTATAAATGGCGTCAACCTTACCCTCTTCATCAAGTGCGCGATTCCACTGCTCAGTGGAGAGTAGAAGGCTGGAAAGGCAAGAATGCTTCTTTCTGAAGCTGTGTTGGAGCCCTGAAAGTAGGTTGTTCTCCTCCAAGAAGTTAATGTTCGTCTTCTTAATTATCGTTTCCATTACCTTGCAGCAAATGCAAGTTAGGCTGACGGGCCGGTAATCGTTGACCTTCGTGCGGGTTCCGCCCTTGTATATCAGGTAAATATTTGCCGTTTTCCATTCGGATGGTTGTTTTCCTAATTCAAATGAAGAACGAAAGGTATGTGCTAGGGGCTCTGAGAGTTCGCTTGCCAATTTTTTCAAGAACTTGGCTGGCATATTGTCTGGACCAGATGACTTTGCTTTTTTGAGGCTCTGCAGCTCCCTCTCAACTGCAGATGTTGGAAATAGTAGAGAATGAAGTGCCGGACCGGCGTTAAAAACAGCACTATTGGCATTATCAAAATGAAGCTCGGTTTTCCTAGTGAATACCGAGGCAAAGAACCGGCTTAAGTACTCGGCTTTCTCGTCATTCTCAACGATTTCTCCGCCATCATCATTCTTTAGTACTGCGATAGGATCCTTGTTTTTAAATCTACTGTTAATAATAATAATAATAAAAATAATAATAATAATAATAATAATGATATGTTTACTATGCCAGTTTACAGGCAATTGTAAAGATTTGTTAATGCACCTCTTGGGCGCCTTCCAACACCTCGAAGACCGGAAAAAAACCTAAAACAAACTCCCTATGTTGCAGCCAGTATTGGTTTTGTTTCAGGTTTTTTGTGTTGTCAATACTGGGCGAGATAGGGAGTTTGTTTCAAGTGAAAAAAACCTGCCTTCAAAGGTATGATACAAACGGAATAAATGTACAGTTGTAAGCTGAGTTGACTCATCAGCAGGAGAACTGTTTCATATCGTTTAAAAACATTAGTTCCAGACGGAGAGGGTTGGCACAAGAACACAGTGTTCTCAGTCTTCCTTCAATGGTTGTCGGCAAAAGTTGCGTGCTATCGGCTGAAGGGTTAGCAGACTGCGGGCTGCTGCTTCAGCCGCATTATCTTCAGCAGTGAAGCCTGGCGGGGTTCAAAGTCCACGAACGCCATCAGAGTGAAAGAGATATTCCACCGAGTCAGCACCCAAAATTCGTGAAAGTTGTCCTGAATGCAGAAAACTAGTTATAGCTCTCTTAAAAATAGGGCAGTTAATATAGTGGAATAGAATTTTGGGCATTTCTTTGGCCTGTTTGAGGATTCTTGATTAATAATTTTTCCTAGCCTGGCGAATTGATTGTTTTACTGCATTTCTTTGGCGTCGGAATTCTTCGAGGGGAACTGGCAACCCAGTTTGATGGCCATTAATCCCCAGGGGTGCCTTCTCCTGGTAAGAGATGCAGCTCGAGAATAAATTCGTTTTTCCGGAATTTATGGACATGCCAACAGACATAGGGATCGCATTTAACCGTGACACTCTGGACTGTAGACCACTAAAGCCTGAGGCTAGTAGCGCGATATCATCGGCGTAGTCGAAATTAGTTAGTCGGCATCCGGAGGCAAGCTTTATACCCTCTTTTTCATGCAGGGCCTTCCCAAGAATCGAGTCAATGACGTAGTTAAACAGAATAGGTGACAGGATGCAGCCCTGTCGGACACCAGACCGGATATCGAACCGTTGGGAGAGATTGTGGCGGGCCAATAATAAGCCTTTATCACAGCAATTGGTTTGTTCGGCATTTCATCTACTTCCATTATTTGCCACAGTTACTCATGATGGGTGGAATCGAATGCGGCGGGGAATTCAACAAAGCAGACGGCTGTCAGTTGTTGGAAGCAATGGCACAATTCTAAAATGCGCTTCAGCGCATATATTTGGTCAGTCAGTAGTCAGTATATTTGAAGGAAAAGTAGGCTTGTGCCTTTGAACTCCCTTTTTGTCACATCAAAATCTCAAGAATTATAAACAATTTTAACAAGTTTTCAGTCAGGAAAATAAAGACAATCACATGGTGCAGTGGTGTTTCAAGGTTAATTTGTCACATATTTCACGTTGCGTTGTAGCATGTGCATATCAAGTCGGTGTTTGAATATCTCCACAGATTGGGACATAACAATCGCCTCTTGAAGGTTAATCCACGGGTCCACGACACGATTAGAGAAAAAATTCTTCCGTACATTCAATCGTCCTTGGAACACATACAGTTTGAAGGGATGCCCCCGGAGATTAGTTGTAGTGGCGAGTTGTAAGAAGTCGTCACACATGAGAGCGCAGTCAAAGCCACGCACGATACGGAAGGTTTGTATCAAATCTCCGCGTAACTGCCTACATTTCAAAGGATAGAGATTGAAGTTATTAAGGCGGATCTCATATGGTAGTGAACCTTGGCCTCTTACTAATTTTTTTTGCTCGCCGCTGTACCCTCTCAAGTACGTTATAATCCTGCCACATCTCCGGTCTCCAGGCTTAAATCGCGTATTCAAGATGTTGCCTTGTGAAGGTACCGAGGATTTTCGAGAAACAGTCTTCATCGAAAACCGTGAATGCCCGCTTGATGGCGTACAACATTGAAGTTGCAGGTTTAACCACCTTACAACTTTGTGTAGAATGTTTGAGGTTGTCTGTCATCCAGATGCCGAGATCTTTCTGTATTCCTGCTTCTTGGAGTGGGATCCCGTTCAGATGGTAGGGTCACTCATCAGGGACTGAATTTCGATTTCCCAGACGCAGCAGAGTGCATTTGAGCAAATTGAAGGAAAGTGGTCATCTATGTGAACAATCGTTTAATCAACGAAGATTCTCCTGGAAGTTATCTTCATCGGCAGCACATCTGATAACCCTCCATATTTTTACATCATCTGCAAACATGGCACACTCGCAGTCCAATTCCTGTACACAATCATTAACGAACAAGAGAAAGAGGGTGGGTCCGAGTACTGAACCTTGAGGTACTCCACTCTCGATGACTGTCGGCCTTGATTGTTGTCGTCCTACACCCACCGTTTGGGAACGACCAGATAAGATATTCTCAATCCACGTAAGAAGTCTGCCTCCGATACCTATCAGTCTCAACTTATGCAGGAGAAGTTGGTGCGGAACACTGTCAAAGGCCTTCCGGAAATCAATGTAGGCTACATGTACAGTTTCTTTTGCATCAATTGCCCTTGTCCAGCTTTGCGACGTTTAAAGCAAGTTTGTTACAAATGACCTTCCCCTATGGAATCCAAATTGTGCATTCGACAATATATTGTGAGTTTCACAATATATCATCAATTGCTTCTTGATGATCTTCTCCATTACTTTGCAGCATATGGAGGTCAGACTCACGGGTCTGTAGTTATT
>JAYGXS010000002.1:2014781-2028092 GCA_036362985.1 Ligula intestinalis | reverse complement strand
TGCTCCATCCTCACTCATTTCTGTTCCATCGCTTGCCTTCGGAAGGGGAACTGGGTCCCGGTTTCGTGTGGTCTTTCTTAAGTAGCCATAAAATAGCTTCGGATTTTTTACTGCTCTGTTTAGTAAATCTTTTTTAAAGTCTTTGCGTGCTTTGAAGATAAGTCGCTTCACGAGGTTCCTCTGCGTTTTGTATGCATTCAGGGATACCAGATTTCTGTCTGCTATATACTTTCTAAACAATCTCCCCTGTTTATTTATTTCTTTCTTCAGCGCTTGAGTCAGCCACTGAGGTTTGTTGTTTAGCTTCTTCCGTGTAATCGGACAGTGGTTTCTCAGGAGAGTATGCAATAACTCACTGAACAATCCCCAATCATCAGCTAAATTGCCGGGAAAAATCAATTCCCAATTTATGTTGTTTATTTTGGCCTTCATTTGATCCAAGTCACCACGCCAAATATTCCTCCTAACCTTGGTGGGCTGTTTGGGTACCGAAAATGTAGAATAGTTCCAATTTAGTACGATGTGATCACTTTTACCTAGAGGAGGTAGAGATTGCACCTCGTTGATGCTGTCCAGCGATTTCGTAAGAACCAGGTCTAGGCAGTTTGATTGCTGCCCCTCACGCACACTGGTGGGAAATAGAACGCGTTGACTGAGAGATGCATTAAGTGTCAAAGCTAGTAAACGCCAGTCGAATGCTTTCTCTGGGCCTCGTGCGTATGTTAAACCCCAATCGATAAGCGGGGCATTGAAGTCTCCCATAATCAAGACGTCGGGCCGAGCAGCTAATCTCGCTCACTCTTCTAGTAGACCAGTGTCAGCCTCATGATCATGTCTAGGCGGACGGTACATGGTCAGAACTTCCAGGCTGGGTGATTCCGGTACCTTTATAGTAAGCCAGATGGCCTCGGTGCTGCAAAAAAACCGCTCTGTTTTTTCTGAGACTAGCAGTCCATATTTGATGAAAGTAATAATTCCTCCTCCTTAGCGCCCTCTTCTATCTCTCCGGAGCAGATTAAAGCCAGGTAGTTCCATTTCGCGGTCATGCACGTTTTCAGACAGCCAGGTTTTTGTCAGAGAGATAATGTCGGGAGAAAGGTCATATATCTGCACTTTTAGTTCATCTAACTTGGACAACAGACTCTGTGCGTTGGTGTAGAAGAATTTAAGTGACATATTTTGAACGATTTTGTCTCGGTGGAATTTTAACTTCGTTTGACATCGGCTGTGTAAGCCATGCTCAGGCCATTGTTCGAAGTATTATCGGTTGGTTCAAGAACCTCATATTCCTGTGAATAATCTTCCCGTTCGAGATTTCCAGGCTGATCTCGCCATTTTTTCTTCTCGAAAGTAATTCTGCCACAAGTTCCCGACGTTTGAGCCGTTCCGCTAGAGAGTACTCCGGCTGAAAAAACGTCTTTGTGTGACTGGCGAAGGCTGGTCTTTTTTGATAAGATCAGTTTAACGTGTTCGTCATTTTGCATCACAATTTTTAGAGGTCGTGGTCGCGGCGTACCTGTGGCCTCCTCAGGTTTTTTTCCAATCCGAAATGATTTCAGAACTGGAAATTCCAAACCTGGCTCGAACAGATCGTTTAGAACACGGTTGAAGGATGCCATTTCCTCCGCGTTATGGTCTGAACTGACTGAAGTGCATTCTTCTAGGCCCTGGACAATAATACAGTGCTGTCGTCCCTGTGGGTCTTGGAAAACTTTTTCTACAGTGTTTGCCATATTGGCCTCCGTGTGACTTGATACATTTTTTAAGTCACTCGGTGCGTAAGACCTCAGCTCTCTGCGCCCTGGTAACACTGTCGCTGCAATGTCCGCAACTGCTTATTCGCCAGAGCCGGGAGTCTGCTTGTTTCCAAACTGAACTTTACTGAAGGCCACCTGTGGACGCGCCAGGTAACCAGCAGGTGGGCTATCACGTAACCTGCCCCTGTTGATCTGTTTTTACTCAACAGCAAATAGATCCAGTGATTCCTGTCTACAAACATAAGACAAATTAGTTAGGCTTTCATGATTTTCGTTGCCGTTCTTTGAACCTTTTTCAGCACCTCATACACTTTTTAGCCAGGGTTCCATTTTCCACTTAGGAACGTATAAATGATCTGTATACTTTCGCAAATAGCTGCTTATGTTTATTTTATTTACATATATATATAGATATATATATATATATATATATTTAGTCAGAAATCTTCGAACACCGATCGAATAGGCTTCCGAACTAAACAAAGTTCATATGGTGGTCAGAGGTCTCCAATGTATGACCGCCTGCCGAACCGATTCCGGCCAAGTCATAATATCAGTAAGTGGGGTATGACAGCATCTGGGAGTGACTTGATACAGAACTGTTTCCGGCTTGTTAGCCTTCATCAGCCAAGCATAACCCTGAACACCAGCTGGTCGGACAACACAAACAAACGCACTTACAGATGGCGCAGTTGGTCCACCACTGGAGTCTATCAGATGGGTCATAAGCATTTCATCGAACCGCAGTTCGTCAGCGCCTCGCCACCTGCCATTTGCTGTCACTGCTGATCGGGTATATATTCACTCAGAAATGTGCGAACACCGATCGAATAGGCTTCCGAACTAAACAAAGTTCATGTGGTGGTCAGAGGTCCCCAACGGGTGACCGCCTGCCGTAAAGGGGGTATGACAGCATTTGGGGGTAACTTGATAGAGAACTGTTTCGGGCTTATTAGCCGTCGTCAATATACATATATATATATATATGTATATTGCTAAAAGAAGCGAAAATGCGTGTTCCCGGACATAATTGAGAAGGTAAGGCGATCACGGGAACCAAAGGTTTATCGTCCTGACGTTTTGGAATCATACAAGCTTCCATCGCCCGCGGGATCAGCAACATGATGTGAACGCAGACGAACGCGAGCACGCGCTACGAATAGACCGCAGCGAGGATGATCGCCAGCCCGACAGCAACCGAGACGGGAGCATGGACCTGGCAACAAGCGTTCGCACTTTTGCGGGAGGCAGTCAACACAGCAGGACGACAGGTGAACCCAACCAACGGGCCATGGTAACCCAATAAATGACCATTATCACCCCGACGCCACCACCGCCTCCCACGGAGACGAGCCCACGGCCGCATGGCAAGAAGAACAATGCAGACAAACACGAACACACGCTAAGACCAGACAGCGATGATCACCAGCCCGGCAGCAGCTGACACGTGAACACGAACATGGCAACCACCGTTCACACGCTAGCGGGAAGTTGTCAACACAGCAGGAGGACGGGTGGACCCTACCAACGGACCACGACAACCCGATCAATGACCGTTATCACCCCGACGCCCCCCACTACCCTCACCCCTACCGAGACGAGCCCACGGACGCATGACCACAACAGACATTGGCCTTCCTAGTTGATGTTACCCTTAAATACTGTGAAAATTCGTGTAAATATTACCTTTGACAATGGAAGCTTGTATGATTCTGAAACGTAAGGACGATAAACCTTTAATTCCCGTGATCGCCTTACCTTTCCTATATATATATATATATATATATATATATTTTAAGGGTAACAGGCAAGAAATGCCCTTGAGGACCCTATTAATGTAACGCAAACAGGTTATTCTTACAGTTAATGTGCAGTCGGGGGGAGCACGTATGATATCATAACAGAATTTCGAGTGAATTTTCACGGAAAAGAATGAAAACGGTCTAAAGCCAGAAAAATTGTTCACAGTGCTGGCAGTAGGAAATCGTGTTGTAAAAGTCGCCTTTTGTCAAATAAAATCACATCAAGTCTTCTTTTAAATTCCGCAACTGTGTCAGCGGAAACCGTCTCGCTTGGTAGCAAGTTCCAAGGCCGGACCACGCGTTGACTGAAGAAATATTTTCGGAGGTCTAATCAGGTGCGTTCGTTTGTGACCTTGTAAGGATGCCCACGCAGGTGAGAAGTGGTGGCTAATTGGAAGAAATCCTCCAATTTTAGGGTGGAAATGTGGCCCCGGATTATCCGGAATGTCCAGAGCAGGCTGCACTGAACGTTGCTGTAAGACAAAGGAAAAAGGTCAAGTTTTATCAATCTCTCCTGATATGGTAAGTTCCTGAGACCGTCGACCATCTTTGTCACCCTGCGTTGCACTTGTTCAAGAAGCTCCACATCTTTCTTCAACCACGGTGTCCAAACTGGCATTCCGTATTCAAGATGTGGTCTCACAAAGGTGCCAAATATTTTTCCGAAGAGTTCAGGTGGAAAGATTTTGAATGCTCGTCTGATCCAGTGCAGGGTACTAGTTGCTTTCTGGACGGACGTTTTACAGTGCTCTGTTTGCATCAAGTTTGCGGTTGTCCATATACCCAGATCTTTGTGTGTCTCAACCTCGTTTAATGCGGTACCATTGATAAAATAACTGTGTTTCGGTGGCACTTTTCGCCCCGGGCTTATGTGTAGAACAAGACACTTGGATACATTAAAGTTAAGAAGCCACGTGGACAAACAGATAACCAGTTTATCGATGTTTGACTGTAGTTTCTTTGCGTCGTCGGCGCACCTTATTTCAGCCCATATTTTTATGTCATCCGCAAACATGATAGCTGCGCAATCAAGCTTATTGAGACAGTCGTTTACGTAAATCAGGAATAGCAGCGGACCCAAAACTGAGCCTTGTGGTACACCACTCTCGACCATTTTCCATTCTGAGGTGGAGTTTCCGACAACGACCCTCTGTTCTCTGAGCGACAAAAAACTACTGATCCAATTATACATTTTTCATTGGATTCCCACGTCCCAAATCTTCTGCAGAAGAAGCCTGTGTGGTACACTATCGAAGGCCTTTTTGAAGTCGAAGAATATAAAATCCATTGGATATATATGTATGTATGTATATATGAGAAGAAGAGGCGATCTCGAGAATAATGGGTATAATATCCTGACGTTTCGAAAGCGTTCAGGCTTGCATCGTCGGAGGTTGGTGTTTGTACACGCCTCACAGTCTTTTATAGGTGTTACCACTGACTTCTCGTTCGCTCTCCGTCTATTGGCGCTAGATCCCCTGCGGGGGGCGTTGCTGGAGCTCCGTCATCGTCCTGCTGACCAGGGTTTCTCGCCGTCACCTCATCGGAGGGGGAGGGCAGTGTTCGCCTGCCAGCGGTCATTGCTCGCGTCTGCATCGATCGTGTCGGTGCCGCATGTCCTGCTGGCTTCGCCCGTTGGCACTTACTCGTGTTCGTCCCGCTGGTGGAATATCGAACTCCGCCATCAGTGTTTATGCAGAGACCGCTGTCATGTGCAACTGCGTTCAAGCCCGTCAGGAGGTCTTGTTGGTTCACGTTGCACGCGGCATCGCTGACGGCTGCATTGGTGTCTGGGGTAGGTTCCCGGACGCCTGTATTCTGGCCCGGTGTTGGTTTGCTAGTCGCTGCGACCCGTATGACTTCCTGCCGGCGATTTCGTTGATTGAGCCGCACGCGTAGAATCGCACAGCGGTTGATGGAATTTGGTGCAGTGTGCCATACTTCAAGTGTTTCTCTGGTTGTCCGGTCACTACCTCGGGCTAGGATTTCAGCGTCATCAAAAGCGAAGGTGTGTCCAGGAGCCGAACAATGTTCCGCCACCAACGACCGTGGATCCATCCTGTCGACTGCCCTTGCGTGCTCACTCATACGCGTCTGTAGTCGCTTTCCGGTCTCCCCAATGTAGTTGACCTCACAGGAACTACACTGGATGCGATAGACAACGTTTGATGTTTCTCCGCGAGACAGAGGGGCCTTTGGTTTCATGACCAATGCAGACGAAGTCATGGTATCGTTTGATGTTACCTCACTCTTCATATCAATCCCTCAGACTCTTGCGATTTAAACTGTGAGTGATCTACTTGAGAGCCGATATGAGGAGGTAACTAATAAACCTACACGTGCGCATCTCATCCATCTGCTCAAGTTCTGCCTCAACACGTATTTTACCTTTGAGGGCACAGTGTATGAAAAAGATTACAGTCAATATTTCCCCTCGCTCCTTCTAGGACAATTCTACATCGATATCCCCATCAATTACGATCTAGGATATTGTGGCTGTAACCATTCGTAAACAATGTTTTTCTGCACCGCTGGAATTATTTTTCTTGCGAGGACGATCTTTTGAAGTCGGAATTTAAGAAGATTTTGTTTTCCAACCAATTCTACCGAGACGCAACCTCTTTAAACCGAACACAACCTCTTAAAACCAGCAAATTCGCGGCCTAGTAAAAGAAATCGTCAAGATCAGAATATTCTTGAGACCTTCAAAGGCTGAGTCGTTTCCCAATATTGAATACACTTTTCCAATAAATTTAAAGTGCTTATTAAAAAAATAGCTACAGTATTTGTTAAGTTCCCTCTGATTATTTGTCGTAAGTCATAATCTGAAAATCACATCAACTGTTTTTCGTTCTGAACGTAATAACTAATACAGTTTGTAAAGCAATTTTAAGAGATTTTAACAACCAGCTGCATAAAATAATATAGGCTGAATTTTTATAAATCATCTTACATTTAAAGCAGACTTTTATCAAAATTCTGAGAAAGAAAATTGTAGCTCATCGTAAGATATCTGCTCCCAGACACAAGTGGTGCCTGACCACGCCTATTAGTCAATGCCTTGATATCAACCTGCAGCCCATTGTCAAATCTATGCAAATTGATTTATCTGCACTACAGAACTGTAATGACTTCATGATGAAGTTTGGTTCTGTTTTGTCAATACTAGGCAATCTGTTTGATGGTAAGTAATCAGATGTGCCCTCACAAGTTTGTAAAAAGTTAGACTCTTTCGTCCATCTTATAACCACGGAAGCTTTTGATAGACAAAAGCGAAGCTTTAACTTTATACTAAAAAAGGCCTCCATATTAAGTCGCCCTTTGGATATTGCAACATATTTTCTATGTTCAGGTGGTTTCAACTACAAAATTGCAGAAGCCAAACGCCTCGAATCGCGTAGCCAAAACCCGCCCATCCTAGTTAAATTGTTTTCACCGATCGAGATGGACTCAATCTTTGCTCAACGAGGTCGCATTTCCCGATTGGTAGAAATGACTAAAAGTTTCCTCTGTCGAGAGCTTACACCAATGGAGCGAAGAAATACGGCTCTCCAGTCCAATAGACCCATGACTTCTCAGCCTACTATTCCTAAATCTGTTCGTAGTCCCGATAGGGTAAATGCACTCGCTAATCCTCCCCTCCGCATACCTGGCCATACACCCGTTATCCCTGCCTCCCATAAGTCTATTCATTGTCCCATAACCGTCAGTACACCTGCTATCCCTACCTCCCGAATGTCTATTTATAGGTCCATAAACATCAGTGCACCAGTTAGTCCATCCCTCTTGATGTCGGGACCGTCAAGAACCGCCGCTCCATCATCTACTACGATTAATACTAGTCTAAATACATTCTCTGTCCAACGATCGATAAATTCCGCCACCTCTAACTCGGCAACAAGTTCATCAAGAATGTCGGCAACACCGTCGAAAGCGTTTAGACCGAGCACTTTCCCACCACAACCTAGCTCCTCTTTTGACCGTAGGAGTCATATTATTCCCCCGTATAATGCGTTAATGAACACGCCGGGCCCGAACCAAGAAAAAATTAATTTGCATGGCAGTAACCCAAACTGGTATAGTTTTAAATGTAATCGGATTTGCCGTACAGGACATTCACTGATTAAGACCACTAGTCCTTACGCGAGCGGCCCCAACACTAATTTTATGTCACCGTTTCCCCCTATCAGTTCCTTTACCCATCTTTACCACCCAAACCTGCTAACTTCTACATGTCTTCTCGCCTCCCCACATTCCTCCCAAACGCACCCGAAGCTTATTTTGGTTTACCCTCTCCCCATTTTTCCCTGCCAGAAAGCGAGGCCCCTAGATATTTCAGACCTTATCAGCCATCCATTGTTGGCTACCCGTATGCTAACAGCTCCATACCCGTCAGTACTTATTCCACAAATAATAATGGCCTACAGTTTGCCTACCCACCCTCAAATTCTTTTTTATGAATAACGAAAGCCATAGTCCTGTCACTCGAAACACACTAGATGTCATAGTGCTTAATGCCAGGTCCGTTATAAATAAAATGGCTCAACTTCGAGCTATCGCTTTCGAGATGATGCCCGATGTTATCTGCATAACAGAATCTTGGACCCATCCAATAATTTCTTACTCCTCCCTTATCATAGACGAGTATGATTTCTATCGTCACGATCGCATTAAAAAGCGTGGTGGTGGTTGTCTTCTCTATATTAGAACGTCATTTAGACACTTTCCGTTTTATCTAAATAGCACATCCTTCTCTGGAAATTACTGTTTCGCCTCTATTATCCTGTCACCCAGGCAAAAGTCGATTATCGGATGTGTATATAATCCTCCTAACTCTTCATCTGAAGAAGATGCAAATTTGTGTAAAATATTCAAGTTTATTTCAGAATCCACATTTGAAGTTAAAATTATTGCTGGAGCTTTTAATTTTCCTGAAATCGACTGGCTTTCAAACTATTGTCCACCTAGATTTCAGGCTTTCCTAGCTACCATTAATTTTTCCAACTGGTCTCAACTGGTTAGTTCTCCAACAAGACAGAATCATATCCTAGATCTGATTTTCACAAATGGTATTGCCCCTCTCTTTGTTGATTTTAAGCAGGACATCTTCCAAAGTGATCCCACATTAATTCACTGTTGCCTTCCGCTTCCTTCTACGGAAAAGGCTAGTGCTAGTCGTACCTATCATGCGTACGACCTCGCCGATATTAGCTCAATCAACAATTTTCTTGACTCATTAGATTGGCAGAGCCTCTCTCCCATTAACGACGCTGCATATCTTTCTGAACTCATGTCAGTCGTTTCTAATACAATGCTGGAATTTGTGCCCACTAAAATTGCGAAAACCTACAGACCAGAATCGACCATCCCGCATTTTCTTTTGTCCAGACTCAAGAAATTGAGGAGGCAGCTGAAAGATCGATCTACTAGTTCGCTGTCTGTGCATCTAAGAATCGCAGAGATCTTCGAATTAGCGTCAAAGATTCGTCTTGCACGTGACCAGCACAGGGAATCTTGCGCCCTGAGCGAGTCAAACTGCAAAATCGGTTGCACAGCTGTTTCGTCGTAGGTCCTCCGCAAAACGAGGAATTGAAATACCCCCATTGCTTAATGAAAATAAAACATTTGTATAAGATGAGTTTGATAAGGCTGAATTATTCAATGCTTTCTTTGCGAAGCACTTTACGACAGAATCCGAACCAGTCCCGTCGTTTCAACCATACACAGACAATACTCTCGGAAACACTGATTTCTCCATAGAATTAATTCGTAAGCAGATAATTTGTCAAAAAAACTCGCACTCTTCGGGAACTGATGGTATCCCCAATTCAGTTATCAAAAGAGTGTCGACCTTTCCCAAATTACTTAGCCATATATTTTCAGTCTACCTCTTAAATGGTTACTTTCCTGACACTTGGAAGACATCCATTATTCTTCCAGTCTTTAAATCAGGATCTCGTTCAGACATAAATAACTACCGCGGTGTTCATAAACCCCGGCCCTAGCTAAACTTCTGGAGAAGATAATTTTTAATCCAATTCTCGATTTTTGCCTAAAAATAAGCTTTTAAGTGACTCGCAGCATGGTTTTCTTCCCGGAAGATCATGCGAGACGTGTCACTTAGCTTTTCTTAACCACGTCACTTCCCTCCGTAACGAGCAGCCATCAGTGGTTGTTATCGACTTTGACCTGAGCAAAGCATTCGACAAGGTACCGCACAGACGGCTGCTGGTAAAATTGGAAGCCATTGGCATCCGTCCCCCTCTCCTCGACTTCATCGGTTCCTACTTGTCTAACCGCAGCCAGAAGGTCCTAGTAGGTAATAGTTACTCCACTTCTCAGCTGATCACGAGTGGCGTTTTTGAAGGCACTGTCTTGGGTCCTTTACTCTTCATTCTATACGTTAACCAAATTTTGACTGTTCTAAACAATTCACACAATCTCATTTATGCAGACGACCTCAAATGCATATACTCATTTTCTAAGGACACGGTAAGTTTATGCGTTGGTAAAATAAATGCGGACCTACTTACACTCTCACGTTGGAGTGCTACCTGGCAGATGAAATTCTCTCCATCCAAGTGTAGTTTCATGTGTTTCGGTCCCGCCAAGCTTCCTCGTCCCCTAGTCTTTCAAAATACTCCACTTTTAGAACGATCCACTATAAAAGACTTAAGTCTAAGCTGCACAAATAAACTAGCATTGTCGCCTCATGCGGATCGAATATCTGCGAAGGCTGCACAGATACGTGGTTTCATATCACACAATTTCTTCCTGCTGGAAATAAACTTAAAACTTTATCGCATGTTTGTTCTACCCATCATAGAATACTGCTGTCCCCTCTTTGGTCTACTGAATGCTTCGGACCGCAGTAAGATTGAAAATGTACAGAGGGTATTTACTCGCAAAATATTCGCTCTTCCTCGATCCACTCTTTCTTATACGGAGAGATGTCAGTTAGCGAACATGACATTTCTTTGGGTCAGAAGACTCAAAGCGGGCCTCGGTTTCCTCTTTCGTGTTAACTCAAACCTTTAGTACCGGATACAGATGGCCGCTTGGTCGGAACTCGTGAGCTCGCAACAGATGTGCCAGTGAGTCACAAGCAGAATATAGTTGTAAAAGGGGCTCCAGATATAGCGTCAACAATTGCACAAGAACGAGTTGACGCTGATATTGACTTGGATTTGGACATGTCTGTCGACACGCCTGAAACCTGCATATCGGACCATGTGTCAAGCCCATAGGCTATACCATCGTCACTCGGCTTAAGCGACACTAGCGATTATCGGGATTTGCATCCTAGCACCACATCGTTGCTCGACTCTGCACAAGAAAGCGATGACCAAGAGTTCGACAAGATAATAAATCCAAAGAGGAATAAGCCTAAGAAAGCCAAACGGTTCACGGGTTTGCATTCAGCTTACCCAATAGCCAGTACATCAGAACCACGTGTACCGGCTACAATTGCTCCCTCGGCTGAAGCACGTGAGCTTGCAACCTATGCCCCATTGAGTCGCAAGCAGAAAATAGTTGTAAAGGGGGCCCCAGAGTCAGAGTCGTCAATTGCACAAGAACGAATTGACCATGACGTGGGTCTTATGCGAGTGTACGCCAAACCGTTGCTAAAACCAGGCGAGTCTTTCCGCATTCTTAAGGCATTTCGAATAGGGAAGGCTCCAACAGCTCCAGAATCAATTTCTCGGCCACGACCTCTAAAAGTTATTTTAGAAACTGAAACACAGGCGAAACTCTTGCTAGAGCGCAAACCATCCTTGCGGAGTCTGCATTCGCAAGTTTTTTTTCAGCCGGATTACGAGTTGAAAGAGCGGAGAAAGATGAGACAGCTAATAATAGAGCTGGAGAAACGGAGATCCAATGGCGAGACAAATCTCAAAATAAGAGAGGGAAAAATAGTTCAGGTCAAAAGGACATCGCTCTGGTCGAAGCCGGTAACAGTGACGGCCTAGCTGTCCCGCCACCGAAACCTCAGACATGCCCTCTTAAATTGGTCGTTTTAAATGCCAGATCACTGATTAATAAAATGCCTCTGCTCCAGACTATGGTTTTCGTCAACCGCCCAGACATTGTTATGGTAACTGAGACATGGGCATCGGCCTCTGTAGCTGACTCAGAACTCTCTGTTCTAGGCTATTCATGCGTTCGGAACGATCGAAACAATGGCCGTGGCGGAAGAAGCTGCATCTATATTAAGCAGCCACTTGCATTTCTCCCGTTGGACTATCCAAAATTCACAGCGGTGGAGGAGAGCTGCTGGCTACGAGTTGTTCTAAAAAACAAATACTCCTTACTTGTTGGCTGTGTTTATCGCCCACCTACTGCCAATGCAGACTACGATCTTTGTCTCTCGCAGGCATTTCATGCCGCAGCTGACTTAAATCTTAAGTATTGCTTGCTTGCAGGCGATTTTAACCTTCCTGACGTGCAATGGTTTCCACCATCCGGTCCTTCAAAGTTTGAGAACTTACTTGAGGCAATAGATATCGGCATGTGGGATCAGGTAGTCAATTTTCCCACTCGAGGAGCAAACATACTCGACCTAATTTTTTGTAGGGGATGCGAACCACTTTCAGTGTCATCCTTAGACGCACTTGGGAGTTCAGACCATCTTACAGTTGTTAGTGAACTAGAACTGGAGGCGGATGAAACATTTTCCAAAAAGTATAGTCTTTATCATGACATCCGATCAGCAAACACGGCTGACCTACTGGCACATCTAAACGCTCTCAACTGGTCTGAATTTTTCCAATGTTTGGATGTAAATGTTTGTACCGATGCACTGTACAAAGTGTTGGATCCACTCATCCTCCACTTTGTCCCCCGTAAGAAAGTAATACATGTCAAGGATGAAGTGTACCTTCCTCTGTCTTTCCGTCGTAGGCTGCGTAAACTCTCTCGTCGTTTGCATCGGCAGAACGACACTTCCGTTCTGCCCTTGATCACACTGATCTTTGAGCAGGCTAATAAGCTCTCCGAAGAAAAGCAGATAGCCGATGAGGCTCATTTCGCTGAAAACCCTTCCCTTAATGTTGCGAAACTCTTTTCGCGTACAGTAAAAGCGCAGAGGAAAACGAAACCCCCCATACTTCAAGATGCTTTGGGAAACCCCATAGCTGACGCTAAGTTGACCGCCGATAGCTTCAATGCGTTCCTATCCAAAACTTTTAGTGAAAGCTCGTTCGCTGCACCTCCGGTCATCCAGGCTTGGACGGGTGCCATACTCGAAACCATAAGTTTTACCGTCTGGGATGTGACTGTAGCCATTCGTCGTTATCGCCAATCCTATAGTCCAGGACCAGACGGCGTCCCAGTTAGCCTTCTAAAAGCTGAAGCGAATGATATCTTTCCGTCTATTCTTTGTAAGGTATTTAATCTTGCTCTTGAGAGCGAAACCTTTCCTTCGTTGTGGAAGGAATCGCACATAATGCCTATTCGCAAGCATGGCCGATCGAAATCATTCGACAACTTTAGGCCAATAAATACACTTCCCGCAGCATCGAAGATCTTGGAGACCTTAATCAAAGAAAAGATGATGCGTCACTTGACAGAGAACAACCTGCTCAGTACAGCTCAACATGGCTTTCTCGAGAAACGATCTTGTGACACCTGCCAGCTCTCTTTCTTTGATTATGTGCTGCAATCTAGAGACAGCGGTTTTGCCACTTATAGCGTCTATTTTGATTTTACTAAGGCCTTTGATCGGGTCGATCATAACCTCCTCCTTCTGAAAC
>JAYGXS010000002.1:1970242-2014681 GCA_036362985.1 Ligula intestinalis | reverse complement strand
GACAAAAGCCTGTTTCCAATCTCCTGACCCAAAGGAACCTTAGTTTTATTAATTGACATCTGTTTGAGTAGCAAGTATTAGAAGCTGTCGGATACAGCAGTTTTCTTCCTATGGCACGTGCAGTTAAGTACCGGCAATTCTTTTCAGTTAATGCCATATCAATCTGGAATAAGCTGCCCAAAAGTATTAAAACCCAGCAAAACTACCCTATGTTTAAGAGAGCTATAACTAGTTTTCTACATTCAGGTCAACTTTCACGAATTTTGGGTGCTGACTCGGTGGAATCTCGCTTTCACTCTGATGGCGTTCGTGGACTTTGAACCCCGCCAGGCTTCATGCTGAAGATAATGCTGCTGAAGCAGCAGCCCGCAGTCTGCTAACCCTTCAGCCGATAGCGCGCAACTTTTGCCGACAACCATTGAAGGAAGACTGAGATCACTGTGTGCGTGTGCCAACCGTCTCCGTCTGGAACTTATGTCCTTAAACGATATGCTACGTTTCTCCTGCTGATGAGTCAACTCAGCTCACAACTGTACATTTATTTTGTTTGTGTCATACCTTTGAAGGCAGGTTTTTTTCACTTGAATCAAACCCCCTATCTCGCCCAATATTGACAAAACAAAAAACCTGAAACAAAATCAATACTGGCTGCAACATAGGGAGTTTGTTTTCGGTTTTTTCCGGTCTTCGAGGTGTTGGAAGGCGCCCAACAGGTGCATTACCAACTCTTTACAATTGCCTGTAAACTGGCATAATAAACATATTGTTATTATTATTAGTCCGGGGAACAGTTCAGCAGTAATTTCAGGCAAAGATGGGTTGCAGGTGATTGTAATAAATAGATCTGGCCGTCCAAAACGTCTAGTGTAAACCAAAGTATCTTGAGTTTTCTCATGCATACAGCGAGGTGACTTAGTGTGGCGTGAGGGTAAGATGGTAAGTTGACCGCGACCAATATTACCCCCGTCATTGAGGACAATTCCTCTTAGGTATATGTAATTGTCCGCACGATGGTCTTTCTGAGAACGATTTTATCCGCTTTTGGTGGTAATTAAGCCAAAAGCGAAAACATATGTGATAAGTGTTGTTACGTTCAATAAACTAAATAGGAATATTCTTAAAAAGGTTAAATTTGGTCTTTTTTTGAATCTTGCATTAGTTTTTTGGTGTCACGTCTCTTGACGCAAGCCGCAAAACAAACCGTCACTGCAAATTCAAGTTGTGTACACTTAAGTTTTCAATGGCCGTAGGCAGCGGATTTAACCCTTGCTGCGTCGGCGGCGGGGGGAAAGGGGGAAAGTGTTTCATGTGGCTGGGGCCGCATGAGGTTCAGCGTGGAAGTAGGCAAATTTTGTTAAGGTCATCGAGTCTGCCTGAAACAGCGGATACGGAGCGTAGGATAGAGAGCTCGCAAATGCGATTACCAACAGCGGCAGACAGATGAGCGTCAGTGGCGCTTTTGCGAACTTTGCAGGTCACTTACAACAATATCGTTAAAGAATTAAGGAAAAAATTCAGTAATAATAACATTCTTGATTAAACTTACCTGGTTTACTGGAAATATGTGCAAAAATGGACGTTTACTTTCCAGCGCCATCTTCGTACCGCATTTTGTTTCTTACCCCACTTTCAAACTTATACCAGCCCTATCGTGCTTTAAACAGGATTCTCTTTTCAGTTTTTGCTTTGCGCTCATAGTCTTTATAAAAAATCTCTTTTGGCATTTCGATGGTTCCATAGAAATTCCCCTCCATTCAGAAACACAAGGAAACTTTAGTTTTTGATATAACAGGATAAGGATCGAGTACAAAACCCCATTAATCAATAAAAGATAACAAGTCCATGTGTCTAAATCTCTTTTATACCATTCAAGCTCGATATATAGCACATAACGCCTTTTGTTCCTACCTGTTAACTTGGGAATCTTAAAGTTTGTCTTTGCCTGAATCACATCGCGTTCCATCAAGTTGGTGGAGGGCCAAATTGTACGCACTCCAAATGGATCAAAATTCTTGGAGTCAACACTGCATAACAGCCAGCTTTGCCAATCTTACACTCAGTACAAAATGTATAAAACAATCTGCGTCATTTTTGCTCACGATGCCGGAACAAGCGGATGCTATGTCAAAACTTTGGCTTGCCGCATTCAAATCCGGTTAGTCCCCTGAACGATACTTTTGTATTAGACGAGATCGTTTATGTTTACGATAGTTTTCATGCCTTTTATGGTTTATTGCCTTTTAGGGAGCATGTATAAAATCGTATTTATATCCGCTACACCGAAATACTTCGGAAACCGCGAGCATTATAGCTTTTGCTTTAATGATGTGTTTGCTAGAGCATAAGTTCCTTATTTTATATTTCTGTAAGATGGCGTTATGTAGCCCATCGTAGTATTCTCCACAAAGAGCGTGCATATTATAAATCTTATTTCAGGCCTTGGGAATGACACAGGTTCTCATAAAGTTTTCCATTCAATATGCGTGGTAACTGGGCCTTTTAGTGTTAGTGTCGAACATTTTGGACGACTTATTTCCTTAGCATTTAACGAAATTGTAAAAACACCAACTGGTTTTCCATCTATAGTTGGATTAATCCGCGGCCCTGTGGTGCCACCCCGCCTCCCATTGCGTACTACCCTGGCATTAAATTGCACGTAAATATTCCAAAACAAAACTTTAACCAAGAGAGTTGAGATGTGTTCAAAAAAACACACTGAAACAGTTTATGCAGGCCAACACGTAGACATAGTAATGGTACAATCTAAAGGAAGTAAGCACGTATTTTTCTGCGCGTTAAATAGCACTAAACTGTACATGTACAGTTTACAAATATGTATATATGTATATTGTGTGCACACAATTAAAGGGATGTACTTGTTGTCAAGTATAAACAACGGAAGCTCGTCTTACTTGATGGACTGCAATTTTAGGTCTCTCTCCACTTCCAGATACTTATGCATATATATTTGTAAGGTTTGCCTTCATTTTAACCCATTCAATAGGACAGATAATGTTTAACTACGTTGAGGAGATTTCCACGTAAATGTTGGATAGAACTATACTGGAAGCATAAACCGGAATGCACATATTAAACCACGTATGGTACGTTGTAACTTTTGATGTGCTCTTCAGGTAGATTTCAGTGTACTAGGGCTGTGTCCCCCGAAGCTGGCTATCTTTGACACATGACAAATTCTTGGCATACGTTCTGTTTTTTGGCACAATTTTTTTTATAATGTCTGTCTCAAAAGAGGGGCGAAGGCCACTATTATTAGCAGTATTACAAGCGTATTCTAATGCAAGCTGTGGAGCTAATGGGAGGTCTTAGTTGGTGAGGTTTTAGAAACGACGTCAAACGAAAGTTGTTTACTGTCTTTCCAACAGCCCGCAAGCATCCTGTCGCCAGTACCGATTTTACAGTAGTGACGATTACCAACTCTACACAGAGTGGACGCGTGAGATAATTTCTACTACCGAGGTCGTGTGTGAAGATTCGGTTAAAATGATGTTATCCACTGGCGTCGCAGTCGATTTGCGAAAACGCACCAAACTTTCCTGGGAATACTTCAAATTAGTGTATGATAATTCTTCACTGTGTACTACTGCTGAATCTCGCATCGCATACTCCAGGGACAAATTAGGGCTTGCAAGTTGTAAGCCTGACCTTGATCTCTTTTATCAGAACACCTTGCTCCATGTTTGCCATTGGAGATGAGGACTAACTTAGATCGACAGATGTTTTGCTTAAAATCACAATTATCTTTGAGTTACATTTACGAGACCTTGACGGTTAGATAAATCAGTTATAATTACGGTATTTTATCACAAATCTGCGTTACATGTGTATGTGCTGTGTTCGCATTATGACCATCGATTTTATTTAAAACTATTTGGAATGTTCTGTAAACCTGACCGCGATTCGCTTTCCTCTGGTCATCATATAAATCCACCGGTTGCGGGCGTAAAACTGCTTTTGACTGCTCTGTTTCTCATTGTCGTCACACATTTAGACATCTTCGGTTAGTAGGAGGAATTTGGTCGATTTGACTCGGTGGCATCGGTGGGATTCGAACACACGCCAGCAAGGGAAGGCTGGTTCCACCACGAGCAGTGAAAGTAATCACACTTGGGTTGATGTACCAGTCCAGCCTACTACAACATATGGAATGCACCAATACTACTACTACAGTAAGCTGTCTGTACAAACAGCAATCAGTCGAATGAATTTTTCGGTTATGCATATGAGAAAATGTATGTGTATTCAGCCACCCATGTTGACTTCGCGAATTATCTTAAGTCCTTCGCGTCTCCACGGTATCCTTAACATAATAAAGGATGTGGCGGAGGGTTCTTTACGCAGAGGGTTCTAGGACATTGGATCGAGTTAGTTTAAACCACTATTTTCAACGACAAAAACCAAATGCTGTAGGTCTATAGGCTGTGTCGGAGCCTGCCTAGACGTTACCTCTATCTCGATCCCTGCCATCTCCATTGACGCACTTTCTTCGGATTCTGATCGGCTGCACTGAACTCACAGGTAGCAACAAACAGCGTACAAACAGCGTAGAAACAGCAACTTAACCATCATACCTGTGTGATCTGAGCTATCGTTTAGATAGTGTCACAGTGAGTGCACTTTCTCGCTGGAAAAGAGGGTCTTTCTCAGGTAGAAGTAGTCGGAATGGCCATGCCTTTCTCCCGATCTCTTTTGGAGAACGGAGCTGTGTTATCTTCGGCAAAATCCAGGTCAACAAGCTTGCAGATGTTTGCTAATCTGATAAGTACAAATGCAGTAACTGCTCTGCAATGGATGACATGGTTGCAAACGATCAACAGAAAGACGCAATCTTGTTTTACCCCACAATGAATTTTTCCAGCCTTTGCAAGATCCTGCACTACGCCTGAGCAGGGTGACTACTTCCTCATTGATACAACCACCCTAATTCCTCCTTGGAATCGGAGGCTGAAACAAACCTGACGAAATTCAATCGTTGACCGGAACTTAAGAATAAAATTAAACTCTTATCAAGACTTCCTCTCCGTTAAATCAGACTTTTCTGCATTCTGATATGTCGGAGCACTTTGATTATCTCCTCCGGGGAACCCAATGATAATATCGAGTGAAGCAACACCACAATACTCCCTGTATATTTTTCGGCCAGGGTTCCGGTACATATGCTGTAGTTCCAAAACAGGCCGCACTGTAGATTCGCTGGACCTAAACAGAAGCCAAATCTGGCCACACGGCCTTCGGGCAGACCCATAACTATTGACCCAAATGGGAGAAGGGAGGACAGATTAGAAGGTCCAGACGTAACCGTTACGTCGCGCTGCCCACTGCGTGCAATCCAAGCACTAACTGGCTGAAAAGATCGGACAGAAGGGGAGGGAGCATGCGATCAGCTCTGCGGAATTACGACGACACGAGTGTATTCCTTAGCATAGTAAATATGACGCGCTCGAATCCATCACAACGCGTCAAAAGTCCTGGCTTAGAAGACTGTGTAGCTCAGTCCTCTCAGAACGGAAACTCGAGCTAAATGCATTCTGGCTCATGTGCGATCCCAGCACCCCCTTTTTTGAAAGTCTGATACACTGTGCGGGACACGGTCCTGTGTAGCTTTGCCAGCCAATGTGACCGAGTTCACCGTCAGTCAGACCTTCTGAGTTGAGCTGACGTGACATCTCCATCGCCACGAAGATTCGTGTATATCCTGCATACATCCGTTCAGTCCTCCTCTAGGGATGTGAATGCTGGGCTGTGCGCGCTGAAGATAAGCAAAGACTGGAGGTCTTTGACCACCGACGCCCTCGTAACTTTTTTTATCTTACAGGATTATTGCAATCTTATTTGTTCCCTGACATGCTCCGCCCGTCCTCCACCTAAATTCAGGAACCCGTAAGACCGAGGGGTGCGCTTAGCGTGCCCCCCCCCCAGGCGGCCCCACGAGGAACTCCTACCCATTCTTCTTCCGTACTGAAACATTGCCAATCTTGCCAGCTCCGTGTTCGCCGGGGGCCTGTATGTAACGCACACATCCCCATCTCCGCTATTGTCTCTGATGACTTATTTTGAAACGTCAGGTGAATAAAATTCTTGCCCCAGTGGTCGCATCTGCTGTCTTGACAATCGTGGTTTTTGTCGCAATGCTAGTGTTACTCTGGGACATAGATTCCCCCTGCGTACTAGGGAAATTCTGCCATTTCTTTCTTTGTAGCTAGTTTTTGACGAATGTCCTTGCGTTTCCCTTGCCTACGGACGCGCCAGGTTGTCCGTGTCGAGGGGACCCAATCGCCCTCATCGTCCACATAATTGGTCAGTTTAAGGACTGATCTTCACCATGACACATGAGTAGTGATTTGAGTGTTACCCACGCAAGAGGCACAATCAGCCGAGGGGTCATAATTCATTTCTGTCAGCCTTCCCCGGCTTCCTCCTTTAAAAGCAATTGCCCCCACCCCCATGACATTTTATTGCACAATACTGTTACATGGATTATTTTTCTCTCTGTCCTCCTCAAACAGCCACAGAACCCGCGGCGCAGTTGGCCCTCCTGTACGTTGTCAACGAGATCCTCCTCAATTGCTCTAGCTATGGCGCACCGGAAGTCAAGACCTATTTTCAGGAGCCACTGCTCGAGGCAATCCGTTACTTGCAGTAAGTCACATTATCTCCCCCTAATCCCTTCCTCCCCTATGTAGGCCTGGGCTCCTGATCAAAAAGGTGAAGAAACTGGTTACCATGTGGGCGGATCAGAAGGTCTATGAGCCCAAGTTGATGCACCAGCTCCTACGCAGCATACGTATGTTGCCCCAGTGACCTTTTTTGTCCATTTTCCCGCCCGTCGTATGCAACCTTTGATTTTTTGTTTTCTCTCTCCCACTCACATTATAGTTAACTTGGACCAGAAGACGGGCGCGTTGAAGGAGAACTCCACGGAACAAGAGGACGCGGTCAGTATTAAGGACTTTGCGGTGAGTGTGACTGTATTGTTAAATGGCCTGCCATTGCGGTGCCTATGATGTCTATCATGATATTTGAACCCAGTACTTTGTTAAAGCCCAGTTAGTTCGATGCCGACTGGAAGACAGAAGAAGGCGAAATAGCGTTTCTGGTAGCAGTGGCCTTTATTCAACAACATACAAAGACAGTGAGGTTTGCGGAGTCCTCCAGCTTTTCAACTGCAGCCTATTTATATGGCTCCGGTTTTTTTAGAATATTCCTAGCGTATGGTGTGCGCCTGGGCATTCTGGACTCTTCTTGACTGCAGCCACTGCCCACAGTATGCGGGCAGTCGTCTCGTTTGCTCGTCGCACGACGTGGGCGGCTGGACTGCGGACATGATCTAGCTGGCCTGTTCTTGTCGATTGCCGTGAGTGCATTGGGGGTCCCGCCTCCGTAACAACTTACTACTTGGTACGTCTATGATCATGCCTGATCTAGCCGGCCTCGATGATGTCTAGGATGTACCTCTCCACGCTTGACTCACTTCAAACACTCAGCAACAGCCCGTCCTCCCTTGAGCAACAGTTTTTTTCTTAAAATGCCCCAAATGGCATTCTAACATCTAGATTTTCCGAACACCGTCTAAGGCATTTTTCACGGTCTCCTGAGTTCCACTTACTGGCGTCGCCAATAAGCCCGGGACAAGAATAATTCGTACACGTGTAATTGGATTACTTGAAAGTGGTGAGTAACCATGTATGCTTACTTTACGAACAACCTGGCCTCTGCTCGCTTTTTATCTGCAACTATGTAAGCTACTGCTTTTGAAATGTTCTGCTGTACCAATGCATTTCTTAGCTGCTATGCACCAATAGGGAGTTGAAAGGCATTTCCTTTAACAGCTCTGACCTTATCTGACGTGTGATGATCGGTTGTAGTGGGTGTTGAAAGCTTAACTCATTGTCTTGTCAAGTGACAGACACTTAAAATCCGGGAAACGCTCCCATGTCTCCAGGAGCCATGGAAGGCCAGAGGACTTCCTGTTTGACGACTCCAGCGGGCAACGGTGCTGGATCTAGGGCAGCACAGCTATGCTCATGAGACGGACGGTGGTTAACGTGCTCAAACAAACACTATCAGGAAACTGCCACGGGAACCGCGGAAAGGCGTGACTTGTCTGTTGAGAAAAATCCGGCTGCGGGACAATCCGGCATGTCCACGAGTGGCGGGTAATGGAGCCACCCCTCCCAGTGAGAACGGACTACTTGCGAAACAAGCGGGCTCTCTTCTCTGCTTAATAATTGGTTGTAGATCCCGCGGAAATAGTATTTATGGACGTGTCTGTCTCCTGATCTGCGACGAATGCTGCGCGATTACAGCACACCTTTCACCACAGTCGTCACCTTACCATACAGCGCCGAGGACCTCGCGTTTACCATATACCTAAATATCTCCATGGGCATTCATAGCTTACACCGCGACCTCTGGGGATCCTTGCCGATTAAATGGTGGTCTCGACTGACTGTGCGGAAGCACTGATCACACCAGTGGGCGACGCTAAGCCGATTGGTCTGCTCCTGACGGTGAACCCCGTCCTCTAGCCTCGGCTCGTAATACTTAGGCCAGTCAATATTTGATAAGTCAGCGAATGACTATCAGTACTTCAAGTTTTAGCTGGCCTTTATGATCTTCTTCTTCCTATCTCCATTGTTCTTTAGAGCCATGTGAACCCTGCTGGTTGATACCCCCTTCCTATTTAAAACGACACTTTTTCCACTTTCTATAGCCTGAAAAATTCCTGGAGCAGTTGCGGAAGCTAAAACATCTTGAGGAAGTCAACCCTCCTTTGACAGAGTCAGATCTTACCCCCTCCTGCCTGAAATACCCTATTGACGAAGTGTTGGGCCGCGTCAAGAGCAAGGAAGAGGGGCGTTCTTTATCGTGCCAGGTTCGTTTTGATTCTATGAATCAAGCATCGCGTGCGATTAAATTTTAAAATAGAATGCTTACTTAAAAACGTTACGTAGTAAAGTTATGCCTCATTATTTTCAGATCTCTTCGTGCTCGGATAGACTTGCGTCCGTTCTACAGGGTCTGGAGAAGAAACTGGCTGCCCAGGAGGAAGTTTTTGAAATCCTCGGCAAGGCGGAACTCTTCTACTCAATTCAACAGAAAGAGGCTGCCATTGTGGCTAATGTAAGCACAAGAGACTTCGATAGTGCATTTTCGCGTTAACCGCGGAAGGTCCCTAACTTCCTGGTCTAACCCATTAAACTGTCCATTGGACAGCCCTACAGGTCACATTAGCTTTAATCATAGTCCTGGACAGGAAGAGATTAACATTACGAATGGCTTCTTCAACATGTCCCTCTAGTTCGCTCTAGCGGATTATGTTCCCTTTCGTACTTTTATCGTGTCTTTTTTATATGCAGTTGTCAATTTCCTTTTACGGGATACATATGCGACCCAGTAGAGCACTATTGGCTTTCGTGTTGACTTGAATTACAGGAGGGAGAAGTGGCACAACATTGACCCCACTCCCTTCACCTCTACCCATAATGCTCCATACAGAAACTCCACCTCACCTCTACAGAATGTTTACTGCGTTCATCGTCTCCCAAAGAAGAGGAAAAAGAAAGTTGCGGCGGGTTCATGGACCAAGTTATATTTAAGCTGATGTCTCAGAACGGTTCTCGCTTTCATCGTTAGAGTATTTTAGTCGTTGCGCCTGATTGTCTCGAATTACCCGGCATTGCCCTCTGCCTCGTATTATATCCGTGGTAGATGCGCGAACTTTGACCTGCCCGCCCGTTGGTGACTTCACTTGGTCTCTCGGGTGTTGGCTGCTGGCGGGTGTGTGTGACCTTCGTCCCCTCTGCGGTCAGCGTAATTGTAGGCGAGTCAGTGCGCTTGCTGGCCTACCCCACGTCAACCGACGGACTGATCACTCGTTGCTGTTCCCTTGAGTTGTTGTTCGCTTCGCGAGTGTGGAGGACCAGCTTTCCAGTACTGGCCTGGCCATCTTCTCATTGGCCCTGCCGATCACCGTCGCTTTGTCAAAGGCGAATTCGTGGTTCAGCTGTTGCACATTATATACTTCAGAACCGCAACTGCCTAGGTCTTTGTCAGAAAAAGACATCTACCTCTACTGGTCTATTGTAGTGCCGTGCCAGCTGCAGTCAGCCTATTCCCATCGTGTTGCGAAGCCTGGAACACTGAATTTTCACGGGTTTATTGACCAGGCTTTCCCTCTCCCCTTCCTCACGCTTCACAAGCTTGGTGGCCAATCGATGTTAATCAAAGCCCACCCGGATTTCTTTTCAGTAAAAGATGCTGACCCGATTTTGGTTCCATCTCCAAACCGTCACTCTTTTTGAAACTACAAACACTACTACTACTACTCCCACTGTTACTACCACAATTAATACTACTGCTACTACTTCAACTACTACTTCTGTTCCCACTGTTACAGTTACTACTAATCCTACTACTAGTAATAGTACTACTACTGTTACTACTACTGCTGCTACTACTAGTACTTCTGCTACTACTACTATTATTACTACTACTATTACTCCCACTGTCACAATTATTACTGCTAATACTAATACTACTTCTACCACTACTAATATTGCAGCAACTACTACTATTACTGCTGTTACTACTAATTCTACTACTCCCACTGTTACTATTACAGTTATTACCAATACTTCTACTAATACTACTACTACTACTTCTACTACCAGTTCCACTTCGATTATTTATAATAAGTGTAATAATGATCCTTATACTGCCGCTCCTGCCAATACAGGGACTTACTTTATTTGGTTCCACTACAGGCATACAGGACATACGGCCAACGAGTTCAGGACACCATGGATGCCCTAGAAGGCAGAGATCGGCCGTCGGAAGCTGTAGTCAATACTTCCGCCAAATTAAACAACTCAAACTTCGCGGAGTCCAACCACCCGGACATGACCTCCGCCGCTGCTGTCGTCTCTCCGCCCGCATACGACATTGGTGGCGGCGGTGAAGACGACGATGATGACGACGAGGTCTACAACGATGATGGTGGTGACAATACTGCAATGACCGTCAATCGCACCGGCTTCATTGACACCGACGGAGAGGAGGAGGGGAAGGGGGAATATGAGGAAGAATTACCAAGGCTCAAGACCGAGCCAACATCCGCCGCTGCCTTTGGTCTGCCGACAGAGAAGCGGAGGATGAGGTTGACGAGTGGAGACTCCGAAAACGACGCCCGTCACCACCCTTTCGATTTCACCACCGTAGCCACGTTTCCCTTCAGGGAGCTGATCCTGGTTGACTCGAACGGTGACGCCGACTACAGGCCCATGTTTGAAAAGATGCGGGAGAGAAAACCACAGCCAGTGGCAGCCCTGAAGCGGTAAGTTATTATTACATCAGTGAACTCGTTGCGACAATGATCACGTCATACCCCTCTACACATGGGTATCTCTGAAGCCGAATCTCTGTGTGTGTGACATCCGCAGGTCAGAGACACCGCGTCATTTCGGCTTGACTCAGGCGAGGTAGCCCTTATGGAATTTTCGCCTATTTGGATTTTGTAATTTGTGGATCTAGAGGACAGGTTGTGTGTGGCGTGGGTAGATGGCTTGATTGACTTTACCAATCTTGGTCATTAGCCTAAGAAACTGGGCATTACAACTCACGGCTATAAACAAGACGTTAAAATGCTACACTACCTTTGTGAGCTGTTTTTGTACGTAGGCAGGCAAGCGGTTCGGCTTTGAGACTTGTCTATCCAACAGAAAAAATTACCTAGCAAAGACAGTACATGCAATTTTTTTCAAGTTTTGTTTAATGCAGAAGAGACGGACTTTTGTTTTGTGCGCATTCAATAGAGTCACTAGGATCTATCCTTCAGATACGATCGGTGAAGAACGTTTTCATTGCAAATTCCCATCGTAGGTGTTGCAACTGCAGACAGGAATGCACAGCTGAACTGTCCGTGCCAAAAGGCCAGTGAGCATCATCTTTTCAAGAGTGATCATGTGTCAAACGTCAGGAGGCGATGGTTTTGATCCACGATTGAACGGACGTATACTGCTTCTAGTTTTTTTTCATAGGCAATTCTACGGATATTTACGTTTGAACAATTGGATGTATTCCGCGTATGCACACTACATCAGACAGTCTCTGTGAGCTTAGTTGTGTTTACAGATGTAAATTTGCTGGGCGTGTGCAAAGGGAGTCAACTTCGTCAGCTGAATATAAACCTAAATGACTACTTATGGAGGAAAATAATGTACCCAGGAGTTCACTTACGAAGCACCTGGTACACACTGGCCTTGCAATGGGCCCAACGACTACAGGTAAATCCTTACTTCCGATGGCGGCTGGGCACCACCTGTACTTTGGAGAAACTGCTGCGATCCCGAGGAGAAAGCCAGAACTGTGCAAGCAGCTAGGTCAAGTGATTGACCTGGCACTGCCAGGATATGGCTAAATAATAAATTTCATCTCATCTCCTGTCCCGTAACTGTCCCATGCTATGTCGTCGTAGTCACGCTTGAAACGAGTTTTCGTTTTGATCTGAATTCGTTCGTCTAGGCAGCCCCCCTCGCCCCTCAGCATGTCCACCCACATGTCGAATCAACTTTTCATTTGTTTAGTTACTTATCGGGTTTCATCCATCCAAACTCGTTTTCATGTAGACCAGTTTACCTGCTTAGTATGCAATTCCCGTACGCAATTGAATAGTTAAATAGGAATGCCATTGCGTCTTTGCTGTGCTCAAATTTACTCCGTGAAAATGAGTTATTTCTAAAGATGTGTTACTGACTTTTAGCTAGTAGCATATCAACTATTAGTAGCTTTGCGGAACACAATCGGTCGATCCGATCTGCAACAGCATCACCCCAGGATGGGCACATCCTGAGAGATGGATCGGTGTGCAAACCAACACCATTCCCACACTGTTCGCCGCCATCACCTAGGCACAGGCAAACCACGGGTTCGGAAGGCCTGAACTACAAACCCGAATAATTCGTTCAGCGTCATACCAGAAAACACAGTGTTCATGCTCTGTGGGCCGTAGTCAATCACATAGCATAAAATCCTCAGACAATACGGGATACAAGACTGTACACCGGGATTTAATCGGTCCTTTCTTTGCATGACCATGTTGTGCATGGAAGTTGTATCATGTAAGTAGGGGTCATGCATTACAATCATTGCAGGTAAAAGGCAGCAGACGCCAGAATGAGGGCTTTAATTGCGCACAGAACCCGGAGTTGCTGTCTTAGACAGCAGTGGCCGCTGGCAAAGACAGGACTAGTGTTGTCTGCGTCCAGCCGGGCCTGAGAGTGTGGAGACAGCAGTGGCAACTGCTTTTGCATGATTGTGAAGCAAGTTCAAGTGGTGTGTGCGATTCGTGTGTTGCATTGCCCGAGAGAGTGTCGCGTATAGAGGCTCCTGCTGCATCGGCCGAGGAGTGGTATGCTTAAGTGGTCATAGGGCAGTCGCGACTATTTGGACGCGCGTGTGCACGCCGGGAAGTCGGTCAAGAGTGTTAGGATATTAGCCGGGCCAAATGCTAGCAACGTTTGGAGGCGTCGAGCCTAGCCAAATGTCTTTGTTGGTTAGCTGTGACCGCATAACAGGCGATGACTGTCCACGCGAGATGACTTTAAACCCCACGCACGCACACGAGCTTACACAAGGCCCACGGGTCAACTGGTCGGGTGACGTTATCCCAATGCGGCCAACCAGGCCACAAGAGAACGCGCAGACACTCTGCTAAGCCACTGTCACCCCTGACAGGGAGAATTGCAGCCACACTGAACAGCGGACGCCAGTCCGCTCCCAATGCCGGGCTTGCTCCGAGGCGGGACACAGAGAGCTGCAACAGCAGACGCGAGGACGCTAGTCTGCTCCCAATGCCGGGCTTGCTCCGAGGCGGAACAAAAAGCGCACTGGAGATCCAACAAGTGGCAACAGCCACCCGAAACAGCTCCTCCGGGTTTTGTACATAATTACCCTCCTCCGGGTGGATTCCAGGATTATGACCTTCTTATTGTGTTCTTCCTTGGGGATTTCAACTGGGCATAATTCAACGTTAACACACGTCAGATGTCATCGTTATAACACCAGTGACGCGGAACCCGTCGTTATAACAAAGGGTCTTCAGGTCACGAGTCGGAAACAGCTGCCTGTAAAGTTGAATAATGTTGAGGCAGCGTGCATTGAACAACGAAGTCAGACCGCATTGTTGGCTGTCCGCCACAAAGTCTTGGACTGGTGTGCAGCTCAACACAGCAATGCGCTCGGTCACCGTTGGACCCCACATAATGCATGACAGCGCGTGACATTAGTCAACGACCATATTCGTTTCCCATATCTTTATCGATAAGCCTCCCAGGTTCTTTTAGACCGAGTCGATCGTCCATACTGGTCGATCTACCACTTATTTTTCTCGCCTGTGATGTGGTCAAATTTTCCCCCGTACTCTTTCGTTGCGCTGGTTTTTTGCCGTTCCCATTTTCCTACCTCTACATACTCAGTGCACCACGCAGGGGTGCTCTACGCAGAGAAGTCTTCGTAAAAACTTATTTTAAGCCCAATAAAGGTGCATTTGCGCGTTACTCCAGCGCTTCACTGACACCAATTTCGGAGACTCAACCCATCTGTATGAATTTGCTTCTCATTTTGATTTCACAGGCCCCAGGAGGCGATGGCCTGCACTTCCGTCTTTGGTCTTCCCGGCTCCGGAGACTTTGATGGCCGTCAGCAGATGGAGGTAAAACGAAGTCGACCAGCTGATAACGATGTATCGAACAGAAACGGCGTCTCTGGATCCTCTCCGCAGTCGCCTGTGGCTGAGGACAATATGGACGTATCGGATGATGAGGTGAAGGAGGAACCTACTCCACAGCCACCGCCGCCGGATCCCGAGGCAGTCAAGGTCCAGTCTGCCCTGACGGACACCGGAGACTACGATTGGAGGCAGACAAAGCCGGCCGTCGTACCCAAGGTGGAGGAACCGCTGCCCTTGGGCTCTCAAGATGCTGACCTACGCCTCCTGTCTCACCCCAGTGCTCATGTAAGTCATTTTGCCTTTTCTGCACGTCTGTAAGGATCGCGTGCTGTCAGCGTGAATCCTCATGTAGACCACACATTGTGGTATTTTCATTGGTTGACGAACGCTCACCAATGGACTTCGGGACTAACTCGTCTCGTTCTGTCTTGGGGCTCACTTTCGAGCACCGCCAGAAGCCACATGGCGGATGTAAGTTGTTGACAAAGAAAAGGTAGACTGAAATAGCCATCTCAGACGCATTAGCTGGCATAGTGGGAGTGTCTTAGAGGCCTTATTTGCCTTGTGCAGTAACCTTATTGCAGCGGGTTAAGTGAGTCAAACCCAACAACTGCGATCTTCAGACCATGGTTACTTAGTGGAGGTGAAGTCGGCTAAGGCCAGAGTAGAAGGAGGAGTATATTTTGTACACAAGGTAACGGAGAATAGACGGACAGAAATTTGATTTGGACGGTCTACGACCAGCAGGAGAGCCAGCCGCGGTCCAAGTGCCAGTTTGAGAGCAGTCAGGCCAGTAGACAGAGAACGTTCCTTGGCTAGGTCGGCCTGTGATTGGTTGGACAGCGTGTGGGTGGACATCGAAGTGGGTGGTCCACGTCACGCTCGCCAGTAAGTCTGGCGGTCACGACAGGAAGACCAGGCATCGGGCAGGCAATGACCACTACAACCTGACTTTGCCTTTTTTGTAAATTCCGCCAACATAATGTCGAACTTCCCTTTTTAATTAACTTCCGCCAATGTAAGTTTGAATTTTCATCGGTAGGCATCAGTTGCGTGAGCAACAGGAGTTTATGTAGATGGAGTTAATTCTATTTAACACATTAAAACACAGCAACTCAAGTTAAGAAAATCTGCCACACTCCTAATAATTAAGTCAGCCTAGTAGTCATTCTGGTGGATTCTCCATGATTGTTTAGGAAATCCTGCTTGGGCAGTCAATTTGCTGTTCCGTATTGGTGGATTCCATATGAGCGCTAAAGTTTGGCGGGTAATATCGACCCAAGTGTGATTAAATTCATGGCCCGAGGTGGGGCGTTTGTAGCTTAGCGGTTAGAGCGTTGGTTTCCGGTAAAGGCCTTCTCTAATACGCAGGTTCAAATCCCGCCATATGCCTCGAATGTTTTCACCATTGGGTCAACTCAAATTAAGCAAGTCTGCCAAGCCCCTTATAAATATGAGTTTCTTTAATTTAATATTTTTGATCACTTCCGAAGCAAATAATTATTCATTTACACTCGATAACCAAGAATTAAATGTTTAACGACAAATTACGTAAGACAGAGGAGGAGGGGGTAGATATTTGGGTGGCCTTAAAAGACACCTTTGGTATTGTCACCAACTAGCCGTACTCAACCCTAAGTGGTGCATCACCCAAGGCTCCAGGTCAAAGGGTGGCGGCTAATGAGCCAGAAATTTGCTACTTTAGTCTCCCTTGTCTTTGTCGGCAATGCCTATTGTGATCGTCTTTTTGCCACTTGGTTTATTACTGCGGGTTCTTATCACCACCATTACAAACTACGAAGATATAAACGGTGGTTCTTTCAAGGTTTCAGAATGACCTTTCTCTTGCATTACTTTCCTGGATTTTCAACCTCAGATCACGATGAAGGCGCCACCAGGCTCAGCCACATCGCTCCCAGAGCGACCGGAGATTGTAGAAGCCACGGGCGATTCCGATTTGCGCGTCTTTACTGCCAACCGAAATGCGAAAGCCACCGCTCCAGCTGTGGTGCCCTCGGAGCCTCCTGAGTGGACTAGTAAAGACGATGAGGATTTGCGATCTCTGCCGCCGCCGCCGCCGCCCGCTTCCCTCGCGGCTCCCTCCCCTTCTCCGTTCTCTGCCGTCCCCCCTACAGTCATACCTATAGGCGACACAGACATTAGACCCGTCACTCTGCCACCACCAATGACTACCGCGCCTGCCCCCTATACGCCCTCATTCTCTGGTCTGACCAACCTGATGGCAGGTCAGACGTTCAGCGCAAACCTCCTAAACGCCCAATTGCTGACCTCCGCAGCTGCCGCTGCAACCGTTTCCAATCTCTTCCCGGGCTTGAACCCGGTGCACTTTATGCCCCAGTTCCACCCCACCCCGATTCCGCAGTTGCAGCAGCAACAACAACAACAGCAGCAGCCCCCCATTCTGCCACCCCTCGCTGCGCCCATTGGCCAGATGGTTCGTAGCCGTCCCCCCGTAGCGCCCGCTTGCGTTGTCCCACAAACTCTGGTGTATCCTACCAGCAGCAACAGCACGGTCTTCACGACGGGGACTACAAACAGTACTATGACTGCTGCGACCTGCTCCGCAAGTAGTCTGCTCTCTAGCCTACGTGCTCTCAATTTTCCCGCCCAACCTCCGGTCAGCACGGAACTGCCGACAGCGGCCGCTGCCCCCACACCCATCAGCCAACCGGCATCGGATCCCCTGGTTTCTCTGCTCAAGTCCCTTCAGCGGCCAATGGCGTCTTCAACAGCCGCTGCTCCTGTTTCGTCATCGTCGTCGCAACTCGAAGTTTCGACTTCTCCTGCCGTGTCTGCCACGTGGGCCACAACAACTGCTGCTGTTGCTAGCAGTCAGGCTGAGGACCCCTTTACGATAATATCTCGACTGACAGGTCTTTCAAACCTTATCCAGAGGTAAGTGCCATGTCCTTTTGCGTAGGTCAGCATTATAATAATCGTTATTTGGTCAGTGTTGGCACGACAAGGTATTTGCAGGTCGCATGTCTCTATTAGTTTTACTCACACACACCCGAGTCACTACTGTGCCTATGCCAATCTCTCTTTATCTTCCCTGCCAGCACAATCTCCGGATTCTCCCGTGCGCGCGCCGGGGATAAAACATTTTGGTTAACGAATTATATTTACAGTTTCAAAATATACTTTTTTTATCAATAAATTATTCATCACGTTGTCCTCTAACAAAACAATCAATTTGGGGTTTAAACATTAGAAAAAGGGGGCGTCCCGCCGCAGAATCGTTTTTTTCAGCGGGGGGGGGTGGGTTGAAATCCCCGTCCAAACCGGCGATCTTTCCCCGGATTGGACGGAGATGGATCCACGGATGCAACAAGCCTGCGTATATGAATCACCTCATATTAATAGATAGGCGGTTTTCGTGATAGTCTGCCTTCATATTTGTTATCATCCCCCTGTAGCCGCGTTTTCACCTCATCAACACTTATTTTAGGCCCGCAACAACCGCGCCGCGGCCGTCAGAACCTGCACCCATCTCATCGCCACACTACTCGGACACGTCCAGTGAGGACGAGATGCCGCCACCCAGAGCCCAAACACCAATACAAAGACAGCGGACGCCACCCACATCATCATCATACGGCAGTGGGTTGCCCTCAGCTATGAGTTCCGGATCCGCGCCTCCTGGCAACTACGAAGGCATGCAGACGACGATGACGTCGACGTATGGCTTGACAGTCGCACAGGCTCCAGCACTGGAGGCTACCAATACGCCCACCACCAGCGCAGGTGGCGTCTTCGGTGGAACCAGTGGCAGCCTCCCGGAGGCGGCGGACAGTGTCGATAGCAGTACCAACGAGGAGGACGGTGGAGCAACGCCCACGCAGGACGAGTCTGCCGACTTCTCCATACGAATACCAGGTGAGCACCTTCTCTTTTTAATGACAGTAGTTCCCCATCAGTCATTGTTGCCATCAACCGTAAACCAAGTGCTCGGACAGTTCGAGCCATTCTCTTCGTCAGCGCCGGAGACCGAAGGTCGAAGAATCATTTCCATGTCTTGACGGAACCCCCTTTTATGTTTCCAATTAGGTAACGGTTTTGGGTCAAGGGCAGTAACACTGAGCTCGCGAGGTTGATTGCGAAGTACGTGTCCAAACCACCCCAGTCGTCTTTTTTGGATTGCCTGGGATATTTTCGCAGCAAGTGCGGACTGTCTCATTTGAGATGAATTCAGTGTACTTCACTCAAAAGATGCTCCTTAGACAGTAGTGGCCAAAGTCTTCCAGTTTCCGTTCATCCTTCACGCGCATAGCCCAACATTTGAATCCATGTAGGAGAACGGACCCCATAGATGGGCGGGACGCGCGGACCTTCACGGAGAAAGAAATCTCGCGTCGAGCCCATCAGCACTTTCGAAAGCTGACGAAAACTCATCGAGCTGCATCAGTTATGGAGAGAATGTCATTCTTACTCTGTCCATTCGGCAGCAACCTCGGTCCGAGGTATTTGAAGTTGTCTACTTCTTCACGTTGACAACCACTAATCTCGAGAGGTGCCTTTTCTTTGGAAGCCATTCCCACATATGCAGTAATTGGCCTACCTTCTGAAATATTAACTGCAATTCTTAAATGTTTTAATTCGACTTGAAAGGGTTGCTTAAGTGACTTGCATAAAAATATTCTTTCTTGGACTCGTTTTGTAGAAAATTACGTCTTATCCAGACTTGAGTTTTACAAAGTTTATAATGATGCGTTATTTTACGATCTTGAAATGTTCATTCATAATATTTTTATCCTTCCTTTTAATAATATTACCTAAAAATTATACAACATGATCCATATTCTAGGATGAAGGTTCATAATTATTTGGCAATTTATAAACCTTTAAAAAACCCGAAGATACCTCTTTTCTAAGCATAAAATTGGAAGAAAGCGTAATTCTCTACCAAAAAGCAAAATAATGAATATTTGCGTGTATTTTGCCGTTTTTACTGACTACACTACCGTTAAGTTTTTGCGCCGAACTATGACCCTGCTGTTTTCATTCCGTTTTGACGAGTAATTTAAAGTTCTTGTTTACTCATTATGCCTTACTAGTGTTATACAATGACAGGAGGCAGTTTATAACCGGTGGCAAAATGTTTCGACACAATTAAATCCTACTGCTTCGATAGGGTTGAAATTCAGCGGAGGTAGCAAAATGCTTCAAATGTGTGCTTAAGGTTATCGCTTTTTGTTCAGTTACCTCCACACCTCCCGTGCCCCTGGCCCCACCGGGTTTTGCCTACGGCTCCATCGCACGCAATCTCCCGCTAACGGCTACCCCCCAGAATGTCTACTCTCCGGGCAATTTGGGAAACTTCCTCCTCGGTGGGAACACACTCCCTGGCGCTGGTCAGCCGCCCGCAAGCAATTTCCAACTTCCAACTATGGTAAGTTGTTGTGTTTGTTTGTTTCTTGCCATTCCATTTAAACCATGCGACTCGTCGCATAACTAAACGCCATGCTCGCGTTATTACTAGTCCGGCTCTTTGATAAATAGAGCCACAAGCAACCCAACCTAAAGATCTGGTAACATGGATTGAAGATTAACCATCCGGAGTTTGGTAAAATCAGTGTTTTACGGGTGGTAATACCTACCGTGAATCAGATGTACAAGAGTAAACATTTCATGTGATTTCCGGTGTGTTCAAATGCCGAAGGAAATACGCTTCGGTTCATGTACGAGGCCACTGAGAACACTGCAGCATCCCCATGAGCAATACATGACTGTTATTGGCCGTGACCTGGCGAACCAATGAAATCATAAAAACAACCAAGACAAGTATGCGAAATAGTTGCTACTTATGTAGATAAAGTAACGAGAATAATACATAGGTTTTGGTATCGCCGTACTCAAATGTATATTACTGCAAGTAGGATGCGCAGCGCATTTATCGAGCCCAATTTTTGTTTGACATAATTTGAAGTGAAAGTTATCTGTATAGCCAACGAACACTGACTCAAGTTGTAGTTTCAACCAACCCTCGTTCAATTATCCCCATAAGCAATTAACCGACAATTTATCCATGCTGTTCGATCGACTTATAGGGCAGAACAGTTTTTTCTACCAAGTAATACTGGTCAAGTACTGTCTCCCATTCAGCTGAACACAAAACGTTTCCTCATTAAGGGTCCTCTTGATTACCTATTATGTACTCTGAAGGTGAAGTTTGAATCTGGAAATGCCTGATCTGGAAATATTCCCAGCTACTGATTTCGTTAGTTGATACAGTCGTTGCGGAGCAACTAGTGACACCTTTTCTCAAAATCTAGTTTTCCTGTTCTCGAGCAGACATCTACCGAGGTTTAAACACCTGTGTGCTAATGGTTTCTTTTAGCGTATGCCTCCACCGCCCTTTGGTCTGATGAACATGCCGCCCTCAACGAACGCTGGCGGAATGCCGACGCCCTCTTGGCAGCAGCAGCAACAACAGCCCAACACCCCATCTTTCTCGGGACAGCAGGCGGCCTTCCTGGCCGGCGTAAACCCCCTAGGACCGGCCTTCTTTTCCTCAAACTCCCTCGGGCACCTAGGACTTACATCCCTGTCGGCATTTTGCGCGCCCTCCTTCGGCGCCACTCTGCCCACTGCCTTCAGTGGCCCACCTCCCCCGCCTCCCCCGCCCCCTCCACCCCCTCCACCCACCTCGGTGACCCCTGGCCACTAACCGCCGCCCCCTCCCCCAGATATCGTTGCCCCGCTCTGTTGTTTCTTCTTAAGCCTTTCCTTCTTACTCCGTACAGCCGTCGACTTCTTTTCCTGCGGTCGGTTCACCTGCTGTTTACAAAACAATTTTGCATGTGTATTTAATGTGTATCAAAGTATGCTACAAATGGTTACGTTCAATTTGCGCAAGTGCGTGTGTATGCGCGCGCACCTATGTAGATATGTAGAAGTTTGGGATTTTGCAGTTGCATTCTCTATTTGAAAACACAAACCTTGTATTTATTTGCTCAATTAGAGGTCTTTTTTCCTGGGTCTCACGGCGCAGGGATGGCCTTTTAGTCGGCTATGGAAGGCTTGCTGTTATCTTGTTAGGCACTCGACGGGCCGTTGCTGTTGTCAAGTATTCCCAATGCATAATCGTTGGTTTAGGTGGTCAACGTCAAATCACTGGCGGACGTCTACGTGCGGGTCCAGTAAGGCGGGGGGATTTGTGCACGCACGCTGTATTAGCGTTCTACATTCCTGAACGGTTAAAGTATGATTATTAATCAGAAGCCCTTTATTTATGGAATTCCTTTGAGTTCCCTATTGATAGCAAGGTGGCTAAATGCATGGATGAAAAAATATTTTTTGATTGTAAGCGGAAATTGGAAAGGTGGTGGACATGAAAAAGCAATCAATTAGGGCTACTTTTTAGCACGAGTAGTAAATAAGTATGCGTAATAGGTATGTGCAATACTCTCCCATAGATGTTAGATGCTACTACGTTTAGTAAGGACTCCAAAGAGCTGAAAGTTGACACAAACTGAAGTTAAAATGTCAAGGGCGCATTGAGATTACGGCTTGTGCTCATGAAGGGGTACTAATATCCAAAAATCTGTTTCTGCATCTCGATTTATAGATTTGCTCATTGGAAATTAAGGCTATATTTTCTTCGTCGGGTTGTCAATTTACTGTGAGTTCTCGAAGAAGCTTCCGGTCCTCTCTTTCATGTCTCTTGATAAAGGTAGTGAGTGGGGATAGTCTTTTCCCATTCCAATGGTGACATCTTCATCTGGTAGTTCTTTCTGTCAGTTGATAGGCAAAATGCCTCCCAACTTTGATGGTTGTTGAATATTTCCGGTATACCTGCCGCATCCGCTGGTCAAACTTACCTAATTTTCCGGTAAATTCTGCATAGAGTGCAGTTTTGAAGTAGAGGGAGAATAGTATACGCACTATGACGTAGCGTCGTCCTATGCTGCGGTCACAGAAAGCCACCTGCTTCTATTTATTGCGTGTAGGGAACTGTCTTATAAATTTAAAGGCTTTTTGGGGTCACTTTGCCTGATATTTTACCCACGTAGTCACGGTTGTACTGTGTTGTAGACTCGGCGTTTTGCTTTGCGAAAAGCAAGGTTAGACTAGAAATTTTAAAATGATATTGCCCAGGAAAGATACCTCAAGGACATTACAGGGATTTTATTCCTAATGAGGTAGCTCGCGTCCTGTCTTGTTGTGTTGCTTTCGCCGGCAGCAGAACAGGACGCAAGCAAATTAAAGCCTGGGTCTCGGATAACAACCCAGTCGACCGGTTCACTGAGCTAGCGCCTGCCAACATCGCTCTCCGACTGATGATAGGTGGGTCCCCAACTCCTCATCCCTCCCCACCTAGTCACCCAGATATAACAGTTGATTAGTTCCTGCCCCCTCGCTTATCGTTGACGGTTTATCTCTGACGATCAACTCTTACAGGAGCCTGAAAGCTCACAAAAATAAAAAGACGATTCCGGTTATCAAAATGCCTTCATTTCCTATACGTTTGCAGATGATTATCCGCTGAATATGCAAGGAATTTGCAATCTAATATCGACAAACTCCCTCCCTCCCCCTCCATATCCCTCCCTTCTTCCACCCTTAAAACCCCCTACCCCATGTCGTTTGATTAGCTCCTACCCCCTATAAGTGTCACTTGCTTTTCGTGGACGATTTTATCTCCGACGATGGACTCCCGCAAGAGCCCGAAAGCTCAGAATAATAAACAACTAGATCCGGTGCTTGACCTTCTTCCTTTCTTAAGCATGCAAATACCTGGGACGTAAGCGTTCTCATTCATTCTCTTCACTATGTATAAAACACGTTCCCGAATAAATGAGAAGGCTCACGTTCCAGGTATCTGCATGGCTAAGGAAGAAGACTTGTTGAGCACCGGATCAATAGATTTATTACCCTGAGCTTTCAAACTCATGCAGGAGTGCATCTTCAGAGGTGCGAAGTAGCAACAAAACAAGGGTAATAATAGTGGCCATAGGCCAATCAACTGTCAGAAATAATCAAGTTGTCAGGGCGTTAGAAACAGCTATCAAAAAGGATGGGGGAGGGCGGTAATTAGCTGTCAGTGGAGTCGGGGGCAAATTCAGTACGGCCATGCATTGTGCAACAGTTGCACGAAGGTACTCGTGGCGTCAGTGGTGACGGAGGAAGACTGCACGAAGCCACCCGGTAAACGGAGTGTATGCCGAAAACGAGATAGGCAGCAATGCATTGAATGTCTTCCTCAACAGCTGAGCAAATGCCGAGGAGCACGAGCGATAGGCAGTCACTCCAGTTGTGCGGGGCGTGCTGAGACATCAGCGTGGACTTCTCTTAACGATGAAGGCGTTCAACGAGGCCATTAGATGCTGGGCGATAGGCAGACTACGCTCGAGTGGCATATAGCGTCGTCAGGGGCCAGAGTATTCAGTCTCTGAAGAAAGATAGATAAGATGACGTCATCAGATAAAAAAATAATTCGCTCTCGGTGAATGCTCTTTCTCCTTCTAAACACTTGTGCTAGCAATGATATCGGCTTCACGTTGGTGGATGACCGCTATGGCTAACAAAGCTTCCAGTGGGTTGATAGGGTGTGTATTTAAAAAGAAGAATGTGATGGCAAACAATTAGCCAAATACTGGCCCTTAACAGAAGGAAGCTATGCTGGACGCACTGTCGTCGATCTCGACGCAAACTTAAGTTTTTGCAACCTTATCCACGGACACTGCAGTAGGCGAAGGAGTATCTGACGGCATTTTTCACATTTTGGGGATGATTCTTGTGACCTCTGCAATTTCCTGCCCTGTTGGAACTATCATACTTCCAACCTAAGCGTGACGGCCTTTTCTCATAAAAAACATGCATTATTTTACTGTCTGCTCATTTTATCGGTCCACCTCTTTGACTGGTATCATTTTGTGATACCAATAAGCTGATTAATAACGTTTTCAAAATCAAAAAGCACATATACACAGCTAGGGTATTTAAAGGTACAAAGTTAAATTTCTCTCATATAAGCCTCCTTTATAAACTCAACCGCATAGGCGTAAGGGATAGGCTCCTTGCGTGGACAAAAAGCTTCTTAATTGGTCACTCGCAAACTGTCTGCATCAGCAACAAACCGTCAGCCAAGGTTGAGGTTGAGAGTGGTGTTTCCCAAGGCTCCGTTCTTGGCCCTATCTTGTTTGTTATCTACATCAATGACTTTGTCCGCGTACTGGATTGCGGTATCGCCATGTTTGCCGATGATATAAAACTTTGGAACGCAATTCGAACTACGGCTGACGAAGTGCACTTACAGGAAAATTTAAATAGACTTAAAAATGGTCAGCGGACTAGCTTTTACCGTTCAATGAGAGCAAGTGCGCCACCATTCGAGTCGGCAAATCCGGTCCTTCAAACGGCACGGCTTACCGACATATTATTGAAGGAAGTGAACACCCAGAAAGACTTGGGAATCTAAATCTAGCACTCATTTAAAACCTCCCTGCATTGCACAAAGGAAGCCAAGTCCTCGATATCGATCCTAGATTTCGTCAGTTGAGCTTTTTCTACCTTCAATGAAGAGTGCTTCACAAAAGTCTTCGGAACATTCGTGCGACCGCACCTAGAATCCGCTGTCCAAGTTTGAAGAACCTGGGCAACGAAAGACAGCATAATCCTGGAAAAGGTACAATGGCACGCAACCAAACTTGTTATGGGGCAGGGCTCGCAGCCTTATGAAACACGGCTGTCGAATCTAAACCTCTTCACATTGCGCTACAGGCAGCTATAGGGGGACCTAATGCTAGCATTCCGCGTATTATGTCCTCAAGACTGCTGTCTTATAACAGGAGATTTTTTCAAATAAGCAACAACCACGAATCTGAGGGGTCATCCTCTCAAATTAAAGGTGACAGGGGCCGGGCTGGACGCTCGAGAACACTTCTTCTCAAAAAGGGTGGTTTGAGAGTGAAATGCGCTTACTCAAAAGGTCGTTATGACGGAATCGCTAGAGGGTTTTATGCGCAAACTGGATCAATATAGCAGTGCACGATGGATCGGAACTGACAATGTACAATAATAATAATATTCTAAATTTTTCAGAAGTAGTAGCTTTATATCCATTGACGTTGGCTATTTATAACGCTCTCCACACATAGCCTCATGCAAAGGTCTCCATGATCTTCCCTACTTTGCTATCTGCTAACCGTGATAAAATCGCTATCGATCCTATAAGCCAGACCTAACGGCCTAAACATTCACCCTTGGTTTGACCCAAAGCGGACTGTCGGCGATCTGGACAGATGCGTCTATTTTTCCAGTTACTTTGGCGGACTCTGCAATCAGCAAGGAAGAATCAAGACGCGGCTTCCACACAGTGATGATCCTGGGAACCATTCAATGACCCCCCCTTGGAACCCCTTTTTTATCCTTACTCCCACCCATTAGACCACAAGAGCGACATTTTTTCTCCTAGAAATCTCCGAGGAGTTTTTTCACTGTCTGCTCCTATTTTCATCCTATGACACAGGACAACTAGCCCCGCCAACGGTCTGAGAAACACATTTTCTGGTTCCACTGCACATATGTACAAATATGGCACTCAAAGGAATTTTTCTTGCATATCCCTCAATATACTGATACTAAACTGACCTGAAACCCAGATTACTTGGGCATTACAGGTAGCCTTGTCAATTTGGGATACCGGTTGTAAGCGCTCCTTTACTGGTGTATTGCTGTTCGCGGTTTTTTGCTTGGTAGTTTGTTATCAAGATTGGATAAAATCGGTAAAGAAGCAGACGTACATATTTGTCTTAAAGCTGTGACTGCCGAAGTTGTCCATTGTGGATCGTTGAATTTATTTTGTGTGTTTTGTCGCGTATCGCGGTTGCGTGTATATTGCTTTGAGAATACTTTTTCTCCAAAACGTTGTACTATTATGCATATAAAGGCCGTGAGGACCCATCAGTTGTTTTCGGAGCGAAATGTGCTTGTGAATTACCTTACTTGAATGACAGATCCTAGCTATGATTTTGCTGTCCATCCTGTCATTTATACTTATTAACAGATATGTAAAATGACTCAGGATCGCGAGCCATTCAAGAAATCTGTGGATTATGCGCGCAACTTTTTCTCCTGCTTGCGTTTTCTGATTCCTTCTCATTTTCTTCGGTGTTGATGAGATTGATTTTCCTTTTCGTACCTTGTCTACGTTAATTTATTTCTGTTTCCTTTTCACACGTTAAATTCTAGACTTTATACATTACTCGCTCCATTTTCAAAAGCGGTTCTCACCTTATACGACAATCTGTGTCCTTGTGAAACCGTTTAGGCTGGTGAGGCGTACCTGCTCAATTCAACTCAACGCATCATGGCTCTGTTCTCCTTAGACCCAGCGGTCCCAGCTGTGTTTATTCGCTTGAAAATCTTGCTCTTTATATTTAAGAATAATTTTAAACCTATTTATAACATACGCATTCCCTTTCAGAACTCGCTGTTGTACTTTCTTGTGACCATAGGAGCTTGTGGAGTAGAGTGAAGTAACTATGTATTATGCTGTATTGTCAGGTTGAGCTATCATGATTTGTGTATTCATGAATTTCCTGTCTCTTCGTTTGTACGTTCAAGTGACACAAATTTTTTTGTCAGCGCCAGTCATTATGCAGCATCCTGTGGCTCCTATTTATACTGAAAATCCCATTTTTACTCTTTATTTGTTTAGTTGATTTTAATTAGTCGCCTCAAATATTCCACTAACAGTGCAATTGCTTTCATTTTTTTCAGTTTCAGATAGGTCGACAGACGTTTGCTTAGTACCTCTGTTCCTATGTCTTTTGACCTGTCACGGAAAAATTCTGTCCGTTCTAATGTGAGATTTAAAGACCAAAATCTTTTAAAGAACTCCTTTCCAAACTTTGAACAGATTCGCAGAAATGGGAAGCTTTGTGACGTAACCCTTATTGTAAGTTACTTCATTTTCTTTCAAACAACTACGACTCTACAGGCTGATGGTCAACAGTTTTCGGCACACAAGATTGTTCTCGCTGCAACTATCCCCTATTTCGATGCCATGTTTCTTAGTAACATGAGTGAGGCATCAAAAAGGGAGATATACATCCATGACCTTGATCCAAGGTATGTGCACTGAAAGTAATGTAATCAATGCCATTTTTCAACTTGCAGCATGTTGGAAGCTTTCATCATTTTTGCGTATACTGGTGAAATACAAATCACGCCGGCAAACGTTCAGGCCGTGTTGATAAGTGCAAGCTTTCTCCAGATTGACAGCATTCGAAATTTCTGCTGCAAATATATCGAAGAAAGGTCGGTTGCTATCTTATTATCTACGTACTGTTATTGACGCCACATTTTTGCTGTTTTACTTCCTCAATCTGGACCAGACTGTTGCCTGTTTCGTTGCGATCCATGCAGTCTACATATGCGTTCTAAGCTCATATTTAAGTGAATAATGAACAAAACAATGTTTTTAATGAAAGCGGGGAATCCGTGTTCGTCGTTACTCAAAACAGTTAATTTGCCCACGTACTAGGCGGCTAATTGTGATAAGTGTGTGACGGCTAAGTGTGGTAAGAACTGGATTTATTGCATGAAGAACGCGAATAGCGTTCATTAAAAAAACGCACCTCCCATTAGCTTGCGCGAAACTTGTAAGTGTCTTTAGATGCAAAGTTAAACTTGAGAGTACTCAACCCCTTCGCCAATTTATTTCTAGTGTTTTCATTGTTGTTCAGTATGCATAGCAGGTTAGTTTTCAGAATCGTGAGACAGTCTTGTCTCACATCAAACATTCTCTTCGGCCATTAGAGTAGAGTGAGACCGAACAGTTGTTTTGTGCTGCAGTTTTCCCTGTATGCCTGGTGTATGGTTTTGGTGCAGTAGGTCCGTTGTTGCTATTATTTAGGTATATATTATATTTTTCTCCTTATACGACAGGCTTTCGCTTGAAAACCTCATTCCAGTTCGTAGTTTCGCCTCCAGTTTCCTCTGTTCAAACCTCGTCTCAGCCTGCGATCAGTTGATTTATGCTAACTTTGAGGCACTTGTGGACTCGCCCATCTTCTACTCACTCACTGGTCCGGAGCTGTTGAAAATGCTAGAGAGTGACGATCTACAGGTCTCCAGCGAGGATCGTGTCTTTCACGCCGTTATGGCCTGGTGTGAACACGAGGAACCACCATCGACCTCCAGAACGATGACGACAACTATGATGATGGCAACGCCGCAACCCATGTCAAGCCTGCAAAGGTTCCGCAGTAGTGTGTCGTTGCAGTCTCTTTGCCTCTTTGGCGAGACCCCCAGCAAGTCCCTTTTCGATAAATCGCTGCCACCAGACATCATGTCTATGTCCGCGGCATCGAACCTGTCATCCCTACGAGCCAGCAACCAGCCCTTGCCACCTGTGAGCCAACAAACGGACGCAGGTGGGAAACCCGACAAATCTCAGAACCCACGTCTTAAGTTCCTCCCGGAGTTGTTGGCTCGGGTTCGTCTTCCCCTTCTACCGGCTCGATTTATTCGCGACGTTGTTTCCAAGAACGAGTTCATCCGTTCGGATATTCGGTGCAGGTGAGTCAAATCGGCATCTCTTTATTACAATTGATGATGGTGGGAGTTCCTCCACTTTAAGTGTCGAATACCACTACCTATATAAATACGTTGGGCATAGTGATTACTTGTGCATTTGTAGTAAGGGTGACTTTTGCATCCTCTGCCTCAACGTTGTGCATCACCTCTCGCGGCTCGAGTGCAAGAGGACAAATATAGGACTGCAAATTGTTGAGGTTGATGAGCCGGATTCCACCTTATGGTGTCCACAGACACCGACAGTTCGACCCTCGCATCCAACAATGTCCACCGCCTGCTTCAGCGGACTGAAAGCAAATGCGGTGACTTGCGCGTGAGTTAGTTTTAAGTGATAGTAGACTTGTGCAATCCCTCGTCCCTCCCCCTGGCCTGTACTTGAAGTCAAGGAAACCGGGGTCGAGGTCGGGCACACCTGAAACACATACAGTACTTATAGCCTGTCGTACCCTGATCGGGCATGTATCAGGCGCGGGTGGCTGGTTCAGCGTAGGTCTACAATTACGTGTGCCACCGTGTGTGTGGCATTTGTAGTGGAAGCGCAATCCGAATAACGCTTGCCATGTCCTCCCGAGTCCGTCCAGCGCAGCTATCGCCCGGCCCGTTTAGAGGACAATGACACACGCGACTAGACTTTAGGCTACGGCATCTGGGGTCTGTGTTTTTAATGGGACTGGCCATAAGGCCATATTTAGGACAAACTACAACCTGGTTAATACTGCTCCAAGCCAAGTCTTGCGGTGTGTGTCGGATTGTTTTTATATAGAAAAGCATACGTTTGTTGCGAATTGAGCTGGTCACCACCAATCTGTCGGTGGCAAGCTGGATTCCGGCAGACTGGAAATTTGGGACCATGTCTGATGTCACTTAAAGTATTCGTCTAATGCTGGTCGTGTCCGGAGCCTAAAGATCTGCACGGGTAATTGTTGTACTCATACCTGAAACATGCGATGACTAAAACTTGCCCGACCACCCTTACTTGCGACAGTCTTTATAAGCGAACCACAGTAGACGCGTCTACGAACCGCGTTCCCACACGCCCTCCCGGCGGCCAAGGTCTGCTACACCCATCTCCCTACGGTGGATCAACTCTCTCCTCCGCCCAATCCGTGTTTTGATGACGGAACAGCCCCTCCCGGCCACGCTGCTCCGACTCCTCCCCCTCGCCACCGGAATTGAGGTCAACCCTGGACCTCTCTGGTACTGCTCGTTCTGCCGAGTCCACCTGGGCCGCCGCGACTGGTCTGTACGTTGTGGCTCCTTCAATGGTTGGTGCCATCTCCGCTGCAGTGGCCTCGCCACGGCTGCCGATTGGTCGCCGCCTTCGCGTGTCCCAGCTGTCCTGTGCCCCCACCGATCTCCATGCCTCCAGCCCGTCCTTTCCTGAAACCAAATCCTCTGGTCTCCGAATTTGCCTCACCACCTGGTCTTAAGATCTTACAATTCAACGCCAATGGCCTCCTTGGGAAGCTTGACTAGCTCCTGGCCTTCATGCGCTCGCAAAGCATAGCTGTGGCGGTTATCCAAGAGACAAAGTGGTCTTACTCCACTAAGGTCCCTTCCTGTGCCGATTACACGATTGTCCGTCGCAACCGCGGCCGCAACAAAGGCGGAAGTTTGGCCTTCTTGGTGCACAAATCCATTGCCCATCACCAGCTTCCCCTGCTTGGAGCCGATCCCACGGAAGTACTGGTGATTTCCCTCGACATTGGCCCGGCGCCGCTAACCGTCGTGAACGTGTACATCCCTCCAACTTCCAGTTGTTCTCCCGGGTTCACCGCCTCTATCGCTCCCTACTTACCTTCTGGAGACAGTCTGGTGCTAGGTGACTTCAACGCTCAGCATGACCTGTGGTGCTCTAACTTGGCAGCCGACCCCCGAGGAGAAGCTCTGGCTGATGCAATAGAACACACCCCCTTTGCCGTTCTCAACGAGAACAGCCAAACGCGGCTCCCGACCAACGGCGCCTCCAGCTCGCCCGATGTTTCCCTCGCCAGTCTCAGTCTGGTAGCCTCCACCATGCGGAATACGGAAATCAATTTGGGTAGTGACCACCTCCCCATTGTGCTCAAATTGGCCACCGCCGCCGAGCGTATCAAGGCCCCCAACCGGCACTTCATTAATTTCAAGAAAGCCAATTGGGCAGCGTTCACGACCGAATGCGAAGCCGAGATCGATGGCCTACCGCCTCCCACCTGTGTCCACATGGTGGAACGAGCCCTTCGTCGACTGCTCCTGGCAGCAGCAAGTCACCACATCCCTAACGGCCGCATTCCCCTTCTCCGTCCTAACTACCCGCCCGAAGCCTCCCGCCTGGAACGAGAGAGAGAAAGAGACGAAATACGAGCGCGTGATGCCAGTGACCCGCGCGTTGGCGAACTGAATGGCTTAATCACTAAGACTATCAACGATGGAAAATGCCAACGCTGGCATAAACTAGTTTCAGATTGCAATTTCAGCGGCAAGTTAGCTGCCACTTGGAAGCTTTTACGCAATCTGACCAAACCCCGGGCTGGTACATCTAACCAAACTATTAGCTTTGGGGACGGCAAGTTAATTTCCCACAACGGTAAGATCGCCGCGAAGATGAACAAGCTGTTCTAGCCCCGGTCGGCGCCCTGTCCCAAAAGCCAGCACATCCTTCTTCGTCTCCTCCATAAAGCCCCGCCCCCAGACATTTCCTTTTCGGCTGATGCCATCCTCACCGTCGTCAAGAAAACGAGAGCTTCGAAAGCCTTAGGACCAGAGGGTCTGACGCCTATCCATGTGCGCCACTTTGGCCCGAAGGTGGCTGCCTATCTTGCCGCCCTCTTCAACCTTTCACTGAGAACTTCAATCATCCCCGATTGCTGGCGCCAGTCGATCATTATCCCCCTGGTCAAAGCGGGCAAGAACCCCTGCCTAGCGACCTCTTATCGCCCAACTGCTCTCCTCAGTCCATTGGCGAAGATCCTGGAACGGCTCATCCACCCAATTCTGACGTCTGTGGCGGAACTATGTTGCCACCAACATGGTTACCGATCGGGTCATGGGACTAAAATGACGCTTTTCGAGCTCAGCGACGCTACCCTCGAGGGCTTCAATCAACAGAAGCCCGCTTCGCAGATTGTGGCAGTCTCAATTAACCTGTCGCGAGCCTTTAACTGCGTCCGCCACGATCAGCTCCTGCAGAACTTGGTCTCGTTGAACGTCCCGACTGGCCTGATGCGATGTTTGGCGGCTTACATCCGTGGCCGTCACAATCGTGTCCTTTTCCGGGGCGCTCTCTATAAGCCCCGTAAGCAGACCTGTAGCGTCCCTCAAGGCTCTGTGCTCAGCCCGACACTCTTTAACATCTACATGCGAGAGCTCCCACTTCCCCGGGCACTTGTGCAAGTGGTATTCTGCGCGGACGATGTTACGTTCTTGGGCCGGCACCATGACATTGATCAGGCTGAACAGCTCCTCACATAGTTCATGCCTGTTGTCGAAAACTTCCTCACCCAGCGCGGAATGACGATCTTGGCAGCCAAGTCGTCCGTAACTGTTTTCACGCTTGATCCGAAGGAGTTTAATCGTCACTCGGTCATCAGCGTCAACGGGGCGTCCTTACCGCTCGTCCGCAAGCCCAAACTCCTTGGCGTGCGTTTTGATCCACTTTTCACGTTCGCGGACCATGCCAGGGAGACCGCAAGCAAAGTAAGCCGCTGCATTAAGGTCCTCAAGGCTCTAGCAGGCACACCCTGGGGCTGCGCGAAAGAGACTTTGTTGACTGCTTTCAAGGCGCTGGCTAAGCTGCACCTCACTTATGCGGCATCAGTCTGGTCTCCTACGATGAGCCCTTCCAGCCTCCGCCGCCTCCAGTCAGCACAGAACGCTGCCTTCCGCACGATCACGGGTTGCTATAAAATTTCGCCTTTAGATCATTTTCATGTGGAGGTTTCTGTTCTACCGATCGCCCATCACAACACTCTCCTTAGCCAGCAGTTCTGGTGGAGTTGTTCGCAACCCGGCCATCCCAATCATCACCGTTGCTGCGCACCCGAGCCCTGCCGCAACGTCCGGCCGTCTATTCGAGCACTCCACAAGGAAGCTGTTGCCTCGTCTCTCGCGGATCTACCTGTTGATAGCTGTGCCACCAAGACAGACTTCCAGCATCTCCACCAGAGAGTCGTTGTTGAGTAGAAACGAGGTTACCGTCCCCCGGTCCTTTTTGGTGGCTATCCACCTCCGATTGCGGCCTCGGAACGACATCTCCCGAGGGTCACTCGCTGTACCCTGGCGCAGCTACGCAGTGGCTACTGCATGCTCCTTCGCCAGTACCAGCACCGGCTCGACCCATCCACACCCGACTGCTGTCCCGACTGCGGCGTTTCGCCGCATGACTGCCGTCATCTGTTCGCCTGCAGCTCTCGGCCAGGCACCCTCCTCACTCCCGCGGACCTGTGGCTCAAGCCGGTCGAGGTTGCGGCTTTTCTTCGTCTCCCAACTACTCTCAGTTCGGATTCCGGCGGGATTTCCTGATCCAACTATGGGCTACGACACACACAGTCTTTATAACGATGGATGTAAATGGGACACCGTCCTTTGACTTAAAAACCTCAAATGCGTACTTTCGATCACGGAGTGTCAAAGACAGACTCTCAGCTGATAATATTGCTAGGAGACAAGGGAGACTAGAATGTAAACTAGTGACTTATTACCTGTCGTTAGCCCGTGATACCCAACCCCATGTAGCGCACTACCCAAGGCTCGAACTCGCGACCTTTTTAATGAGAAATCTGTTGCCGGTAATCTAGGCAGATAGTCTGCCTAGACTACTAGCCACTGTGCGGCTGCTGTCAGGGCCCGAGAATGAGACCAAAAACTGAGCAGAACGAGTGAGTTTCTTTAGCGATCGGTGAATATTAATCACTGATATTCGACCAAAAACCCGCACAGACTGTCGAACGTTTGAAGTTATCTTCGACCTTATGTCTTCGGTTGTCTATATTAACACTGTTGGTAGTCAGGGTCGCGCTCTGAGTTTGCAGCCTTCCTGAAAATTTTGCTTCCAGGGCAATATCGCCAATGGTCGAGTCATTGAATATGCAGGCTTAACAGACGGTTGATGTGCGGGTCGGTTGTTTTAGACGCTAATGAGAAAGCAGGAGATTAGTTCAGATAATGTGGGGGAGTAGTAACCATCGGGCAACCGATTAATTTATTCTGATTGCACTAATCTGGTCTGTTCTCCGCACGCATCTCTATCACCATGAGTTTGGGTTTTTCCTTGACCTGAAACATTATCTAGGCATTGTGTTGGGACTGACATGTACCTTGTTGGTCTGTTACCCATGTCCACGCCCACCGTTCCACGCTACCACAACCATCGCCTCCTCCTCCTCTCCTACGACCCCAATCCTGGACGTGCTACCGTGTCTCATGTTCACATAGACTTTGCCCCACTCGCAAAGATGATTCCCTGTCAAACAGCAGTGCTTACGGTTGTTTTTCCACTACTCACGCTGTCGTCTTCGTCGGCTACTATGCTAGTCTTCACAGAAAGTCCACGAGAAGGAACTACCCACAGAAGGTTTCCCAGTCGTCAGGCTAGCTTGTAGCTGTTAATTTTTTTGTCCCCGGTTCTCCAAACAATTACCTGGTAGGCTTTAATCCTTTTGCAAACTTCCTGCGACATCTAGATTTGTGGATTTGGCCCCCCCTCTTCTCCGCACCTTACGAGTTTTTTTTCAATGTTAAACTCTCACAGAGATCTGTTGGACGAGACTCGTGATATGCTGCTTCTCCCAGACTCCACCTCCGCTAAATCCTGCTCCTTCATCTGTCGTCCACGTCGCGGTCAGGAGGTTCCAGGCGTGATTTACGCTGTAGGTGGTATCACTGCCAATGGTGACTGTCAGAGCATTGTTGAAGCCTACCATCCGCTGCTGGATCGTTGGGAGGTGGTGGAAAGCATGTCTACTCAACGCAGCCGGATCGCCGTAGTTGTCCTCAATGGTGAGTCTTAGTCTTAGGCAGAGATCTTTATAAATTTTCATCCACGCCCCCTTACTGCGCTTATTGTGCCTTCTGTTGTCTTCGCCTGCTAGCTACCCAACGCTTAAACCATCACCACCACCAATGCCGCAACTGCCATTGTCATCAGACTACTTACTTTAATCATTACCAATGTCCTCGTCGTTCTTATCGGTTAAAAGTGATTCCTGCCATCTACACGCGTCTGTCCAGTTCGTATCAATACTGCTACTATCCAGTCCATCGACTACTGGACTGATTTTGGCATTCTCCATTTTAATTTGACCTCCTTGCTGAAACAATCGGCGGCTTCGGTGGAATTCAAACTCACGTCCGCAAGGGGAAGGCTTTAGTACAGTCACCATCCTAGTCAACTGAGCTACGAGACTCTACCGGGAGCCCAAGCCCCCCCCAATTTATTATGTTAGGATGGCCAGTACGCGAGTCATTAATCGGGCCATCCTGAGGGCAAGAGAACAAAGGCAGTCCATATGCCAGCGGAGACAGGTAGAACGGGACAGGAACGTGATCTTCAAGGGGCCAACACGCGAGGACAGCTGCTGGCCGGGTCCTGAGGTCACGCCTGACCAGAGGCAAAGCGTGCGCGCCAAGTGTAACACTGAGGACACCATACGATGGCTGTTCGCATGGGCCACTAGCAGAGGGGCTTATAGGGAAAAAAAAGGTCGTTTGTCATTAAATACGCTGCCACCAACACGAGGCGGCACTCTACTACTAGCGACACGAGACTCTGTTGTCCTAGACGAGATTCTGTTGCCGAGATGAGACTGACGACAAAACACACGCAGGACAAGCTGCCGGCCACACAGAAGACAAAACTGGTGTACAAGCAGACACCGTTATAGTAAACAATATCCTCTGCTATCCTGTCTGCCTTCCTTTCCTAACATACGACTGGGGAATATAACCAGTGTCGACGCAGGCACAAACAAGGTTAAAACACACTATTTGTGCCTTTAGGATCCTAGAATAATTGCTTAGGGAATCCTGCTTGAGCAGTCAGCTTACTATATCAGAATTGGTGGAATCCGTATGTTGCAGTAGGCTGGGCCGGTAACTTGACCCAAGTGTGATTTCATTCACGGCCCCCGGTGGGGTCTCGCAGCTCAGTTGACCAAAGTTTTGGCTATATTAAGGCTTTCCTCTTGCCGGAATGGGTTCGAATCCTACCGAGGCCGTCGAGTTCTTCGTAAGTGGGTTAAATGATTATTTAAATCTGCCCCAAACCTACTTATTCCAATTTTTCGGGTGAGGACATGAAAGATGAAGTGCTTCTGCCCAAACATGCGTGGCCGAAATTATTTTTAAAGTGACCCTGTAATCATGATCATGTAACCAATTTAAACGTAGCAAAAACAAAATCGTCAAGTACTGTACAAAAAATCTAAAACTCTGTGTGGATTTTTAGGTTCTCTCCAATTTCTTATTTCCAGCTCTGTACTAGCTCTTTGTTGCGTTAACCTGCTGACCAACTGTCCCTTTGGATTAACTTAACTGCCTGTCAGTAATCCTTGCTGGTTAGTCCTACTGGTTTGTGTACTGTAATGTGGTAGCCTGGTGCTATCCCTAGATGTCTCTTTCGTATAAATTAGAAATTATGCATCCCAAGAAATGTAATTTGAAGAGAAAACATTTGTTGGAACAAATAGGTAAATTTACGCAGTAGAGTTTCGAGACTGGTTGCCTAGTTCGTCCTCAGACTTGAGAGAATGTACAAAAAACAATCAATAGTCGTGTGGAGTGGGCGCTGATTGGTAGCTGTGGTTTGTGTCAATTCGTCTTGCTCAGCTCTTTTTACTTAAACCTTTATTTGAGATGTTTGTACATTCCATCCAACTGGATGTGTCGACTGATGCATGCATCATCGGAGTGCATGTCCTCAAGGAATTCTCGGCATTTTAAGAGGGGAAAATGCCGACGATGCGTGTTTTGATCCATGCAAAGCTGTGTCCAAGCCGAGTAAGACAGACTGACAAGAAACCAATCAGCAACCACTCCAGATGAACATTGCTTTTTCTGCACGTTTGAAATGTTAATTATTAATTGCACATTTTCTCTAGTCTGAAGACGAGCTGCCAAACCAGTCCCAAAAATTCAATGAATAAATTTATCTTGGTGTCCCAGAGAACGTCTTTTATTGAAACAGATGTCGCTTTTTGTTTGCTAGTATGACCCTTATTGAGACTTGGCTATTTTAGTCGTATTGTTATGCATGATTTATCTATTGGCATATTTAAATATTCGATTGCTATTCGATAATCAAATTACGATGGAATCACCTCTTAGACTCATACTAACGGAGGCCTTCAAGGGAAGCCTAGAGAAGGAGAAATTCTACTTTGTTTCCTCCACTGGACACGTTGATATCATTTCTGTAATAGTGGTTGTGAAATGATTTAGCCAACCCATCTGGCTATGGCGAATCGTGATTCTACAATGCTAAACTCTAATTAAAAAGAAGAGATGGTTGCATTCCCTTCTTGTCAGTAATTCTTACTATTAATAAGCGCAAAGAGTTCCGAACATTCATTTCATGGGAAGCTATGTCCATTTAACATTTTATATTGAGGAATGACATATTTCCCGGTGTGTAGAAAAGTTATTAATTCCGGATAATTTTACAAATGTTCGCATGATTGTTCACGTAGGCCGTTATTAATATTGAAAAGAAACGTGAAAACAAATGTCAATTTGTTTTAAGGGCGGTAAACTCCAAATATAATTAAAGTACGGTTTTCCTTCTCCAAGATTTTCCACCTTTGCAAAAGAAAAACGGACACCCTTAATGTGCAAAATTTCAAAATTCAATTACTTAATTTGTGTCAATTCGTTTACGCAGTATGATCGAGGTAAAATAGAAAATAGGTGAACAAAACATCTGTTAGTTAAGACATTTTTTTCTGCTGTACATAACTGATTGGGACTAGCAAAGTGAGCCAATAGTCCTGTAAAAGTTGACTTACCATTTCACAGCTATTTTAATCGGTGTTCTGCTACTTGAAGTCACCTTTTTTTAAAATTTCGGCGTCCTGCCAATGTGTGTGTGTGTGCGTTTCAGGTTTCCGGAAAGGTTTCAGGTTTCCGAAAAGCTAGGCGGTCACTATGCGGTGGGGGAGAGAGTGAGGTCGACCTTTGCGCGATTCTTCCCTCACTATAATTAATCTGTATGCGTCTGAATCTATCACGGTGCGCTAAAAGCCGTGGCTTGGAGGGTCTGCCAACTGACGGGAAAACTCGGGCCCCCTACGTTGCTGCTCCTCCTGTACGCGAGTGTTTGTGTGTGCGTATGGGAGGAGAGGGAGGACTGAGAGTCAGGCTGCAATAGCTCCCTCTTAATGAGGCCTTTATGGTGCTCCCGCGCAAGCGGGAGCCTACCTAGCGAGATGGCTGTGTCAAGTGTGAGCATGTTGAGTAAATACCGCGCCGGCCGTCTACACCCTCCCTCATCCCCGGTGTTATTGACTTCGTCTTTACACCGGATGCGGAGGTGGGAGTGGCGAGCGAGTGGGTAGATACTGCGCGAGTCTGCCTACACCTCTTTTCTCTCGTGCCAGTTCTCTGCGTTGCTCCCGCTTGCTGTCGCTTTCGTGTTGCTTGCCCAGCTTGCCTCTGTGTATGCTGCGGCTTGCTTCAGCGTTTGCTGCTGCTTGTTGGAGCGCGTGGTGCCCATCGTCGAAATCGATGGGGGAACTGTCGTGTGTGTGTGTGTGCTTTTTTCTACCATGCTGCTCACTTGTTTTTTATTCCACAAATCTGAGTGTCCGGCAGTGCGTTGCCGTAAAAAGGACCGTGAATTTCTTTTCATGTCGCTGTCGTCGTCATTCGAACTGGCTGAGCTACGAGGCTCACAGTGCGCAGTACATTTGATGCAACTGAATTCTAAATGCTTCTAAATGATCGCTTAGGAAATCTTGCTTAGGCAGTCGGCTTACCGTCTCCGTAATGGTTGATTCCATACGAGCAGTAGGTTGGGCGGGTGAATCGACCCAAGTTTGATTCAATTCACGGCTCTTGTTAAGCCTCATAGCTCACTGGTAAAGCGTTGGCTGCACTGAAGTCTTCCCTGTTATGTGGGTTCGACTCCCATCGAGGACGCAAATTTTTCACACTTATTCAGATCTGCCAACCCCTCCTAATACTAGCAGATTTATTTTCTCAAAATACTGGCACGTACGTTCAGTTATCAGTTTGAGAGGGAAGAGCTTTGGGCTGTTCGCGGCTGCAACACTGTAATACGATAACCTGGGCTGCAATACGCTCAAAATTTCATCGCCCATTCAGTGTCCTGTCGTTAGTTCCCGGAGCATTTTTTCAGGCAGAATTTGCTTACTTTTTTTCCGAATTAACTGAGGATGCGCCTGACAAGTCCTGTTTTGGGTGATGTCATTCCCAAGTCTTGTGATTTTTTCACCACGCTGCAAATGTATTTGCCCACCTGTTTTTTTCCACAAATCTGCGTGCCGTAAATGAGACTGTGCATTTTGTTTTCATGTAGTTGTCGTCGTGCAAACTGGCTGACCTCTGTGCATTTCGTCAAGTTGTCACGCTTAGATAATCTAGTCCTGTGTGTGTATGGGAACTCTTTTGTGTATTCATCTTGACCAAGTAGTCACCGTGCGTGCAGATTAATTTCTCAGGATTTAATTGTAGGTTAGGATGGTTTACAAGTGAAGAGCTTTGGTCTGTTTCCATCCGCAATACCGTAATCCTATAACCTGGGTTGGAATACATTCCAAATATGATCGCCGAATACGTTGATTCAGTGTTCCGTCGTTAGTTCCCGGAGTATTATTTTTCAGGTGGAATGTTTTAAATCTTATTTTCGCACTAGTTAAGGACGCGCCTGACAATTCCTATCTCGGTGACGTCATTCTCAAGTCCTGCCCATAATTTTCGAGGGTCGTAAAGCCCTCTCCCGTCTGGCGACCACATGGGAAAGGCTAGGGCTTAATGCTAAGTAGCTGAAGCCATCGTAGTTACCGCATGTAATGGCGCAGAACATTGCAAAATAAGTACCGGAAGCTTGCGATTGTACCAATGTCCATTTGTGCTGTGGGGAATATATTAGGCTTTGTTTCATACAGTAGCCGTTTGCGGCTTGGTATTACTTGAACGAGTTTGCCCTACTGAGTGAGGACTAACACATTCCCAGACCGATTTCTTCTCACTGGCCTGTTGGTTCTTCTCGGTCACGTGCATTTTTGATTAGACACGCAGTGCACTCGCCAAGTTTATACTACTGCTTACATAGTATTGCTTCCTTGTACTGGATATAACTGCCGTCATGGTTGATCAAGCCACCTGCGATAATGTCAAACATTGTATCTCTCAACGCGTGCAGAGCCCCAGTAGTGGTTGTACCAAGTTCTGCCCGTACTTTCCTCCAGCCAGGCAGATCGAATATGGACGATCCACGCGCCACTTCCATGTTTTGCGAACTTTATCAAACCAGGTTGTGCATTGATTTCCTCTTTGACCTCTCCAACTTGGAAACAGTGCTGGACTGAGGGCAGCGCAATATTTACTGAATCAGAGAGCCAGGGAAGAACTTGCCTCAAAATCTCAGTTTGCTTACTAAGGTAGTCTGATGTATCCTGACGGCGTTGTCACGGCAAATGTGGACCGTCTCGTTCGCAACAAAGTCAGTGTCCTTCGCTTGCAAGATGTCCTCAGACAGTGGTGCTAAAATAACTGCTTTTTTCACTCATCTTTAACGCGTACAGTTTAGTATTCGAAACCGCACAATGGGTCCGACGGATTCCCAGTACACGCGAATCTTGGTGGCGATAAAGGACTCGCGTTGATTTTATTCGTCGCAGCATTCGTTTGGCAGACCTTATCGTCCTTAGACTGGCCATGTAACAACAGCCTTACTCTGAGTTATTTTAAGCACTCTATTTTCAGCTAACATCCATTAATTGTGGGGAGTGCCCTCCTGTTGAGGGATGTAGGCCGAAAACACTTTGGCCATTTTGTCGTTTATGATTAGGCCAAGGGGTTTAGTGACTTTATTCTTTCGCTACACCAGTCATCAAGGCTTTAAGCTGGCAGGGTGTTATCGTCAGCCTAGTGGAGGGCAATTGGCCAGCGTCCGAATGCATATTCAACACCGTAAAGGCTGTGAAGCTCTGCCGACCCCCGCCCCCCAGAGAATTCAGTCAATAGCGTAACCATACAGATTGGGCGACCGAATACAACGTTTTCGGACGCCAGATTGAGCAGTAAATCACTTGGAAAAAATTTCGTGACCTCGGCAATGATTTTAGCGGTCATACCGTCTAGACTAATTATTCGCCTCAGGAGCTCCTGATGGACGGAATCGAATGCAGCTGCTAAGTCAACATAGCCGACGACTGTCGGTTGTCGGCAACTTTGTCGGCCTTTTTGAATATACATCAATGTGAATATCCGGTCCACACATCCACACCCAGCACGAAATCCGGCTTTGTTGGGCGTCATCCTAGAGTCACACCCAGTCTGGAATCGCCGGAGAAAGGCAATCGTGGGGATCTCCGCAGCAACGTCGATAGGACCTGCGTCGCAGTAGTTCTCGCATCTCGTCTTATCTGCCTTCTTGAGGGCAAGTTCAATGATGCCCGAGCCGTATTTAGCAGAAATGATGCAACTTCCACACGCTTGCGCAATCACCTGGAGCTAGGATGCCCGAGCTTCAGCAAGAGGCTTTTAGAGTAAACGGTTCGATGGAAGCTCGTTAAAAAGCCGTCATCATGAAGTGACCGAAATGACTTGAGGTTAGGCTACACAATGATCTGTATCACAACACTACTTAATGCTACTTTGCGAAGGATTATCAACATTTCATAAATTTCGGCATTTTGCATGAAATACAGGCTGTACTGTTAATAACGGCACCCTTGCATGACTGAAATATTTGGAGATTATACACTTCGGCTGTCCAGTATGGTAAGCCTAGTCAATTAATCTTACTTAAACAAAATCAAATTTTAGAATTTTGGTTAATGATTTTACGACAGACTCCACTTAGCCTTCTCTTGACCCACTTACCGACCAAGTGTTGTTTTTGCGGAAACTTGTAAGTAACTGCAGGTACAACATGGAACCTCAGCTATGTGCTTTTCGTAGCAACTTTGCTTGTAGCACTCTTGGCAAAACCTATGGCCATGGTTCGATATTTCAGCACTTTGGAGAAGATTCCTAGTTTGGAAATTTGCGAGTTATCATGTGATGGCGTCCTTGGGAGTTATTTTCGGCGGTTCAGTTATCAAGGACCTCGTGACCAGAATGCCTTGTATAGCCGCCTAATTAGAAAGCAGGAATAGCAACGCCCCATGCACTTAAAACAGGTGATTTTGTGAAGGTAAAATATTCTCTTGTATTTTTTATTGTCTGATATTTTTGCTCAGTTACACCTGTTCGTTAGTGTTAACTGATACCACCACATGTGAGTGCATTACTTGAAACAAGTGGATAGTCGCCCAGCATTATGTAAACTACCTCTTTTAAAGTGTTTGGCTGTACCGATGCATTTCTTCACTACTGTGTCCAAAGGCGTTTGCCTATATTTCCCATAATAAACTTAAATCAACTAGTCCTAGCTATATATTTGCTTTTAATAACCGTCTTTAGTGTTACATTTTCTTTTTTGTATACTTTATTTTTTAAATTATCTACTGCTCCCTCTTATGCGTGAAACTCCTCTCACCGCTAGCCTCATATTACATAATGCTGGGGTCTTTGGTTTCTGTGGTGCTACCTATAAGCTATTGTTACCAAACTCCCTTGCTTACATGCATCAGAATGAAGCTTTGTCTTCAATGAAATCCCATTTGTGTTCCGTGTGATTGTAATTTAAACGCAGCCAACTTGCGTGCTTCCTTTGTTTAGACGATTTTTGCCTACCCCATGCCTGCCACGTATTGCCCTCACCGCATAAATCCATGGTCATATGCATATCAATATCAGTATGGGTGTGGGTTTTAGAGAACTACGAACCGATGAACGTGCAGATACTGGCAAAATACATACACATGGAACGTTGGTTTCAATGTTGAATAATGCAGAATATAATACGTGCTGGGCTGGTGAACCGGCTCAGGTAGGATAAACAGTTTAACTTGCCAATACAAGCGAACATCCGTGTCCCAGGAAGCAATTGAGAAGAAGAAGAAGACTCGATCGCTGGGACATAAACATATAAACATATTGTCCCAGCGATCGAGTCTTCTTCTTCTTCTTCTTCTTCTTCTTCTTCTTCTTCTAAACAGTTTAGCTGTCTGCGGAAATCGTGCTCGGTAGGAATGACTTGTATGGCCCCGTAAACAAGATATGACTGTAGGAGCACCCTGTCCATTTAATGTAGATGACGTTGCGATAAATTCCAAGAAGGGGAACTAGTCTTAATCCTAACGTCACATTAAACTGTTACCTTAATCTTAACCCTAGCTGTATCTCAAGCCTTACAAGGACCCAGCCCTTAATCTTTAACACAATACTCACCTCAACCCTAACTTTAAATCTAACCCTATCTATCACCTTTGTCCTAAATATAATTTCCTCGAAATTTGGCGCAAAAGTCACATGCAACTATCGCCGGCTCCTCCTCCCTTGTCCTGTGTAGGCGACCATAGAAGTCATACTTACGCAAATTAGGAACCATATTAATCAATTTTCAGTTTTAGCGGTTTTGGGGAGTTGCTACTTTCGTGGAATACGGTTGATTTAACAGTGGGGGTGGAGATGGTTATATTTCAGTCAGGTTAGGTCAGGTTTTATTAAAGAAAATTTAGGTAACTACCTTTGAACTCCCTATTCGTACAGTGCAATTCATTTGTTCAACAGAACATTTCAAAGAGTGGCGTTGCCATTAGATGGAACTGGGTAAAAAAGGTCGACAGTCTAATCATAATATTCTCTGATTCCATAACTGATGTGGTAACCGTGTCGACTTCTTACTTTTAGTTTTCTGTAATCTTTGACCGTTTACTCTTGAGTTTTTGGACCCTTTAAGTTACTTTAGTTCTTGCTCTCCGTGAATGGAGCCATTTTTTGCTGAAAGTTTGATATTATCATCAAAATAAAGTTATCATCATCATCATCATCATCATCATCATCATCATCATCATCATCAT
>JAYGXS010000002.1:1926728-1970232 GCA_036362985.1 Ligula intestinalis | reverse complement strand
TCATCATCATCATCATCATCATCATCATCATCATCATCATCATCATCTTTCCTCTTTCCTCACCTAGGTTGTCTCTACGCTATCGGTGGCCTAGACGGAACCTCGCGTCTGAACACGGTGGAGCGCTTCGATCCAAAGACCGGAGTTTGGCACCGAGTGGCTTCCATGAACTATCGTCGCAGTGCCCTGGGCGCAGCCGTTCTCAATGGGCGAATCTACGTCTGCGGTGGCTATGACGGTGTCGCCTCCCTACGCACCTGTGAGGTCTACAATCCGGAACAGAACAGGTAATTACTACTGCTCCCTCCTTGAATGCTTTCCTTGCTTTCTTTAAGGTAGATGGGGGGGGGGGCGGTTTGGAGGGAATGAGACAAACGGTCGTTAGGGGTCTCTAATACACCTACCCTCCCCTGAAAGGGCAAAAGAGATGCCCCGAAAAGGTGTATTGTAATAGCCGAAAAGCTGACTGCGTACTGCATCAAGCAGGCAACATTACTTCCTTACGCGATTTCATGATTAATCCGACAGTGGTAGTATTGACGGGTTGAAGAAGAAGAATGCTATGTTGAGGATTTTAAAAACCTGAATTTTCAGCAAAAATGGCTTCATTCACGGAGAGCAGATGGCAAGGCAAATTCAGGGTCATTTTGAAAGGACAAAGGTAAAAGGTCATGCAATACTCACATGTCAAGTTTTTCGCAACATTCACATCAACTATGGAGACAGATCGGCTTTCAACTTCTCCGTTTCCGCTTCTTCACATGCTTTTTTCTTCGTGTTGTCATCCTACGGAGAATTGTCGATGTAGGTGTTGTTGGTGAATTGCATATGCGACAGATTGGCCGCATTTGACAAACATTGGGATGGTCATATGTTGTAGATAAAATAACTTGTTTTCCAGCAGCCTTTTGTAGATATGACCTCGTGATCACAAATGCAGACAAACAAAGCAGAGGATTAGAAACGATGGTATAGGATAATAAATTCCCACGTGAATGGAGAGCAAAAAATGGGTGGCTCAAATTCGAAAGCCGCGCTTGAGCTTCCGGGAGAAAGGCTGGCTGTTAAGCTTGAAAAATCTTAACTATGCGTTTTAGCCACCTGCTTACAATTTTGATATTGTGGTATGTGCATACTCATCGTGTTTTGTATTTTTGCAATCAGCGCCTGTGGTAGACTTAAAGCATCACTAACTTTTATCATTACAATATCGAATTGGTAGAAGCAAAGTGGCGAGTTCCAGGAATCACTTCAGAAAAATAGGATGCAATGGTTGAAACTAGACGTTTACTTCCTCCAGTTTCAAACTCTCACTCAAGCTCATCATCAGACACATTCACATCAGAAAGTTATTTGTCTGGCGTTTTGAATTCTCACGCACAGTCGCAAGTAAGAGCACCAAAAGGCAGAAAGCGTGCAGTATTTATAGGGGTAACGAAACTACGTGCGTACTACGATTTGCAGTTCTCGTGATCATCGCCGGGGGCCGTAATTTGTGCGTGAACGGTTTGGTCGTCCACATCCGAGTCGTTAATTACGGCAATTTCCTCCTCCCCCACATGACTCTTTTCCCTGCCCAGGCAAAGTGCCAGAACAGACTATGGGAACGGGAAGTCGTCGTGCCTGTTGATGAACTGTAGGCCTGAAAAGTAGGACTCAGGCAGCGTGCGGCTCATACGGTGTTCAATTCTTGCGAAGATTTCAGTCTTGTGAACCTTGAAAACATGGCCGGGTCCCGTTGAGTGATCTGCGCAATAAGAGAGCTAGTGTCTTCCTTCACCGCTGTTGGGTGCTCGGTTGTTCGCTTGCCGAGTAATCCCCCGGTCCTCAAACGTAGTTGCTTTGTCAAAAATTGTCCCATATCCGCTAAACTACTCCAGACATTTTAAACCTGACAAGATCGGCATGCAGAGGTTTTTGGCCTAGGGTCGGACCTTTATTTCTCGTTCATTTTTGATGACTGCTCAGTTTGTGCTGTTTCCTAAATTACATTATCGCAGGACAAGGATTCATTGAAACCTAAAACTAATGTGATGGTGGCTTGGTTGGGCGGGTATGTACTTCGTTTTTCCAGGATCTGGAAGAAGCTGTCTCCCGACTCCACTGTCCGGCGAAGTTGATCGGCAGGTGCAGGAGTTAGTTCAAAGACTTCCTTGTATTTGAAAATGTTGTAAAATAGGGCATTGATACTCTTCTGCAAAGTAGGCGCAACGCCAGTTGCAGAACCCTGAGGCAGACGAACGTCTTGGGGAGGAGCACTTCGTAGCTAACTTCTCTGCGCGGGGTTGCTTAATGACTTGGAAATGAAGCCAATTTTGGAAGAATCCACTATGACAGAAAGTAAGGACGACTTGTATGACCGCCTAAACACGAAAATAAGGGCGCCCCGTCCACTCTACGTATGGCTTTGTACCAAATTCCATGAAAATGAACTTAACTACTAAGGTGAGGGTTAAGTTTACAGTTATGATTAGGGTCAGTCTGATGTCAAAAATTAAGGGTTGAATCCTTGTTAACTGTGAGACTTAGGATAAGACAAGCGTTAAGAGCAAGGTTGTAGTTTAGTCTTCCTTTAGGGTTAAGACACGGGAATAGTTCCCCTTCCTGTACTTTGTCACGAGGCTAACTATTTTGAGTGGGCGGTGCGTTTCTATTTTCGTGAATAGTTTTAGTGGCCATACAAGCTATCCTTACCGGATAAGGACGATATGACCCAGACGGCAGAGTCCTTGTTTTAACAGGACATAATCTAGGACGCTTAGCTGAAACGCTCGGCGGCATATCGGGTGAAACAACATTTTTGGAACAGGGAGAAAGAGAAGGAATTGGAGGTATAGGCACGCGCAACTAAAATGCCCCACATGAATTATTAGACGCTCACAAGACAGCGAAACAACCTCTGGTGATGGGACTGATAATAAGCGAGTGAGAGCATCTTCACAAGTGAAGGGTGGATTCCCAACAGTAAAGAGCCGCTTATTGTTTTGGGTAAATAAGACCAAAAAAACCACCAGAGGGTCATGAAAGAAAGGGCTTTTATTTCTCCACCATTTTCTTTTGAAGGAAAGGGCGACTCTCACGTACCTCTGAGCTTTCTACTATTTTTGACGAAAATAAACTGTGAGTGTAAATGGGCACTTAATGATAAATCCTAGAGTCACAACACTTAAGGCTCTTTGACGGAAGAGGTCAGGGTCACCATAGGTAGATTACTTTTAAACATAACTATGGTATTGCAGGTAGTGAGTATGAACGTTTAGAGATGAAAAGAGAGGATGGGCTGGTTACAGTACAATTTAGGTTCCCAAACAGTACACAAAACGCCATCCTTCTGTAATGCAGGGCAGGCAGTAATAAAGGTTCAATAGGCGGAGCATATCAAGAGAAAGAAAAGAATTCAAACTATTACAATGTAGGGCGTATAAAAGAAGAAAATACTAGGAATAATTATTTAAATAACCGAATAACCGAATATTTGCGCGCGATGATTAAAATGGCCCAATGGTGCCTACTTGGACAGAATCGTTGACTCGATATCATCTCTATAGATTTGCTGTAGAGCTGCTATACCTGTGAAAAATATTATATAGAGATGCTATGGAGTTGCTATACAGTCGAAGATTGTACTCTATTGGGCAATTTTTAGTATAGTGCGCCGGTATTCGTTTATTTAAATAAGCTCTTTGGGAACTTGAATTAAACTTTTACCGGTGGGGTCAACACGTCGGCGAATTTTTCTCACTATATGCAATCTGATGCACATTAATATTTCACAAGGCGCCGAAAGCCGTAGCATAGAGGGTTGCCAGCTGAAAATTAAATGCAAAGCTCACAGTCGGCCCAGTATGTATTTGTTTGAAGTGGCCAACTGCTGGGCCACCGAGTTTCCAGCCCAAAATGCTTCTTAATGTGGCCTATATGGCAGCCCCAATCAGTGTGCTTCGAGCCATTTCTCCCCCTCTTCTTGTTCTTTAACATTTTTTGCACGCGGACCACGTCCTGTGTGGCGTTGTGTAGGCTGTGACCAGGTGGTGTATGATGGGGTGTGTGGCATGGTCCCTAAACGCGTGTGTATGTGTGTCCCAAACAGACCATGTGATGGATGCATTGTACCACCACGGGGGCCAAATCAGCATACGGCAGGCCGTATTCGGGTTGCGTGCTGATAACAAATGTCGAACATGGGGCAAGCATAAAGGCGGTTTTGGCCGCGCTGGTCACTTCTGCCCTCTCACATTTCCGTCATTTTTTGACTTTGTTTTGAAGTCGGGTACAGGTAGGGGAATAGGGGATATTAAGATAGATGCAGCTTAAGTACCTACTCACTATAATCCAGCACAAGTCGCGTTCGCAGCACCACCCTGGAGCACATGGTGGACATAATTGAAATCGAAAATCGAACGCTCGTATGTGTCCCCCCAAATGGTCGCGTGATAGATGTGCTGGACCAACAGGGCAGCCAGATAAGAGAACGGCATGCATTATTCGAATTGTGTTGTCATAAAAAATTCGAACATGGGGGGGAGGGGCGGCACAGTAGCAAGCGTAAGTGCAGGCTTTCGCAACACCAGTCGTCTGCGCCTTGCCTCAAATCTTCATTCGTGTTGGCTCTGTCTTGACGCCGGGCGCAGGTGTGGGAGTGAAGTAGATACAGTGCAAGTCACCGTACCTGCATTACCCCGTTGTGAAGCACACAGTGGACGCATTTGGTCAAACTATCGGTTGATGGGTTCTCGGAAGTGATCTCATTGGTGATTGGAGCGAGAGGCGTCGTAGGAACGGACTTGGGTCCATCTCGCCGCTTCTATCCTTTTGCTGTCATGTTAAAATCCTGGTCAAGTGTTTGACGTGGACCAAGGAGCGTACTGGATTACTTGGCATAGGCCCTCGCCGCGCAAGCTCCCTGCGTCTGACCGCACACCTTGTATTCTTTTACTCTGTGCTGACACCGGTGACGAAGCAGCGACTACGATAGGTGCTGCGCACGTCTGTTACTTAAAACTTCTACACGCGTTAGTCATTGCGTTTGCTTTCAGTTTCCTGAAACAAGTCGCGCACATGATTAGACTCGACGGCCAGTAACTGCGCGCTGCCCCTCTGCCAATATGCGAACTGCAGCGATTGCGTCGGCAGTCGCCCTCTACTGCATCTTTGGCCCTAGGCTACGCTGCATTGTAATGTTCTTCCTCATATCGAAATGAAACCAACTGTTGACGACTGTGTCGAGTTCCTCTGTCGTCGTCACCTTATCGGCAGACGCGGCAAACATCAAGAGCCTATCAGGGTCGCATCTCCGGCTCTTCGGGATGTTCTCGTAACTCTGCAGTCTCCCCTCCTCGTATGACCATTCGGCTCGTAAGATATTAAACGCGATGCCCCCCTTGCTTGCCTGCAAACATTCTCAGTGGCATGCGCGTCTTATCTTGCACATCCTTTCCTCCCACGAGTGACGTTTTTTCCAATAAATTCCACAAATGACATTCGATATTTGGAATTCTGAGCCATGCCTTAGGATTTTTTTACTGCTCTTTTTGTTCTGTTACAAATTATGGATCTTGTTAACTCAAATCGCCACATATGATTGTATTACTTGGAACAAGTGGGTAGTTATCTAAAATTATGTAAGCGGCCTTCTTTGAAAATTTCGGCTGTGCCGATGCAGAGGCGATTGCCTATATTTCCCTTAGTAAACTCGACCTGAATTGACTAACTGTCCTGCGCCGCACGTGTTCTCATCCCTCAGATTCCGGAATAAGCCTTGCCATCAGGACAAGGTGGCAAATGCCGCGCAAGTATTTTTTTTCGACAGTGCAACTGTCACATGACCCGCCATCAGCTGGAACTCAGTCCCCTTTAAGATAGTAACAATTTGTGTTACAATTAGTACCATGGGAATGCTATTCAATTCATGTGTTGGTTCTCCCATCAGCGGACTGTCCTGTACTTTTATTTGCGGGCATTTTTGTCTTGTCTCTAAAACCACGCAATGGATGTTTTTTCCCCTCTCCCCCACCTCAGATGGCAGGTCATACCCAGCATGACAGAATGTCGTTCTGCCGGTGGTGTAGTCGCCCTACCAGACGGACGTTTGTTCGCCATCGGCGGGCACAACGGTCTGCCCATTTTCGCCTCAGTGGAGTGCTACCACCGCAGGGGGCACAACCAACGTCCCACTACCGCCGCTGCCGGAGCCGGAGCCGGCGTCTCCACGACCGTCATACCTTCCGGTGTCTGGCGTCATGTCGCGCCCATGCTGAATCGCCGCTGCAGACACGGGGTGGCTACCCTACAGGGACGCATCTTTGCCGCCGGTGGCTACAATGGCAGCATTTTCCTGCGCTCTGTGGAGATGTTTGACCCCTCGGCGGGACCCCTGGAACCCGGCGGTCTGATTGGTCAGTGGACAGAACTGAGTTCCATGCGCACGCCGAGGTCACGCGTCTCGCTGGCTGCCTCGGCTGGACGTCTGTATGCCATTGGTCAGTCTGTCCCTCGTATAATTGCTTTTTTGATTTATTTCGAGGCTTGCCAAAATTTTTACTTCCTAGGGTTTCGATCTCTCGAAGGTGGTAGTGTCAAACAAACGAAGGTTTCCCAAATCAAAAGTCAACAAAGACAGAGCGGACTGGAATAGTTTTTACTGTAGGAAAATGAGTTTACTAAGGCTCTGCCAAGCGGTAGCAACTACCTATGTACTCAGGCAAGTTGTACCACTGTAAGTGTCCGCTGCCGATAAGTCTTGTCGCCTGCAGCCAATCAGACGAAATGGCGCGTCTGGTTGCTCAAACTTACGCGCGCCTCAAAGGGCGAATTGACGAGAACCGTACGGACGGACGGCACAACGTGGGCCCCTTGCAGCGGTTGACAAAGACCATGCGGGGGGGGGGGGAGAGATTGTCACGCGAGACCGCAGGTGAAGGCACGATGATTCAGCGCAGTGGTGCTTTACACGGGCTACCACAAAATGTGTTCGCTCATTTTAATGGAACTATTCATGTTTTGAATTCATTTTAATACAAAAGTAGGGCTTATTGTTTAAATTGCAAATTTGACTTCCGGAAAGCAACTGAGAAGACGTAGACGCAATCGCTGGGACAGGAACTTTATTCGCATGACGCCTACAACTTCCAACTGGAACCCGTCTTCATAGACATCATCAACTAAGGGTAATTCGTACACAGACAGTTGCAGTACTTATAAGATACATGACTTAAGACACTCGCGGCTCACAGGATTTTCACTTCTCGTGAGAATTATCGCTGCAGCCAACTTGCACATGTGGCTGAGTCTCGTCGAATGAGGCGTGACTTGAGAATTGTCGTCATTTCCCGGCACTGCTGCCGTGTGTAATCTTATTCGTAGTCTTCCAGTTCCTCCGACGTATTTGCTCTGTCCGCAGCTGTACTCGATTTGATCAAAGATTCCAGCGGCTTTTTTGCAGTCGTCCTCGATGATGGGGGAGCTGCTAATTGTCATAGGCATACAGTGGCCTAGCGATTGTATCCTACACATACTGCAACTTCCGATGCACAAATTATGCTTATCTGATGCCCTCTGAAGTTGCACTCGAACTGGAATCCGAAACGTCATGCACATAAATTCCCAGGGATCACGTCTACTTCTTCTCAATAGGAAAAAACTGTAACGGTAGTTAAGGTGTCTGCTGTCCGTCTAAATTCTAGGCCTTGCATGCAGCGTATAAGGTCCAATGTGGCAGGGTAATAAAGAGTTGTCCTTTTGCGTTGTTAGGCCCCGTTTCCAGCATGACCGGTCTGCTAATTGCCTCTGCGCGTGTCCAGGGCACCTTCTATCGCATATAAATTAGACATTACCTTAAGTTGGTATGTATATGCAAGATGCCATATTAGCTGTCGCTATGGTGATTTCGTGTGAGTGTGAATGACCAAGGACATTGCTTGGCACGGGGAGAGGACTACAAAGTTAATGAAGTCTGCGTAACTTCACGGAGGGCAAGAACCCGCTCAAGTGTAGCTGCCAAAACATGCACTTTTAAGTGAACCATGTGAGGGCATATTTTTGCGTTAGTTAGAAGTAGTAAGTTTTTTGGAGGAAAGATAAAATCTTTAAATTTCGTTCCAATTGCACGAATAGAAACAAGTATGCGTGCCTCCATTTACTCGTAGCTGGACTGCCAATGCTTGCTGTTCGCTCATTTTATCTGATTATGTCCTTTCGTGCGAAGCCGAAAGCTCAGACTAATGCATTTGGTGTACCAGTTATCGGGTCTATGTCTTCTTGAATGGACCTAATTTGTAGAAGTGTAAATGGGAAGCATTTTCTTCAGATGTTTGAGTAGGTATCTTTCAATAATTAACCTAAAACGCAGTGTGACAGGCAGCTGACTGTAGCGTAGTTTTTTTTTCAGAATATGCGCAGAAATGTCGGTAGAATGTCTTTTCGTTTGATGTTGCCCGCGGTGTGGTTGGCGCCTGTGAAAATGCTATTGTTTGGTTTCTCCCCGGCCGGGGAGACGCCAGGATAATAAACGTTGTCTTAAGGTCATATGTTAAGAAATGGTTCAGTGCCTGAAAAAGTGCAATATAGTTAGCAGACACAATCCTCCTCCCCCGTAAAATTATAATGGGCATTCTGGTAACGCTGGAGTCTAAAGTCGTCTAGCAACTGCCAGGTATAAAAGTTTAGCAGACAATGGCGGAAATTGCCAATAGAGGAGAATATACGAGTTCCAGGCAGCAGTTCCGAAGAAGAAGATGCGATCACTGGAACAAGGACTTTATTTTCCTGACGTTTCGGATTCCGTCGGGAATCCTTAGTCATAGGTAATCGTTCACAGGTCTGAGACATGCGCAGCGCCCGCTCGAAAATGCTTCGATTAGGGATAAGTAGTTGTTCAGACGTCAGACAAGGTACTTGGAGCCACGTATACACTTTGGGGATACGGCCTGGGCCGCGGAAGTCCAACCCTCTAACCATTATAATACGGGCTTGTTGTCTTGTCGCTTTCCTTCGGGAATATGAAAGAATTGTAGATGGGCGCTTACCTATCGGTTCCGAAACTCGGTCATCCTTTTGTGTCCTGGTGCCTGCTCTCGAGTTCCGCCAGCAGCCACTTGACGGCAAAAATGAATTACCTACCAGGGAGACCGGACTGATCACTGCTGGCTTATTAGCCATCATCAACTTCTGCACGATTTTTATTATTGTTACTTCGGCCTGGCAGGTGATTGCGACTTACTGCACATCTGACGACGATTTGGAGATCCAGCTTCGAATATTTACACACTAAATCTTGACATCGTTTGGCAACGTACTCCCGTCCTTCCAACTATACATACATAACAGGCTGAAACTCAGACAAAATGTTAAAATTTGTGAAAGATTGAATATCACTCGAAATCTGGCATCAATGCTTGTACGAAAACTTTGAAATAATAATGAGCAACGTTAAGTGAATTTTTGACTTGCAAGAAATATAAAAAAGTACTACATGTTTGTATAAGAAAACCAGTTTTTAAAGAATCCTGAATTTCCGAAAGCGGTTGACTGCAAATTGGTGTCCGTGCAATCTTGTACCCGTTTCACCATGTTTTGCGCAATATGCTGCAGACCACTGCTGCTTGTTCAGTCACTGGCAGCAGGTCCTTGGGCTTCAGGACTTGCTGTCTGATTGTGGATTCATGCATCACCAGTGTAGTGCGGTGATTATTCCTTCTGACTAACACTTTGACTTTTTCCAGCCCACCTGAGGCATTCAGCATCACGGTGTCAAACATGCTCCATTGCACCCGTTTGCAGACAGTCAGTAATAGCAAGTAGTAGAGCCTCCTAATTCACTGTTGCCCTTTGGCTCCGATCAACAGACGAGTGTGAACCGTCCCGAATGTGGTGGAAGCACGAGTTCGTTCAGAAATGGTGCTTTTTGGCTGCCACCTCTTTCTCCCACACGGTGGGATATCAGGTGGTCAGTAGGCGGAAGCTCTCCTCCCCCTGCCCCCTCCACCCATAGGTCATAGAATTATGGCCCTGCCTCCGGCCTTGCCAGCAGCCGGTGCTGAGGTCCGGGGTAGTGGGGCGGGGGGAGGAGGGGAGGGCCTGAAACACCCCGTCATAGACCATTTTGAACCACACAACACTCTACGGACGATATGTAGACGATATTTTCACGATTGTGGAGAACATGAAAGAAGCTGAGAAATTATTGTCCACAATGAACAAGCTGCATCCAAAGATTAAATTTACTATGGAGCCAGAACGAGCTAACCAACTGTCTTTCCTCGATGTCCACTTGTCCAGACTGACATATGGCTACATTCCACGGAGGGTCTACCACAAGAATACCTGGAAAGGTCAGTATTTACATTATCTAAGTTTTGTTCCAATTCAATGGAAACGTAACTTGGTATGTAACCTTTTCCAGAGGACTAGAAAAATCTGTTCCGAGGATATTTTGGACGCAGAATTAGGCTGTCTCAAAGATACTTTACTGAAGCGTGGATATCCACCTCAGGTTGTAGACAACTATAGCAAACCCTTGCGACCCAAAATGAACGAACATTCAGCTCCTAAAAAGCCAGTATTTGTATCCTTTCCCTTCACGGGTGATGAAATCTTAAACACTATTAAGAGGCGCCTACTCAAGGCTATAGAACGAATCTATTACGCCGCTGAACTTATATTCTGCTCTTCAACAAAGCTTCTGTCAATTCCTTGTGTTGAGGAAGCCTTACCTTTGCACGCCACCTCCAACTGCGTTTATGAATTCACATGCACTTGCGGATGCAAGAACATAGGGCGAACCCAAAGGCAATTGGCAGCCAGAGACAAGGAGCACCTGCCTAGTTGGTTATTCAAGCAAGAAAACCGATCCCCTCGTTCCTCTATTACAGAACACTTGCCGGATACGGGTCATTCTGTAGACCCTATAACTTCATTCCGAGTTCTTGTTCGAGCACGAACATCTCGAATCTTGCGCTACCTGGAGGCAGCCTGTATAAGACGCTTTAAAACGCACCTATGCAAACAGTTGGAGCATGTGGTTAACCTGGCCCCCCAGATTTGCGCATTCCCCTGCCCCCTTTATTCGCGCAACCCAATTTCCATGTTCCCTCCTTACCTCGTCTAACCTTCCTTCTTTACTAATTAGCCTTAATGAGTATGACCTATGACATTTCTGTACAAACTCAATTTCGTAATTTTCTCGTTCATAAACCTTTAACGCACTGAGTGGATGCAACTGACGAGCACTCATGAAATTTTGTGAATCTATTAAAATTTTGCATTTCTATTTTCAAGTTCTCACCGGGAAAACTATGCTTCACATTTTGCCTATCCTTGCGCTTCTTCCTCCACCTCCCCCTGCCCTGCACCTGAAGGCCTCCGTCTCATCATCGACAGTCCCTGTGATTAGGCTTCTTTTGTACGGCCCACACGCTTCGGAGTACCCCACTAATCTACCGATAACGGACCTCGTTAAGCGTATCCACACCGAAACTGTCGAGCTAGCCATCAGCAGCTATAAACCCAACAGAGTCCTCAACGCTCCTCCGCCGGTCTCCGACGTTATGGCCAGAGAACGTAGGGCCAACCTGTCCAGAAACGCTAGAACCAGGCTATCCCAGCTGCGTTCCGGCTTCTCCACGCTGCTGAATTCATTCAAAAGCCGTCTCACCTCATGCCTTGACAACGTCACAGACAACTGTCCTGACTGCCTCTTGCCTTTCCACACAACATGCCACCTCTTCGACTGCCCAGCCAACCCTACAGACCTCACGCCTGAGGACCTATGGCTTCGCCCAGACAAAGTCGCCGAATTCCTTCGTCTTTCTTAAATATTTTATACCTTTCTCTTTATTCTTGATTCCTTCATCTCTATCCCTTCATCTTTCTTAAAAATTTTATAACATGTATTGCTGGCAAACTAGGTTAAGGGAGAAAGCTAGTACAACAACAACTAGGCTTCTTTTCCCCTGTCACGCCTGTCAGATAGACTTCAGTGGGATGTGCCCAATTTATGTCTCTCCTACCCCGACCACCCCCCCCCCGCCCCCGGTTTCGCTGCTAGTTCAGTCAGCATTACCACACAGTACATGCGTGTACTCTCACAAACGTCAATTTGAGCCCCCTCCCCCCGCTTAACGTTGCTGTTTTTTGCTCTTCCTCTGTCTAGGCGGGTTTGATGGGGAACGCAATCTGAACACCGTGGAGTGTTTCCAGCGCAGAGAGGGCCGCACCTTCTGTGACTACGAGACCGCACAGCCCACCGCCACCCGGAAAACCAGCGTGTTCCACCTGCTGTCAGATGACGATCTGGAGGAGAGTATAGAGGTTGAACCGCGCAAATCAGTCTGTTCCGTGGGCTTCGTCGGAGATCTCGCATCTACTCCGGCGGCAACAGCATCCAGCCCCGTGCCCCGCCTGACCGATGTAGGTCATCGTTTTTGATCACCCCGGATCACCCCCGAAGGGCGCGTATTCGTTTTTACAGTAGCACTGCGCTATCTCTCGGGGAATGCTAACCGGCATCCCACTGAGGCCGCGAATTTTTCACAATTAGGTCAACTGAATTAACCAATTCTCCCTAACCTCACTAACAATTCCGAAATGTGTTTTTTGAGTTAGATAGGGGTGCTAGAATTGGGTTGTAACACAGGTTAGACGTAGTTGCTGGGGCAAGACTTTTATTCGCCTGACGTTTTGGATGGCCATGAACAGCGCATCATCATCCTGTGCTGGTCCCTCGCGAGGGAATCTCTCGGCCTTTTAGAAATGGGTTCCAGTTCTGACGACCAAACCAGGACTGGAAAGTTGATGTGGTTGCTGCTGCTGCTGCTGCTGCGTTTTCTTACGAAAGCACTGAAGAGGCAGTACACTGCGGCTGTGGACTCTTATGCTAAAGCGAGTCTTCCACACGACACGTTCGTGTTTCAGGTCGTCGTTAGCTGTCATCACAACGCGCGTTGACGGGGCAGCAGCCACTGCAAACTAGCCTTTTGTTCCCCGAGTTACGCCGTCATTTGGTGGCCTTCCAGGCCACGCCCCTTCACGTGTCAAATCTGGTTTTTTTAATAAAAGGAGAAGAACACCAAACAACATCCTATCGAATAACCCCGGCCAACCTGATTGGTGGGTAGATTAGAGTGTGTGACAGACAGGACACGTGAGATAATACCTCCGCTTACCTTGTTTCTCGTGCCTTATTCTTTTTTGCTCAAGGCTTCGAAGAGTGCATGCCGGACAGGCGTGAACGCCACCCAGTAGGTAGCGAGCGCAATGTCCGCACGTGTTGACTGGTCCACATTTTTTGACTGTGTTTCCCATGAAACCATCTTTCACTATATGTCGCTGGAAAAACCCATGTCAGCTTATATTCTTGTTTTCGGTTAAACTTAACATTACCCTGTTGCACCTTTATGAATGGCTTGGGCCATGTCGAGCCGGACAGTTCGACCGTTGGCTTCGATGATTTGCACTGCCTGCTTCAACGAACTGAAGGCAAACGTAGGGGCTTGTGCGGGGTTAGTTGTAAGTGATATCAGGCTTGTACTGCATCTATCACACTCCCTCTTCTCTCTCCTGCCTGCGCACGCTACAGAGTCAAAAACAACCGAAGGCGGGATTTAGCGTAGGTGGCTGGTGTTATTCTACTTGTTACGGCTGTGATCATGCCCGATCTAGCCAGCCTCGATGATGTCTCAATGCCTGACGATTGGCGACAGCGGATCTGGAGAGCTCCACTCATTCTCTTCTCCAGCGACGGAGACCGAAGGTAGAAGGTCCAAGAACTGCTTCCATGTCTTGATGGACGGTGCCGAGCCAAGTCTTCAGTTGCTCCCCCATTCGACGACTGCAGGTGGGCTGCGGCGGCGGATCGAAGCCAGCATAAATAAGCTCATGGGGCGGACAACAGAGAACGTGCCCAAGCCGCCTCAGTTGCCTTTCTTGAATGATCTGATATATCCTGGCGATATGATCGCAGCGGGTGCGAACTGTCTTCTTCGAGATAAAGTCGCTATACTTAACTCGCAGGATCGTCCTCAGGCCTCGGTGGTCAACGACCTCCAGTCTTCGCTCATCTTCAGCGCTGGTGCAGCGTTAGTCAACACATACGCCGATGATCACGCTTTCCCCATGCTCGACACAACCCGAGTAACGTCTGCTGTACCCTGAGTTGGTCCAGCGCGGCCCGTTTAAGGAGCACACTCGTCAAACCCAGTAATATTAGCACGAACAATTGCATGCAGTTAGTACTTGCTGGAAGATATGCCCAGGCAGATGACCTCACAGAGTCTCCTTAATGTGCTGAAGGGAGACTCTCGAATACCATGTGCTTTTCTACACCGATATTTGGGGAAAAAATGAGGATAGTTTCAACTGGATCAACATCCAGCGGTGTGACACAAGAATAGGAACCTGACGCTATATTTCAAGAAGTTACGGATTAGGGTTTGGGTCGGAGTGAAGCTGAGAACCCAGGAATAGTTAACCTTCCTGGCATTTGTCGCAATACTGCCCGGGGACTGCTTAGTATCTTACCGATCTATCGATTCTACGAGACTGCAATTAGCTGTAAGGTTGGATACGAAGAGGCTTACTGATGTGCATAAAGAGTTATATGCTTATGCTATGTGCGGCGGCTCAGACTTTACAACATGGCGACACTGTCTTGGTGGTTATAATGACCCCGATACTTTTCGAAAATCTCTAAATTTTGCTTCTTAAGCTGAATTATGCCATTTTAACGAAGCATTTTAGTAAACAATTATTTTCCTAATGAAGCGTACACCGAAGGTCTCCTTTTGCATGCCGTACGAAAGGGAGTTCGACGTCTTCAAACATATTGAAGTCTACGGCTTAAGCTGAGTGCTTTTCTGGCTGGAACAAACCTATTTCTATGTGAAACTATTCCCTACTGAAAAAAGCAACATGCCTCTGTATACCAATAAATTAATTAGTTAATTTGAATAACTACGACCAGAACGTGTGAGGATTCGGCGTGATTTTTTAGCCTCGATTCTCGCGTGCCGCAACTCCTGGAGTTGGATATGGCCAGCTGAGGACGGTTAATAAGCAGAAATGGCCATTTCAGTCCTAATCTTTGTCGGTAGTAGCTTTATGCCCATAGATATATGCGTAGAGATACGAGGTCCAGATATGCTATCGCGTTCATCATCTCCCCTACAATCCGAAATTGCAGACATGCATTCGTGGGCCGAGAAATAAATCGACTGACGTAGTTTCCGTAATGAAACCTTACTCATCTAGGGTGAGCCTTCATTTATTACGACTCGCCACCTGCCTTGTATTAAAACCCTGCTCAACGAACACACTTTGGCTTGCTTTTTGGCCGTTGATTGGTTGGGTTGGTTAGTTCTGGCTTCCCTGTTGTTGATTAACGACGCGCTCGCGTGACTTGTTTCCCCTTCGTTGCAGTCTTGGTTGCCACTGCTTCAGCTCTGTTTGTCGGTCTCCCACTCGTCGGCCGTTGCTGCCTGGGTGCTTTCGGCCACACCAGTTTTGCCACTGCCCATTGGTGTCTCCCCTTTCCTTCGCAGGTCATAGCTGTCGACCATATATTATCCAACGCCTTGCTGACTCAAGTGCTTCATGCCTGACCATTTACGCATCCCTTGAGAAAGAAATGCGGTCTCGGGAACTATGCGTGCATTTTTCTGACGTTTCAAAAGCAGACAAGCTTCCATCATTGGAGGTAAGCGTGGTACTGCGCCTCATGGTTGGCTGGCTAGTAGCCCTTGTTGGATCAGGAGCCCCGCCGGGTTGGCGAGGAGGGGAAGTCGGAGCAGCGTGGTCGGGAGGGGCTGCTCCGTCATCAACAACAAAGATGTAGAGGGGGGAGATTGATCCACCGTAGGGAGTTTTGGTGTAGCAGACCTTGGCCGCCGTGAAGGCGGGTGGGAACATGGTGGAAGACGCGTCTGCTGTGATTCCCGTGCCTCATGGTGTTTTTAGGTGGTGGCATTCGTAGTAAATGTGGGTTTACCCAAGCAGAGGGAAGGCAAGCTCTGGTGTGTCCCAAACATGTACTTAATCGGAATATTTGAAACCAAGGTTCACACTGCTTGCTGAGATCAAGAGGTAGGAGCCCTAGTGTTGGCAAACTCAGCGTCACCTTGGACAATTGGTAGCGCCAGTACTAGCACCTGTACTACAACACTCTATGTTGAGATTGAGGGGATATGAGCCCAGTGCTGACTTTAATCAGCATCACTTCTGACTTACAATACAGTTAGCAATAGTACGAGCAAATACTATAACTCAGCTACACCCGGGTTAGTAGCATAAGATAGAACAGTTGTGATAGTAGTAGTAGCTCTCGAGAGTCTGGCCTGACACCTACTATAGGTGAGTAAGGGTAGGCAGTGCAGTAGTACCCGCGCAAAGTACTGTCACTAAAGGCTAAGTTTTGGCGCTGTTTCAGAGAAAAGGGCTTCCGCCCAAAGTCTGCTCGGTCATCTCCACTTCGGTCTTGTCAGTATTTTAATGCGGTGGAGGGTGTGTGTGAGGTAGACAGTTGCGCGTCCATTTCACTAAAATCTCGCTCCATTTACCGTCTCCGCTCTTGAACATATGGTGGACTTAATCGAAATCGATGGTCCTACAACATACACCCAAGCAGACGAAGGATGTCGGATGGAGAAGAGGAAGAACTCAGTTATCATTAATGCGGAGGAGGAAGGCGACGGATTGTTCTCAGTCTAGGGGTGGTCCCTCGTCTGAGGTGGATTTTCACATGTTGACAGCGGTCACCAGTACCACTATCGATCTTAGCTGTCATCTCAGGCTGTTAATTTTATTTGCGTTCACACGTCCGTCTGTTTTCTCCCCCGCCGGATCTGTGGATGAGCCGAAGTGGTATTTCGTCGACTCCGGATTGTGCTGTTTGTCCACAATGGACTCGCAGGTATTAGAATAAAGACTCGTTTTTTAGACATTGTTAACTTGTAAACTGGTTTGTACTTGAGCCAGAAGTCTGACGACGGGCTTGAGAGCCCATCTCGAAGTTATAATAAATTTGTTTAGTTTTCTAAGAATTTTTTACTTCTGATTAAATTTGTTAGGATGCCGATTTTTTATGGCCATATATTTAGGAGCAAAGAAACTTTACTGAGCCCTTTACGGCTTGTTAACTGTCATCAGCCAGCTATACCTGACCTTGCGGTTGGAGCACCATGTGCTATAAAGTTGCGTATCGAAGGCTGAAGGTAGTTATTAATTCAGATATGACCATTCAAGTTTCCTTTTTCTGTATTAGCAATCTCTGTATGTACATAAATATGGCAAAGGAGTTAGTCTGTACTCCCGGTATGGTTACTAGCTAAAGGCCGAGACACATGTGCATAGTAGTCTTTGTCTGTTTTTGAAATCCGTCACCCATCGGTAGCTTTCCTAGTTTGGAAAATCAATGGCCTATTGTACATCCGCGGCTATGTAAGTAGATATGTATAAGGCTTTTGTTTTTTCTTCGTCTTCAGGGCCTTGATCTTCAGGGAGCGGGTCTCAACTGCCCCCTGCCCTCAATATCCGCCGACCAATCCCGCAGTCCCTCCTCCTCGGCCTCATCAGTGTGTAAAGACAGTCAGTTCTTCGACTGGCAGTGGGTTCCGGCTGTTCCCCTCATAGCTCACGAGGGCGGAGTTGGTGTTGGTGTGATTCCCATCTATTAACAGAACTCAACGATCCTTTTCCCGTCGTTCTCATTGTCACCCACCGCGGAATTGTTGTATTTTTCAACTAACATCAGCTGCCCCGAGCAATGTACCCGCCTCCCTCCGCACCGACCCACTTCACGAATACGGAACCTGTGTGGCTTTGAGCTTCTTAATCTCGCAACAGTCGTCAGCCGTTCGTCTCCCCCTTCCCAACCCGTCTTTCCTGCATTGCACATATCTGCATCCTACAGGGCGGTCAACACAGTTTGTGAGATTGGTGGTCCGCTGACTCCTCATTCAACAGTCCCTATTGGTTTCAGCGATACAACCATCATCAGCTTTGCAGGGTATCCTTCTCTCTCTTTTTGGCTATTACATCCCCGCCCCAGGCTTGGACAATCGTGATACCTTCGGTCCTGCGCACTCGCTACTTCTTCTTCCTCCACTAGCTCGCGCATTTTGTTTTCGGTAGTATGTTGTGCAAACTGTCGTCGTCGTCGTCTTTTGCCTGCTTTCTTCTACTTTAAATTTTCCTCGCGTCTTCCTCGGCGGAAGGCCCCATTTTGATCTCCGCTCCACTTCATTTTATGTTGCCACCGGAGTGATTAGTTTTCACACTCGACCAAGATGTCTGCCAATGACGTATTTACCCTCACTTTTTATGCTTTTTTGCGTCCTTTCGCCAAACATAGAGTTCTTTCGTGTCTCGGGGTGTTTTCGTTTTGTAAAGTTGTTCGTTGCACAAAACGAGCCCTTCGTCTTGTTATTTGAGCGTTCACAATCCCCTTCCAACTTCCTTCGAATGTACAATTTGCAGGTGTGTACTTCCCTACCAAATCAATCCATAAAGGTGTATTATTGTGCATTTTTTTCCTATGAAAATATTTATTTGAATCAGTGGAAAGGATGCATTCTCGTTAAGTTTTCATTTTTTTGCAGAGTGCATCTTACTCAGGCGACGGGTAAGAAACTCGTTCAAGAGACGGTACAGTGGAAACTCGGTAACGAATTTAATCCGTTCCGGCAGGCTCGTCTTGCGAAAAGTAGCCAATCAAACTACATCAGTTCAGCAATTGACTGCAGGCGACTGACGACCAATGCCTTGCGACCAAAACTTAACGATGGACACAGGCATACACATACCCACTGATAACTCGTTAACTGAGCGGAAGCTTGTAAATAAATACACGATTCCTGCAAGTGTCTCGCTCGTTACCTGAAATGCTCGCATACTTGATCTGAGTACTGGTTTGATAAATTGTGAGAAACCAGGCACAGTAGAACCTCGGCTAACGAGTTCAATCCGTTCCAGCACCGATCTCGTCATCTGAAACGCCGGTCGCACGTAACTTAGCTAATCCGTTCACTAATTTGCTGCAGGCGATCGAGGATTCACGCCCAGGGAGCAAAACTCAGTGTCGGACACAGGACCTGACAACTGTTTAATTGAACGGAAGGCTCGTCAAGCGAAACACACCTACTATAGTGACTCGTTCGTTACCTGAAATGCTCGTTGATGGGACTGTTCGCCACCTGAAGCCCCGCTGTACTTACTATAATAAGTGAGAAAGGGAAATATACGCTCTACTTTGAAGGTTGTATCCAAAATTTTCAGGAAAAAACGGCTCTATTCTATGCGAACACAGGGTAACATCTGAAGGTTATCATAAAATGCTAACGGCTATGGAGACAAATTCAATTGCCGCTTCTAGATTTACGTCTCGTTACACGTGTAACAGCGAACTAGGAGTGACATTACCGCATTCTGATATGGAGTGGATGAGAAGTAGAGGACGAATCGATCGCTGGGCAATATGTTTATTCGCCTGACGTTTCGAAACCCGGTGCGGATTCATCTTCGGAAACATACTCACAGAACAGTAGCAGAAACAGCTTGTGTGTGCACAGGGTTCCGCCGTAAAATTTAAACGTACAGAAAAAATCAATTAATGCCTTGAGTGTGTTCTCATTCGTTGTGTCACCCATGACCATCTGACCTTGCGGTGTTGGCATAAAATGATGTAGTAGCCAAAGCAAATCGCCGTTCGGGGAACAAACAGGCCACTACATCATCTTATGCCAACACCACAAAGCCAGTTAGTCATGGCTGACACAACGAATCAGAACACACTCAAGGCATTTATCGATTTTTTCTGTACGTTTAAATTTTACGGTGGAACCCTGTGCACACACAGGCTGCTTCTGCTACCGTTCTGTGAGTATGTCTCCGCAGATGAATCCACGACGGATTTCGAAACGTCAGGCGAATAAACATAATGCCCAGTGATCGATTCGTCTTCTACTTCTCAATTACTTCCTGGGACTCGCATGTTCGCTTGTATTAGCAATGAAGTAGATGGTCAACCTCACCAGGAATGCAATTAGTTCAGTATGGTTCAGTATATTTAGGGAAGTTGGCAATGCCTTTGAAGACCCTATTGAAAACAGTATGCATGAAATATCCAAATTTAAATTCATAAAATATGTCACTGTAAACAGTGAGTAACATATATACATGTACGAATTTTCACGTGTGCATATGAGCAGTCAGAAAAATCTCTTATGTACATAATGTATCCAAGATAAAATGTTTTACTGTAAAATAGTGAGTGGCATATACAAATGTAAAGTGTTATCCATAGATATTTCCGGGGCTTAAATTATTCCTACTTCCTTTTAAATATGAACGGTAACTGCTAAGTATATGTTCATCCAGTTTCCGTTTAAGCGCATCTGTGAAGTTCGCCATTACGACCTCCTCGGGCAGTCCGTTCCAGGCACCGATGACTCGTGAGAACGACTGCTTGCGGCCCTCAAGATGGGATAGGGTTCCCCACAGTTTGAGGGAATTCCCACGGAGGTTGGTTGAAGTGGCGAAGGCGAAGAAGTCATCAAACTTCAGGGCACACTCCCGATTCCTCACGAGGCGGTACGTCTGTATGAGGTCGCCGCGGATTTGTCCATACTCAAGGGGGAAAACGTTAAGTGCTTCTATTCTGCATTCGTAAGATGAAGACTTTAGGCCCTTCACAATTTTCGTTGCCCTTCGCTGAATTCTTTTCAGCATCTGGTTATCTTTGTGCATCCATTGTCGCTACGCCTGAACGCCATGCTCCAGATGTGAGCGAATAAATGTTCCACAGATTTTGCCAGATAGTTTTTTTGTCTATGTCGACAAAAGTTCGCTTCATGGCAAAAAGAACACTGTTCGCCCTCTTGGCAGCCCTAGCACACTGTAAAGTTTGCTTCAGGGATAGCACAAAAGCCATACCCAGATCTTTTTGTTCATTGACGTTTGACAGGCACCTTCCATCGAGTACGTAGTTGTGTGAGTTATCCGTCGCGCTCACTTTCTTCGTCTTAAGCCGCAATGTGACACACTTCTCAAATTTAAACCGCATTAACCATTTTTGGACCATTTACCTAGGCGGTCAAGTCCTTCTTGCAGAGTTTGTTCATCATAAGCGTTTCTGATGGGTTGCCATATCTTAGTAGAATCTGCAAACCAGACTTCATTACTGACCAGTCCAGGCCTACAGTCGTTGACGTAGATTAGGAACAATAGTGGCCCACGAACGGAGCCCTGAGGCACTACACTCGCAACTGGCACCGAAGAGGATTTAGCGTTTCCGACGCACGCGGACTGCGATCGGCCTATGAGAAATTCTCATACCCAATTTAGTAAACTGCCTCTTATCCCGGATTCGCCAACCTTGTAGAGTAGCCTTTGGTGAAGGACACTATCGAACGCTTTTTTAAAGTCTATGTAAAGAACATCTACGAGGGTATTTTCGTCGAATGACTTGGACCACTGCTCCATAGAATAAAGCATATTGGTCAGGCAGGAGTGGTTTCCTCGAAACCCGTATTGGGCACCATCAAAGAAGTCTTTTTCTTCGAAGAACTTCATAGTGGCCTTTTTGATGATCCTTTCCATAACTTTACAACAGATTCAAATTAGGGTCACTGGTCGATAGTTGTTCGCGCTGGTTCTGGATCAACGCTTGTGAATCGGGTATATGTTCGCAACTTTCCAATCGGATGGGAGGAGGCCTCGATCAAAGGACAACTGAAACATGTGCGTAAGCAGTCTGGAAAGTTCCGAAGCCAGCTCTGGCAGTACCTTTGCTGGTATTTTGTCTGGACGCGGAGACTTAGTTTCATTAAGCGCAAGGAGTTCATTCCTTACATCTCCTCCTGTGAAATGGAGTTCCTCCATGATTCTGCCATTATTCTCTGCATGGAAGTCTGTCGGATTAAAATGCAGTTCCTCAGTGAAAACGGATGCAAAAAACTTGCTAAGACGTTCTGTCTTTTCGAGATTGTCTATAATTTCCTCATTATTTTCACCTTTTAGTACTGCACCTGTGTCTTTGTTTTTTAGCCTGCTGTTGATGTAACTGTGGAGCACCTTTGGCTTTGCTACGGCCCGCTTGATAATTTTCGCTTCGTAGTCTTTCCGCGCTCTTCGAATGTTTGATCTGACCTCGTTCCGCTTTTGGCAGAATTCTTCGTAGTGTGAAGGCTGGCGTGTTGATGCGTACTTTCTCCAGAGTTTGTTCTTGCGGTTTATTTGGCTCTTCAGATCTTGCGTTAACCAGGGGGCCTGCTCGACTTTTGAACTTTTTTTCAGCGGACAGTTTCGATGCATAAATTCGCTTATAAGATCCCTGACAGTGTTCCAGTCGGCATCCCGACTACCGGTTAGGTTATACCAATTTATTGCTGCTAGTTCATTTCTCATTGCGGTGTACTTTCCGCGCCAGTAGTCTTACCGAACCTCCGTATTTCTCGGTTGATTGGTGTTTGAAGCATATTCTCACCGGATCATGATATGATCACTCTTTCCAAGAGGCGCGATTGATCTAATTTCGCTTGTATCAATCGGGCCTTTCGATAATATGAGGTCCAAACAGTTCGCTGTTTGTGCTCCTTTTATTCTCGTTGGGAATCCAACATTCTGCACGAGAGGTCCTTCGTCAGCTTTAAGAATCTGTAGCTAAAATATCTGGAGCAAATATCTTGACCATTTAAAGTGTCCTTGTATTATAATATCGGGTAAAATAGCCTAAGAGACATCGGCAGCCGATCCGAGCGTTCCTCGAATATTTTTAGAAAAATCACAAAGTTGTTCAAGAGTGGAAAAATAACCGAAGAGTGGTAGCGAATGAGGGGGAGAATGTAAGCATCGAGAAATTGGGACTTGAAGTTTGTGATATGAACGCAACCGGCGCATATAACATTCAGAAGTTCACAAATTTTGCAGAAGTTGGTTTCAGTATGAGGCGTAGGGGACAAATGAGGTGTTAGAGTAACACCGAGGTACCGAAATGAGAATACCTCATCTAGGTATTCCAGGACTGGGAAAACGCATTGGAATTACTTCTGGTCATTCAGTAGAAGACTATTGGCCAAACACTATGTCAAGATATGATTCAGACTATCTTTCAGAACCTAGATATATGTCTGAGAGATGATACAACTATCTGCTAATTATGTCACACGGAAATAAATGTTTCCTGATTGAAAATCCATTTCAGAATATCTGTTAATACTTCATGAGGTAGCACATGTACTGTGTGCTGAAAAGTTGGTCTACCGTTGGTATTCGCCTAGAGGTCAGCAATGGGGTAATATTTGCCCAAGGAAGGTAGTTGTCTTTTCTGTTCTATTAGTTTTCCTTGCCACAATCAGGAGGGCGTAGACTTAGCATTTCTGTAAAACAACTTTTTCCCCCGTCGAGCTGCCGGCCTTGCCAAGCTCGATCACGTGCAAGGGCTGCTGGAGCTATCGGAAGATCGCGCGTTGGACATCCGTTTTTTTCCTCTAGGGCGCGCTAAATGTAGTCTGATGCATCGGTTTTGCAGACGGCTCTTTTCGGACTGCAGTTTGATTAGTTATTTAGCATGATGGCAAAACACCCCAACGGATGTCCGGAAAGTGTCGGTTAATTCACTCTATCACAGAGGTTCGACTTTTCTGACTTATTCTTCACGCAGTTTGCAAAATCAGGAAGTCAGTGGATGTGTTGGGTTTTACCCACACAGATTTATCCTAATATTAGCAATAATTTATTCCTAGATGTCCTCTTACACAGACAAGATGATGGTTTACTACAACGCCAGATATTTAGAAAGAAAAACTGGATTAGGAAATTGATTAATTTTAACAGTTTAGCTCCCCTTACTCTCAAAGGATTGTGTTTGGCGTCCAGAATACGAGGCCTCTGCTCACCTGAAATAATGGAAGAGGAATTGTTGCAGCTACAGAACATTCTCCACCAAAATGGTTCTCCAAAACGGTTCATCCTCCGAAACGTCAAGGAGTGTGCCACAAAGGCTGCCGTTGCAACGGCAGAAAAGAAAGATTTATTCATATGGCTGCCTTTTCTATGAGGTGCAGCAAGCGAACTGGTAGGTCAACGTCTGAGGACAGCAATCACGAATGCATTTCTGGCGGTAAACTTACGCGTATTCTTAATCAAATGTTCCCTTCTACGGATGGGGGCTGAAGACTGACTACCGTTGCAGGCCACATCCATGTGCATTGATTTCTTCGCCTGCTCCTGTGAAGTGGGATATAATGGCCGAACAATGCGACGTCTGGAGAAGAGGGTACGCGAACGGATACGAACCTGTCTCGGGAAATGAGAAAAGCGAGCGCTCTCAAGCTGAATCCTCGCATACTTGATCGATACGAACCACTAAGTTGACGCGAGTGAGGCCTTTCAAGTCATATACCAGGCACCAACACACTACCATAAAGGCTTGCGCAAATGGGTGCTCGTCAAAGCCGAAGCAATGGCAATCCGTGTAGCAAAACCCACTTTCCGCTGTCAAAAGGTACACACAGTTTACCTCCCTTGACTTGCACTTTATGCTTGTACTTGAACCGATTAGCTCTTGTTGTTGTATGAATTGGCTACACGGATGTCAGGAATAGCGGCGGCCTATTGGCGGCGGTCAGAAGCGATCTCTCAACAGATGTTAACGCATTATTTGTTCCAATGTCGCAAGCCGTAAACGGTTACGAGGTCCATCCGTTCTACGTCCGACTTAGCGGTGGTGAGCTATGTCTTCAGTTGACCGCCTTGTCAGTATCTTCAGTTTGCACTACGAGAGGGGTGCACGACCAATCTGCAGAGGTCCATCGATGGTTTGTGCAGAACATGGTCAAACCATTGCAATCGTCGATGCTAGATGTACGATGCTAGACTTGGTAATTTGAAACATCTGCGGTACAGCTCAACATTGGAGATTCGATCCTGCCAGAAAACTCTTAAGAGGCGTCGAAGACACCAACGGTCAAAGACTTCGAGCGATAGAATATCTACCTTACTCACTGGCCATGGTTCGCAGGCATATACTAACACCGGCCTGATTGATGCTTTGTATATCAGCAGCTTAGTACGTAAGGTGATGTCTGAGCGAGACCAGAGTGGTCTGGTCAGCAGCCTAAATGCATTTCTAGCTTGTTCTATTCGGTTCTTGATTCGTCTTCTTGACCGATTTCGTCTTCTTCGTCCCTTGACCGACCGCGCGAGTGGATCACACGCCCCCAAATCCACTCTGCTCGAAACCCCGTCACATGCAGACACAAAGAGTAGCCAAACATGCGCCGATTGTGAGAAAGGACACCCTCTTCCCTCTGTGCTGCACCTAACGTCCTCAAAACGCTGGCACCAGCATAAATGAACGGAGACAACACCGAGATGAGTGGCCCAAAACAATTGTTTGCTAATACGACTTTTCAAATGTGAAAACCTCGGTGTAATTCACGCTCAAGCCTGCAAAGGAAGGCTTTAGTACAGACAAGGCTCTAACTAAGATAGCTATCGAGGCCCCCTGGAAGCCGTGAGTTTAATCACAATTGGGCCAATTTAACCACCCATCTTACTGCAACGGCTCCCAATGGGGCCGTGGAAGCTCAGTTGGATAGAGCGTTTGCTGTACTAAGGCTTCCCCTGCTGGTGTGGGTTCGAATCCCACCGAGTTTGCCGAGCTTTTAACAGTTGATTTTTGACATAATTCTGAGCCGGTGCTCCTGACTAACAACTGATCTGAATATCTTGAAAGGCAAGTTTTCAGCAGTTCATACGCGTCCTGTCCTTTTCTCTTAGTCTTCATCTTCCGTTGTGTTGTGATCAGCGCTGCTTGTCTGCTTATACATCACCTGGCAATATTCTCCTTACAAGGTTATATAATGGCACCTTTAACACAGAGGGAAAGAGAGTAACCGTGTCGCCGGATATGGTTACAGACAATCGTCAATTATATGGATGCGAGCTGAAATAGTATCGAAGGCCTCCAGTTCACTTCTGCTGGAAATCCCAAGATACATAGTATCGAAAATAGAGCCAGTTGTTTATCTAGCGGTCAGATGCATCCACAGAAGCGATAAAAATCATGTCTGGGGTTTTGCTAGTATCTGTGCTGTCAGTATAATGGATAGTTCAACATTTATATTCTATGGATTCATGAATGGATTTGAAGCTTCGCGTTCCAGATGTTCTTATGCGTAAAGGAGAAGACTGGTGAATCACCGGAACATTATGTTTATAATTATCAGTTTACTGTCATCAACAAAATGGCAAAAAGTGTAGGGGATCCAAGTCAGTCAATTATCGTTGACGCAAGCATGAAGGTGGTGACGCAAGGTTCTGCACCGTGGTGGCAGATCAATGCCTTGATTGAGTAAGTTTTCAGCCCGCGGGCCAGGTTTCACTCACTTGTCGGCTCGTCTTGTCAATGGCAGTTGCGAAGTCACGAAAAGGCAACCACCTGTCAGGCTGAAGTCGGCCGAGCTATGATAACAGAGCCATCTTTGGATACACTGAATATTGCTGACACCCATTAGCAGAATATATTTGTCAGTCGCTGTGAACGATAGGTAGCTTTAAATACAACAGTTTCGTCTGAGATTCGATCGCGGGTAATAGGTTTTCGAGGGCATATTTAGGGTTTTTCAGTTATGAATAGGTTCAAGGAGGAATTGTATTGCCGCCTTAACAAGACACGGGAATAGAACTGTCCCGCACACTTAAAATAGGTGGCATTGGGAAGAATATACAGGAAAACTTAACTCCTGTTCCAGTGATCGCATCTTATTCTTCTGAACTGCTTCATGCAATTCGCATATTCACTTCATTTGGCAGGGGTAAATATTCCCGTGTCTGTACATAAGGGGAAGACGCGATCTCTGGAACGATAGCTTTATTCTGAGCTTTCGGCTCCACACGAGAAGCCATCGTCTTAACGTTAGCACAAACCTTAACTGTACCCTCGGTCATAAAGCTACCTACCCTTAACCCTTAAAACGATTCCAAATATTGAGCATTAAGCTAATTATAATCCTTACCACTCAACTCTGGCCTTAGTCGTAAATATAATTTACTCAGAAGTTGGGACAAAATCGCATGGATTGCGGATGATCCCTTTTCGCGTGTTCTGTTAATGCGGCCATATAAGTTAAGCTTATTCTAAATATTTCTGAGAGTTTTCCCCGAAAGTGACAATCCGTCTGCTTAAATACAGCAGCATAGGCTCATTTAGAAGAAGATGAAGAAGAAGATGATGATTAAAAAAACGATCACTGTAAGAATTTTATCGGTCTGAGTTTCCGGATTCTCGCTCAAGCTTGTCATCAGAAATAGTTGAATGCCGGCAAAGAACGGAGACCACCCAACACGACATGGACCATATTAGGTTCTTATTAACAGTTACGGGCAAGGCAAATACTCTGGAGGCACCGGGAGATTAGTGCAAACACAAATGGCAAAACCTGCATCAGCTACTGCAGTAAGCTCTTAGGTCCCGGGTCATTTGACCAGACCCAGCCACATCTCAAAATTTGCATCGGCCGACATTTACGTAAATGTTGGAACTCGTGTGAGCCACGAGAAACTTGATTCAGGGTTCTCTGATTAGTGCAAGAATCTCCCGCCCCCATTTTCCGGGCTGACTGTACCTCCACGGGCTAAGTAAGCAGACAGAAAGGATGCCAGAGACCAGTGAAATCAGGCTAAGAATCGATAACGCTGATGAAAGTTCGACAATAAGTGACTATGATGTGGACCAAAGAGCTATCTTTGCACAAACTACAATCCTCAACGGTAACCGCCAGAGCTGAGAATTACAGTAGGGCGTGATTTCAACTCTAAAGCGAAGAGACAAGTTCCAGTGGAGGGTCGTGAAGAAAGATATATGATCTCTAAAATTAGGACCTGAGCTCAACGTTTCGAATTCTCATTCAAATCCATCCTCAGAGACAGTCACATGAGGGGTATTTGGAGCATTGGGATATTGCGAATCCTTTATGTCAGGTTCATAAGGCACGTGTTCAAGGGATCGTTCAGTAAACGCCAAAGATCACGCAGCATTCCGACATATGCGAAAGATTGATACTCTTTCGGTAATTGGCATTGATTCAGGCTGTGATCCTGATTATCGTGTAGTCTATTCTGAAGTCAGTCCAGTCTGAAAAGGATACAGGCTTTTTACTGAGCCTTGTTTTGACCACTAGCATAACCTATCTATTGTAAAAACTGGCTACTTAAGCAGTGTGCATTTTTGTCATTTATTTTGACGGCCTTTATTAATTGAAATATATTTTATGCAAAACGTCCACGAAAAAAATATTTCTTGTGCTTGTTTGATAGGAAACTAAGCCTTCTTTAAATTTATACTCCGATGTAAGCCTCACCTACGGACGCCAACCGACAACGGAGCATGGGTAGTGCCTTTCAGTCGTTGACTGACTGGTTACCCCCTTTCAGGAGGGTGTTGGCCCAGGCTTCATGCAGAGCTGCTCTCACCCTTCTCAGATCCAATGGTCTGTATGCACATGCAACGCCAGTCCTCAGCCAACCACGGTCCTTGCGGCCTGGTAGGCGCTGGCATTTTCTCTTACTTCTGATTCCCTGTTGGTGATTGCGTTCGCGCTCACACTGGGTCTCAGGCCCCACCTCAGGTGTCCGAAATGCTAGACGGTCACTTAACGGTGGGGAAGAGGGGGAAGTCGACCTCGGTGCCTTTTTCTCCTCGCTATGATAAATCTGAATGCGCTTGAATCTATCACGGTGCGCCAAAAGCCGTGGCTTGGCGGGTTTGCCAACTGACGGCAAAACTCGAGCCTCCTACGTTGCTGCTCCTTTTGTACGCGAGTGTTTGTGTGTGCGTATGGGAGGAGAGGGAGGACTGAGAGTCAGGCTGCAATAGCTCCCTCTTAATGTGGCCTTTATGGCGCTCCCGCGCAGTCGGGAGCATACCTAGCGAGATGGTTGTGTCAAGTGTGCGCGTGCTGAGTGTTTATCGCGCCAGCCATCTTCACCCTCCCTCATACCTCATCCCTCCTTCATCCTCATCTTATTTACTTTGTTTTTACACCGGAAACGATGGTGGGACTGGCGAGCGAGTGGGTAGATTCGGCGCGAGTCTGCCTACACCTGTTTTCTCTCGTGCCAGTTCTCTGCGTTGCTCCCGCTTGCTGTCGCTTTCGTGTTGCTGGCCCAGCTTGCCTCTGTGTATGCTGCGGCCTGCTTCAGCGTTTGCTGCTGCTTGTTGGAGCGCGTGGTGCCCATCGTCGAAATCGATGGGGGAACTGTCGGTGGTCCCCAACTATTTGTGACTTTTAAAATTCTCGCCTCCATTTTCCATGATTGTCCCTGGTCTTAGAATGCACTGACAACACCGGTAGGACTTTAGCAGCGTGTATGACAAGACTCAGGTTTTAATTATTTTCCGTAATATTTTACATACCTTTCTAGAGTCGTTCTTTTGAATCATTGTGATATCTTACATTGGATTACGCTCTATACTGATAGTCAGAAAAGTGTTCTAACCACAATGGAACCCGTTTCGGAGGCCAGTGATACGTCATGTGTGGTCGTTCTAGCGAGTTTCGCCCGTGGTAACTGCGGCGCCTGACGAGAGTTTATCGTATGTTCGCCAAGTTATCTTCTGACATTTTAAATGAAAATTTTCGCAACGATAAATATTCACAAATTATTCTGCAATCTGCAAATATATTAACTTTCAGTCTTCTTGTCGCTTGGAAATTCGGTCTGAACGATTTACATCTTTTAGATACAGTTAGCCCTTTTTTATCGCGGGGGTCGCATTCCAGAACACCTTAGTGTTTGGAGCTCACTCTCGAGCTAGCTATTATTTTGGGCAGATGAACACTGCCGATAAGGACAGGGGAGGTCGAAGTGACAGGTTCTGGCTTATTAGCGACATTTGGCTATGCATACCCAAGCCTAGGAGATGCACCATTCGGAGCTCGAACCCGCTGTTAATCATTACACCACGGGAACGTTGCGTTGTCGGTTTAAATCAGGGATGACATTTTATTGTAAATTCACTTCTCTTTTACGGGACTCACACATCGTGTATTACCTCGGGATTCAATCTCGAGCCCCACCAACAATCACAGAGCGGTTATTGAACGCTTATGTACCACTGTTAATATTACCGATCGAGACCGAGCCAAAGGCGCAGCTAGTTATAACGTTCGAGTTCCAATCAACAGGCCATGGTTTTGAGCCTCGGGTGAGCAGGGCAGGCTAATTACGGCTAATATGCCATAAATGGCCAATAAAAGAAAAACATGCGAGTCCCAGGAAGTAATTGAGAAAAAGATGACTCGATCGCTCGGACACTACGTTCAGTTGAGTGAAATTTCGACATCCACCGCGGAAACATCATCAGAGACATTTGCAAAAAACGATAGCAGAAACGGGTATACATACACAGGAGTTCGTAGTTTTTATAGGATGCAGTTAGTACGGTAATAACTGTATTCTATAAATGCTGCAAACTCCTGTGCATGCATAACCTGTTTCTGCTAATGTCGCTGATGATGAATCAACGATGGATGTTGAAATGTCAGGCGAATAGTAGTATTTTCCCAGCGATCGAGTCGTCTTCTTCTTAAGCCATAAATGGTCATTTCCTTTCCCTTGTGTTTATCGGCAATGCCAATTTGTCGTAGATCGCGCTGGTTCTCACCCTCCAGAATGCTTTATAGCCTAAATACACAGCCGCGCGATGGTGTGTGAGCGCTGCATTCCTAACGGGCAGTCCAACCCCGTCACGTTATTTATGTATGCATAGGAAAGTAGCGTCGCGGAGACTACTTACACGCAAGCAACCAACGCAACTATTCAGTGGATAAATTGCTTAAAATTCTCCCGGGGTAATACACAGAGAAGGACAACGACAGACTTGCATGTACCAGCCCTAATTGTGCACGTTGACATAAGTTTTATGGTTTCCTTGTAAAAAGATCTGCCTGTTGAAGGGGTGAACAAAGTATTTCCCACCAGTCATATTGCAGATTATATACAGAGTATCTTGATTTTACGGTCATAGGTGTACACGGTTAATTGATATATCTTGAGGTCTTACAAACCATCATCGATTCTGGTCAACATTTCCCACGCAGTTTTACAACAGGGAAAGTTGGGGTCCCACTGATGAGCCGGATCCCTCGCAGCTGTGTCAAGCAGCGGCAGAATAACGGTAAAACACATGTATGAGTCTTGTAGCTTGTACCTAGGCTGTTAGTATGGCAAGTTACGACATCAATTTACAGCATTAAAGTCTGTCTGTTGGCAGCGAGTGGATTTTTCAGAGGGTTTGACGGGTTTTGACCCAAATATACACTTACAATTTCGGTCAACGTCTATAGACCTTAAATATACCACAACAAGAAATTTATTTCTCAGGAGATTTAAAAGCTGAACTTTTCGATTTTCATGGAGGTCGGGTACGATTCTTTGAAGTTTTTGATGTAAACACCTCGTTAATACACCACACATAAACGTATTATATATATATATATAGACATTGCCAATAGAAGCGAAAATCCGAGTCCCCGGGCATAAATGAGAAGAAGAGGCGATCACGAGAACCATAGTTTTACTTGCCTGACGTTTCAAAAGCGTACAGGCTTCCGTCATCAGAGGTGGGGGTTGTACCGCGCCTCACAGTAGTTATAGTAGGTGACATTCATGGTCAAAAGGGTTTAAGCCAATGCAAAGGAAGAGGGGGCGGGACATCAGAGGGATGCTCAATCATAGACGCCTTGAAGCGGATTAGTCTCAATCAAGGGTTCTCTCGTCGGATTCTGCTGTTCGCGCCTGTGCTGCTGTCATTGATCTAAGTAACCGTCCTGGGCCGGTGATTCTGTTTGTGTTCACACTTCCAGCTGGTTTCGCACCTACAGGATGAGCGGATGAAGCGGTTAGGCTGATAATTGCTCTGTTCCATTGTGGCGCGGCGACTTGTGTGTCCACCATGGGCTCACAGGGGCCCAGATTAGCGTCGGGTTCTGCTGTTCACGCCTGCGCCGCTGTCATTGATCTAAGTTGTCGTCCTAGTCCGATGACAAACGGGGTACTGCAGCCATACCCCTATAACATATATAAATGCAACCGGCCGAGCCAATTGAGGAAGCATTTACCAGAAATAAACAATTCCATCGTTCGCAGACATCCACAACATATATTTAAACATGCTAAATTCGGGATAAAATGATACCCAAAAATTCAAAACGGAATAAAACTAGGAATAACTCCAGCGCAGTTTCCAAAAGCTATTCTGACTCGAATTTTGTTTTTTTAACGTAGAAACAACCTGATTTAGACGGTTTTGGAGCATAAGCATAGGACGCTGTGTTAAAATTCATCGCGGTTCTAAACTCCTGCTTTTCTTTTAGCGCTAGTTTCTTCCCTCACAGGATTGCAGTATGTATACTCATTCAGGTGCTATTTTCTGCAAAAAATGCCTGGCCGTCTGACCGATCACTGGGAGAAAACTGACAATGCACATCTCCAGTACTGACGCGTACGGTCCATCTTCGCATGCAGCTGACAGACTGCACTTACCTCCCCCCTCCCCCTACCCTCTGCCCCCTGCGTCAAAACGTGGACCAGTTCACGAAACTCCCTCATTATCTTCCTTCCCTCGTACTCGTACTCGTACTCGTCGTCGTCCTCCTCTTCCTTCTCCTCCTCCTCCTCCTCCTCCTCCTCCTCCTCCAGTACTGCCTCTCTCTGATTCCAACGTCACGTGCACTGCCTCGTCACTTTTCGAGGGCTGCTAGCTTAAGCTTCTACGCCTGACGTTACCCCGTACGGATTCATGATGACGGAAATTTTGTGGACTGCAAACGACACGCTAGGGAGTTAGGTTTGTTCACTGCTGATGCGCGTTTCGCCTGTCAGGTACGCTTAGCCTACTTGCTGAGCCTTACAGTAAGGATTTATCGCAACCTAGACTGTTGAAAATGGGGAAAATAGGCTTGCGGCAACCCTTAGGAGACAAAGGTTCCGCGGCCTCGGACGTCTCCTCTACTTTGGTGGATATAAAACCTACAGGCGGAAGAGTGTCCTACTCACGAGCGGTTGCGATTAACACTCCGCTTCGAAAAAAATGTTTTTATGGTTATTTTTTACTGAAGGCTTTTCGTGCACAGTAAACACTAGCTTAACTGAATGCGGCATAACCTATCATGAATCCTTCTAATTGTCGATTTCATCTGATAAGGAAGTCACAGTATCAGAATGGTCCTCGAAATTACCAATTGGGTATGCAAAATCAGTCAGGCCAAAGGTAGACTGTGGCAATTTAACTGTAATTGACTTTATTCCCTCATTAAAATGAATCTGCAGGGTTACGAGGATGTTATTCTGAATACGCCTCCCTATAAAACGGAATTATATGCAGTCAGTGAACAATTTTATGAAAAGTTAACCAAAATTATGAAATTCATTTTCGATCAGAAAAAATAGCTTAAGTGGGATTCAGAAGATGAATTGGCGAACATACGTTTTTTTTCGATAATTCTCATCAGGCCTTTACATTTATAGGGTAATTAAGTAAATTGAGTATGCGGGTTAGTAGAAAAAAAATGAACGACGGTTGTCAGGGGAGGGGGAATGGGGAGGGGTCAAAACGGGGTCAACATTTGATCCGCCTTAGGGGGAGCTGGTAGTCGGTTGAGGTGTTAAGCCGCTGGCTGTTGGATTAGCAGCTTTTGACCATGGTAACTGTGGTGCCACGACGAAATTCTTTTGGGCGCAAAGGATGGGTTGGCGTAGCCTGATTGTGGCCGCTTCTGCCGTAGCCAGGAGACGCTGTCCAAGAAATTTTGAGTAGCTTGAGGGTACCTTGTAGATAACTCGGAAGGCCTCTTTGGCATCCACGCGATGGTCAGAGTCTACCAGATGCGCTAGAATGGAACTGTTAACACCCTTTAGTTGACCCTTTCCTAACCATGCTGGGATGTGTTCTCGGACTCTTTTGGACAAACGCCGACTCGTGCGACCAATGTATCCCGCCCCACAGGAATAGGTAAATGAATATATGCACATGTATGTGGTCTGGGCTGGCAGTTTGTCCTTGATCTCTCCGTATAGGATGGGAGCAGTCGAGAAGAGTACGTGGGCGTTGGCTGCTGGGAAAGTGGTTGCTACAGCTTGACTCAGGCGCCTCCTTAGAAGTTCGCTTGGGCCGTCCCCTTGAAATGGGACCCTGATAAATATTCGTTTCTTTTCTGCTGTTAGCATTGCAGGTTTTGGTGGCCTCTCAGTCATGTGCTTAGCGATAAATCGACTGGGGTACCCATTTTGTCGAAATACACATTCAACAATCCTCAGATCCTCTTCTATGCTATCATTCGAGCAGATCCTTTTCGCCCTTTGCGTCAAACATCGTACTAAATTACGTTTGAAGTTTAACGGTACGAAGCTAGCAAAATGGGTGTATTGCCCGGACCACGTCTTCTTACGATATACCTTACGTTGAATGCTCCCATCAGTCCTTCTACTCAGTAGTACATCAAGGAATGGGGGTGATCCAGATTCTTCTACTCCTACTGTAAATTTGATAGACGGATGCACCTGATTCACTTTATTCATTAGAGCAGTAATTGTCGCTGTCCAGTTAAATTGAAACGTAAAATAAGTACTGTGGGTAGCATTACGATGGCTAGGAGTAGGTACATTTGTGAAGCAGAGTGGAAATACCAACCATGCAGAAATTCGTGGCAAATAAGTGCATTAAGTTTGTAGAAGTGCATCTAGCCTATCTAAGCCCACACCCGCGTCTAAAAGTTGTCATCTTACACAATTTATATGCACGTGCTCTCTACTGTAGACCTTACATCAGAATCAGGATGTTGCAAAAAAGATGGTGGAGAATCCTTTCGCACTCCGGTCCTTAAAAACACCGACGCGACCATCGTCGATGCTACACTGGTGAAGGTTCAACTGTGATGAAGCGGATCCGTTTTAGGTGCAGATGGCTGACGGGCACATGCTGGAGCCCATATTTTGCGGAGAGTTCACTATGGTTACTCGTGAACATTGCGGGCAAATGTGATATTAGGAATTCATTCTAAAGAATAACCAACCAAGAAACATGCGATGACCTCGCTTAGGGTGGATATGCACAGAGTTCTCTATAAGAACTGGAGCAGTTATCTGCGAAAACGACAAGGACGAAACAGTAGGCACTGTCAGCTGGTGTTTAGGACCTGTTGCGGCCTCCCTGGACACTGTCAGAACCATCGAAGTACCAGCACATGGAGACTTATCATCATCGTACTCGAAGAGCCACCTCCACTCTCAGTAAACAAGTGTTCATACCCTGTAAGGACATCTATCAAATTAGGAACGCCGACAAGGCATAGAAAACAACCACTACTAAAATGTACGTATATAGAGGGAAATACATTGCCAATAAGGACAAGAGGAGTATAATGGTAATTTTTTGGCTTAAAAGCCGTTATCAGTCAGCCATATCCAACTCCAGATGTTGCGACAACCGAGGCCCCAACACTCGACCCATTGGTTGGAAGTCAAACGTTTTAACCCAATGTGCCACTGACCTTCTGTCTTGCCATTTTCGATTGAAAATATACAAATTGATGGGTTGGCACTCGCCAATCGCTTACTGGACTCATTCGTCCATGGGGCTCACTCTCAAACCTTGCCAGCAGCCACACAGTGGCTAGTGCTATAGGTCAATTTACAGTATCGAAAGGGCCAAGGAAGCGTTGGGCGCTACAACACCTGGGGTTAGTATGGCAGGCTGATCACGAATAATAAGCTTGCTCACGCCAATCTTTGGTTGTACTGACAAACATCCATGCAAAGTGGGCGAGAAAAGCAAGCGTACGGTAGACGCCGCCGTTTCTGCGTCCACTCCCTGGAGCACGCCGTGGGCGTGCGTGCTTGCAAAGTCTGAACTGTGTGAAGTAGGTTTTAACACGTATACGAATTTATCCTGCTCAATCTGACCTACAATAAGGCATGATAACCAGCACTGGGATGTGACCTGTGGGTTAGTAGTCAACTGGTCTGATAAGTGAGCGCTTAGGTGTATATGTGCTTTGCTTAGTTTCAATTAGACCCGAAACATGGTCCTAGGGCAGTCCACGGTCCGTGTTCACTACGGCTCATTAGCCTTTTCTTCTTCAAATTTGAAAAAGTCAGAATTTCGGGATAATAATAAGAGTTTATCTTCTGCTCACTGGAATACATTTGTAGACATGCTGACGTCTCGGACAGCTGTGCCGGCTGTCCTTTGTCGATGCGAATTCTGATTTTATCGATCAGCTAGTTTAAAGTTGCCGCTGTGTGTGTTGGCCTTGGGCTGATCGATTTTTCTCCGATCGCTGTTTGGCCCTGCGTGTGGATTATGGATTGGCGTGACAGCCGAGGAGCCTCATAAGGTGAAAGATTGACGCTTGAGGCATAGTACTCAGACGGCAACTCTGTCAACAGGCATATAGACCTCCCTGCGACCTGCAAAATCCTACATCATTACGTAAGGGAAAGACAGGACACGGTCAAACCGAAGTCAGGACTTGCAGACGAACGCGGCACTGTGATAAAATCACCGCAAGAGGGAGCAGGATTACCAGCATCCTCTGCGGTGGAGACGGAAAAGAGAACCAACAGTTGTCAGGTCAAGCCTAAATCCACACGGAGGCCCACGTAGCGATCAAGGAAAAATTGATCAGCCCAAGGCCAATACGCACAGCCGCAACTTTAAACTTGCTGATCGATAAAGTAAGTATTCGCTTTTTCGATCCGCTGTCTGACGTTCTCGGACGTTTCATTGCCGCGCGGGTCTTGACCCCATCCTCGCGAGAGCTCCAATTCAAGCAATTTACAACATTTTCCTGATTTTAATTCAGGCGTCAGAGAACATGCCCCGCTGTTAAGTAGTATCACACGCGAATACACATAGCAACAACTGGCCAGAGGAGACTGCAAGTAACACTTGCACTTGTTAATCTGTTTCACCGAACAATCGAAACTTCTTCTCTTTCTCACAGTAAATACTGTCCCACCTTGTCAGTCTTCCCTGACTTTTGACTTGGGCAACTTCCTGTTGCCGACTTCGCAATGTTCAACTATCCTTTCGGTGACCTGGGTATATAAGTTTATTGACAAAAAAAACATTTTGTGCTGTCGATATACTTTATTGTCATGTACGTAGCGCAAGTTTCTCCACAGCGAAACCTTGACGCACTTGCAACGATCCGGTCTCCCATAAGAGTGCACCTAAAATGTAAGAATAAATGGTTTTATTAGGCATAAACGAGTTAGGATGCCCTAATCGGGTTATAGTGAACTCGCGCTCTAGATCTGCCAGCTTCAACAGATGTAAAGATGGTTTTCCGGATGCCTTCATCCGCTGCAGTGCATGACTTAACCGCTGGAAAGGTAGAAGGTCGTCGTCCGTAGACAACTTGTTTGTAAGACGATTGCGGATGCTTCTCATGCGGTCCAAGTTGCCTGATTCGGGCAGGCCATTGCAATATGGTTTCAAATGTCGCTCTAATCCACTGCTTACCCATCTGACTATAAGCAATAAATTGAGCTTGGAACCATATTGACACACTAACAACTCTGGCATGGATCGCGGCCAACTGGCAGAAAAATTCCTTTCTAGTCAAGGGTAATGGCCTCCCCATGCCCCCAAATCATGCCAGACGCTAGGTTTCCCAAGCAGAGTATGTTACATTTGGTCTGTGGAAAGGTTTACGTGTGGCGAGCGTTGATGGGTTTCTCCGTTTTCACAAAAGCGTTCTATCTCATAACGAGGTGTTTGATAAACACGGACAGTCAAGAGGTGTGTGGGACATTGTACCAAATACAGGGCGACCTCTCCTTGTCTTATTAAAGTATTCTTCACTAGTCGTTGTTAGGAAGTTTATACACCGAGGAATCGGGCTGGAATGACTCCCTTTTAATGTGACCTCTGTGGCATTCGCATAGGTGTGTCAGCTGAAACTCTGTTTTTGCAACGAGATAAAGGTGAAATAGGAAGTGAGTCGTATGTATGGTGCGTGAAGGCGGCAGTTTGAAGGTTTCAATCAGTGCACTCACGTTCGCCTCTGTCATCAGAAAACAGTGGGTGCAAAAGGGGAAGTGAAATAGGTGCAGCGAAAGTTCGATGAACTTGAAGCAGTATGACCTTCTAATTATGATTGCCAACCTTATCCCCCGCTAGAGCGCATTTATTCGCTCCAACCAACCGTTAACACAAGAAAAAGCGAGGTGTTCAAAAAGTATGTAGTAAACAGTGAATAATAAATAAAAATGGAAGGAAAGTAGATTTTTTGACATGCATTGGATGGCAACGTTCAAATTTAAGATAACGTAATTGCCTGCCCATGTTGCACAAATCACGCACACATTTCAGGAGCTAAAAACGCAAGCATGCCATAATAGTGGAAAGGAAATCTTATTTTTTATTCCCGCTAGGGTGCCTGTTGGGCACTTAGCTTGCCTTCTCCGCCCCCTCCCCCCTCCCCCAGAAAAAAGAGCTTGCGAGACACATCAATTTTCCCGGACAGAAACGGCGGTGGAACGATTCTTTTGCAGAGGAAACATGTGTATTACCCACTCGAGTGTAAGGGCCTGTGAAACATGCAAGCGGAAACTAAGTTGCGCCAGCAAAAGGACGTGCAAGGTGATTTAATTGCGTCCTGGCGGTGCGTAGGCCATCCTGAATTACAGCGTTTAAAGGCGCGCCCACATCAACGTGGATAGTAACCAGTTCAGGCAAAAATTAAACAGCATAGGGGCTTTCCTAAAATAAAAGGATTAGGTGCGAGGGCCTTACAAGTAATTGTGTAGCGGGTCGTGGCTAGCTGACTAGCTCGCGTCGAAGTGCACTTTCCCAAACGCTCACTGATGTGCTTTCTCGACGTCTCGATCAGCCAATCATAGTTCTCGCATCTATGAGGCGACGAATGAGGAGCTTGCACGCGTGCCCGACGCAAGTTGCCACTCTGCCCAAAATCTCCAGGCCGACCTAGCCAATGAAAGATCTCCCTCTAACTGTCCTCTGGCCCGACTACTCTAAGACCTCACTTGGGCCCGGTCAACCTACTGATCGGACGTATCTCTCCCAAGTCAATTTATTCTCCTCTTCCGTTGGGTACACAATAAACTCTTCCATCTACACTGGCCTTTAAAGACTTCTCTCCTCAGCACTAAGTAACCATGGTCTGAAGATCGCAGTTGCACGGTCTAACTCACTTAACCCCCTGCGATAATTGTCCTATAGAGGATAAAATATGGCGACTAGAGCAGCGCCTATGCCTTCTGCACCTACAAGGACCCCGCGATAGATACGATGAACCGAATATGGTGCTATATGGGGACTGTCAGAAACAGAGGATTGGTGACACATCTAGGCGAGGGGTTACGCCACGCCAGCCACTTACGTCCACTTCCTCCCTCAAAATTGGGCCGGTTTAGGCAATCGAAGTGGATTATGCGCTTCCATCTCAATGACGCATACAGTTAACATCGACAGTAAGGATGGCCGAAAATTCGGGTGAACTTCTAATGATATCCTGTAACACCTTTCACCTTCCGCATCACGCCACGCATGAGATCACGTGATTGCAGTTCTTGGGCTTCCCCTTAAACAGCTGAAAACTGGGCGCTACGCTTGATTCAACAACTGCTAGCAGTCGCATTTTTTGTAGGCCAACCAAAATCCATCTGGCCAATCACCTTCAAGACTGATTCAGACAAAGGCCGATTTGTAGGCGCTGTGATGATTGCCACGGTCACACACTTCGGTTACTGACCCTCTCACGAGCAGACGTGCACTCGTCGAACAAGCGATTTCCTCCTACAGATCTGTCATTATCTCTGTACAGAATAAACTACTCCTACTCTCTGGCGTCTTACTCCTTCTCTTCCTACAAGGAACCGGGCCGGAAGACCGCACTGGCAAGGGTATTCCCGATGAACCCTAATGCACTGCAATAGACTGGGAAGGCCGCAATCGTCACTTATCGCAGAGCGCACAGCACAAATGACTTTTACAGAAAAGCAGACTTTCATAGCATCCATCGCTCCCCTCATCTGGAGTTGGTGGCATAGGTCATGAACTGTATGACCAAAAGTGGATGAGAATGTAGGGCATACATTGGATGTTATTTTGTTAACTGAATTAATTTTGGGCGCAGAAGGCTTTTCACTAAATAAAGATATTCCTTTCGAGTCAGTCTTAGGATAGAAAAACAGGTCACACTAAGGCACAATCAAGCGTTTGCTGATTTACAAGTAACCTTGTGCCTTGCTGAATATCTTAGGTGCTACATCTTCTGTTTCGGTGCGTGGTCTTTTATAAAAGAATATTAAGCTTAATAATAAGCGTTTCGTTAAGACTTGGAAATAAAATGCACCTTTCTTCGTTAATGAAGGTGGCCTTGGGAGAATGTCAGGAGAGAGTTCTTATTCCGCCTCGATTTGCAGGATCATACCATAGACCTCTACACGGGAGTATGTGCATCAATAACAAATGTTGAGCATAACGGAAAATATGCTGGCACGCTTAGGAACAGCCTTACGCCGCGCCAGTCAATTGCGCCTGATCCCGCCTCCAGTCTTATCGATTCGTTCATGACATCAGATCCAATCGGGGGAGGAAAGAGATCGGTAGTGGTCCTGAAGCATCCTCCATCTTTGGCGTCATGCCATGCACGATGTCACGTGAGTGTAGATCTCGGTCTGCTTCTGAAGCAGCCCATCCTAGGTGCCACAAACTGCGCTAACGCTCAAACCTTTGTTCCTTACGGTTGCTAGCATGTGCAGACTTGTTAGACGACCCAATCCATCTAGCCAATCACCTTCAAGGCTGACTCACACGGGGGCCGGTTTGTGGACGCTGTTAGGATTTTCTTGCCCACATACTCCGACATGGCCTTCTAGCTTGGGGTGGGCATTCAGTCAAATTCCTCTTACCTATTCTGCATTTCTTTCTCGACAATGCATACAGTGGACATCGAGAATAACGATGGTCAAACATTCGGGTAAACTTCTAATGATACTGCATCACGCCACGCATAAGGTCGCATGACTGCAGTTCTCGGCCTCTCCGTAAGACAGCTGCAAATTGGGCGCAATGCTTACTTCGACAGCTGCTAGCACTTGCGTTCCTATAGGCCAACCAAAATCCATCCAACCAATCGCCTTCAAAACTGACTTACACAAAGGCCGGTTTGTGGACGCTGTGACGGTTGCCACACTCACACACTTCAGCTACTGACCCTCTCGCGAGCGGGCGTGCACTCGTCCGACAGGCAATTTCCTCCTACCGATTCTCCATTAGCTCTGTTCAGAATAAATTATTCGTACCCCTTGGCATCTTCAATCTTCTCTCCCCACAAGGAACCGGGCCTGAATATCGCGGCGACCAGGGTCTTCCCTACCAACCTAATCTACTGCAATAGACCGAAAAGGCCACAATTGTCGTAACGGAAACCCAGGCCGAGATATTGCCGCCCAATATTGCCTTGTGTGAGTCCCCAAAGGAAGAACAAGACAAGAAATGTGCAACGGCAGAAGTCTTTGAGTGTTATAGGTACAACGTATTTAAAACAACAAATTGTGACAGGATGTTCATCGAGCCACTCAGCTCGTCTCCTGAAATAGTCACCGGTATTATTGGCTGTTATCTCGGTGAGTGAATTTAGCTTTAATTTACAGTTATTGATTAATTGCCTGTCAGTATGCATCGCCGTCTGTAGGTCAATCGATAGCCTGCCGTGAGCGCGCCTCGCGCTTGCATGCTAGCTGCCCGTTAGGCTGTTCGTTAGGTCGCCCTTTCAACAATCACCACTGATCGCCGCAGCACACAACATCGGTGACTCGTGCGTGAATTCATTTACAGTAAAGCAGAATTTCCTAGCATCCATTGCACTCAATCGCCCTTTCACCAACAGTATGTGGCATAAGTCATGAGCTGTGGGACAAAGTAGATTAGACCATAGGGTATAAATTTGATGTTCTTTGTATTTATTGAATTAATTTTGGGTTGCAGAAAGCCTTTTCCTAAATAATACATCATTTTGAACCGGTCTTATGATAGAACAACGGGTCAAATTTAGGCAAAATCGGGCGTTTCCTGATGAACAAGTAATTGTCTGTGTTGCTGAGCATCTTAGGTGTGACATTTTCTGTTTTTGTGCGTGGTCTATTATAAAAGAACATTGATCTAATAGTAACCTTCAAGGCTGACTTACAAAAATACCGCTCTGTGGACGTTGTAAGGATTGCCAAACCAACATACCTCGGACATGGCCCTGTCGGGAGTGGTGTACATTCAGTTAAATTCCTATGAGAAGAATACGATGAAACAGAGAATCACCTCGGGCACGCCGAAATCCTTCAGCTACTGATGTTCTGTCTCACCTTCAACGAAACTATCTACGAACAAGCAACAGGCACACCCATGGGTTCGTCTATTTCTGGACTCATAGCAGATGCGGTGCTGCAACGGTTGGAATCGCTGGTTTTCCGACACCACAGACCGAAATTATGGGCTCGGTATGTGGATGACACCTTCCTCGTTAGTGAGCGGGATCAGATGCTGATATTCAAGGAACGTCTAAACGCCGTCTTCCCGGACATTCAATATACGATGGAGGAAGAAGAAAAAACCGACTGGCCATCCTGGATGTCCTCGTTTGCCGCAAAGACGGTAGTGGCCTGAGAACTTAAATTTTCAGGAAAGCATGCAACACTATGCAAGTCCTGAACTACAACGAAGTCGGAGAAACCGGAGGATTACTTCGGACGCGAATGGCCGAGCATGCAGCGGCGGTGAGGAAGGAAGATGGCAACTCCCAGGTTGCAGCTCACTCGACGGGACCCGGCCATATTTTCAAGTTTTACAGGGCCGAAATCCTCACAAGAGGTGACAATCGAGTGAGTCGCGAGCTGTCTGAGTCATGGTTCACAGGCCCCCAGTCCATCAACAAACGCAACGATTTGGCGTTGCCATACGGTTTACTGAGACATTTCCTGAGCAAGAGAATCAGTCACGTGGGAAGGACTTGGCAGAGCAACAACTCTGACGACAACGAGCATACTTTTCCTGCAATTTTCAAGCCCGCATCAGATGCTTACAAGCAAACTGTGGCAATTAATGAGTCGAACGCGAAGTGCCAAACACAACCGCATCAATTAAGACCCAAGCGGGTGCTACAGAAGTGAAAAATTATCACACACATGCGGATGACCACTTTGAACTATAAATACCGTGCAGCCCGTGCATGTCTTCACCCCATCTGCTCATGGCCATGCCTATGCTTTCATCACCTGTGATTAAGGATTCCCGAGGGAATCCGAAACGTCAGGAAAAAAAACCCTTGTTTCAGTGAACGCATCTTCTACTTCTGAAGCGCTGCCTGGAACTCGCATATTCTCTGCTATTCCTCCTACCTATTCTGCACTACTTCTGTACAGAATACACTTTCCTTCCACCTGACGTGTCACTTCTTTTCTTCTCACGCGGAATCGGGTCTAAAGATCG
>JAYGXS010000002.1:1898623-1926628 GCA_036362985.1 Ligula intestinalis | reverse complement strand
AAACTAATCCAAGTGCAAGTCTTCATTCCACGCCAGCATGATGTAACGCACACTGTGGTCCCCGACGGAGTCGACGGCCAACCTATCATTTAGGAATTTGAGAGAGTATGCAACGCTCGTGGTAAGGACTGCAAGCTACCTCATACAGACTGGGAGTGCATACTGGGTGCTGACTTTCTAAAGCACACAATTAGCAATTTAGCATAGGCACGTACTTCTAGCAGCAGTCTTCTAGGCCTCGTAGTCAAAAATAATAGAAGCGGACAGTCTGTTGGATATAGTAGAGGGCAAGACCTCAAACATGTATTTACTCGGAATAGCTTGAACGCAGATTCAACCTCCTTGTTGAGATTAAGGGAATAGGAGACCCAGGGTGATTTTTAATCCGCGTCACATTTGACTAATACTACCGTCAGAAATACTACCAATACAACATATAGTCAGCCGCATTGCTAGCCATCAGTAGTAGCCATATTAGCCTCGGTCTCTGTGAGCCTATCTTGAAACCTACTGAACGTTAGTGATGGTAGGTACGTTAGGTGCGGTGGCACCATGCAAAGTCTGCTAAAAACACTTTTTTCCCCGGTATAAATTTGAAGCAAGCCAAAACAGCAGAATTTATTTGCGCCAAACAAATTTCGAGAGCGCTCATCAACTGCGTCCGCTCTGAGGACAAAGAACCACGGTCAGATATTACAAAACACCTATTAGACAGTGGTCACTCCGTTGACACTAACACATCTTTCTGTGTTCTTGTTCGAGTACGAACAAACCAGACGGAAGCATTCTGCATACGGCGGGAGTAACCCGACCTATATAAGCAACTAGACCATGCAGTTAATCCTCAATTGCCCTGGTGAATACATACCACACTTTCATTTTTGTTAATTCCCCCCCCCCTTACTTTCTGTCTTAAGTTTAAAGTTGACATAAATATTGACCGTTTGCCACGTTAACATGACCTTTTTTAAAAATTCAAAATGAGGTGTTCTCTAATTGTTGCGTTATCCAGGCACACAGCGGACGCAGTTGATAAGCGCTCTGGAAATTTATTTTCACAAATAAGTTCTGCTGTTTTGGCAAAGTCTAGTGTCACGTAAGATTAAGTTATGCGGTGTTTTGTGGGTTGCATTGAAGAAAGGGGCCAATGCTGGATCCAGTCTGCCCTTCTTGACTAGTGCAAAAGGGGGAGAGTGGGATTGGCCATTCACCATTACTGCTCCAGCCTGTTGGTGCATATGGTGGACTTAATCGAAATCGATGGTCAAACAACCAGCATCATCAAGGATCGTAAGATATGACCTAATGGGTTGTGCGCTGGCATGCTCAAGCAAAAGTGTGATGGTGACGTGGCACCTTGGTAGGAGGCAGTGGTTCCGACCCAGCGCATCAGTGCTTGTCAGTAAGCTAACTGATGCCTGGACACAAGGGTTTGAAAAAGAGAGAAAAAAGGTACGTTTTGTTTTGGAAATAACAGTACAAAATATTCAGCAAAAACTTCCTCGATTCACCGTAAATACATTTAGGTACAAAAAGTATGCAATACTGGGAGGTCGCAAAAAAATGCATAGTGACTTAAGCCTGCAATAGCAAATCGTTCTTGAAGGGGTCGCAAAATTTAGGCAAACTCGGACTTCTTATAGCATCTCAAGAAATTAAATTTCAAGGAATGTCCTTTGGTAAATAAGATAAATTTATTCAGTGAATTTTCGACGCTGGATCCCCAGGCCATTGTACGGCTTGAAAAAAGTTTCAACGAACCATTAAAATTTCAAAAGTGGTGGTACGATTATATGATCATCTGGTGTGGGCGCCACTTGGCAGCTGCAGTTTGTGTCAGTCCATGGGAGGTCCTTCCTTGACTTATTTTTCCTGAAATAAATTGACGAAAATTGCAGCTGCCAATTAGCGCCCAAACCAGATGAGTATATAATTGTACAAGCACTTTTGAAATTTTAATCGTTCATTGCACTCTTGCTCAAGCCTGACGACGACCTGGGTTTCCAGCTTCGAACATTTACTGCACGAAGTTTCCTTGCTTTTCCAAAGGACGCCTTTGACTGAAAATTTGACGTCTTTAAAATCGTTGCTAGCGTCGAGCGCCCATGACCTCATTGTTGTAATTCGAATAAACAGAGAAGATTTGAACTCGATTTATGCGGGACGTCATAGCCCAACTGATGTATCTATACCTAACAAAAGTTATATGCACAATATCGAAAGCGCAAGGTGGAAACATACTGCAGGGACGAGGGCTATAACCGTATGCGACACGATAGTGCTTGAATATGTTAAAGTAAGTAAATGACGATTTTTCGAATGGTGGTGAGCATGGTGACGTTAGATGGGTTTTAAAGCAGCCAAATTTGAATTTAAATCCGAAACCGAAACTAGATGGTTGCGTGTTGTTGATGGCAGTCATTTCGATTTGTAGCAAGGAGTCCGCAACCGCGTTTTCCAATTCAAATGACATAAAAAGACGCCCGGACAACGTTGAGTGGGAATGTGATTGTTTTCCCGCAATGAAAAATTCCCCTTGCCAGGTTCACGCTTTCATCGTGTGTGAGAAAGTTTTCAGAAAATTAAAACATTGTTTTTCTGGGAAGAAATTTGAACAGCGTAAAGACAGTGAAGTTTGCAGAGCTTTATGACGTCCTACAATTTCATGACCTCTTAATCAATTACCCATAGTCATTGCCTATTAAGAAGAAACAAATAAGCTGTCCAATAAAGTATCGATCTAGGAGGGTGAAACCTGATAGGTAAATGGAGCATAAGCTGAGAAGAAGACAACTCAATCGCTGGGACAAAGCCTTTTAGCAAAATTAATCTATTGTCCCATAGAGTATCGACCTAGAAGGGTGAAACCTGATAGGTAAATAGAGCATAAGCTGCTGGTCATAAATGCGAATGTACATGGTTAAGGGGAAGAGAATAGGGAGACATTTATTGGAACAAGGCAGTTCAAGTTGCAGTGAAAACCTGTCAAGCGTGATTAAAGTGAGAGGGGGTGCAAAGCGCAGAACAGCAGTCCATCATACGAGAAAGGAAGGGTGCGTGAGAGGACGGGAAAGGGACTGGGCTAAATTCCTTTATCGAGCTCTACTACGGCAATCCGAGGTTAATAAAGTGTTCTTATTGCTTACAGAGTTCTGATTTTCTTCTACATATTGCAGCGTCCTCCACAAGTCACAGGATAGAGTTGAATAAAAGGTCAAGAAATTTCATGACGTCATAAAATTCTGCAAATCTCATTCTCTTTGCGTTGTTCAAAGTAGGTTTTCAGTTTAACGACCTCGTCATAGTGGTCGACAGTTTGGCCTTAAATTATTGGCCGCAACCGGATAGGACTCAAGCTCATGCTCACACCTGGCGTGGACAACATACAATCAACAAATGACCGTCGGCTTGATTGAGCACTTGCTTTCGCTGCTTAAAAACTCCCAGTACCAGCAGAGACCGCCTGAATAATTCTCCCGCTCTGACCTTAATTTGGGCGACTTATTAAGGTCAAGAACATTCACCCGGATATGAATTTTGGGACGACTAAATTCAACCCATCTGACAGTTTCGCAGCTGATGTACGTTTAAAATCTCCTTCATCGGGCCAGATGTGAGTTAGCAGGAGGGGGCACGTAACAGCAGAATGGGCGTTTTAGCACGTGCTGGTGGTGTTATTGGTAGCAGTGGACATTGTTGAAACAAGGGTGCATGCTGAAGATATTTTCATAACTGTGACCCCCTTCAGGGGACTGCGTTGGAAATGTGATGAACCAGATCAGGATACATTACTCATTTACCGGTTTGCCCAGTCTGCGCGTCTCAAAATGAATTTGGCGCATAGGGAGTGTGGTGGCACACCCAGACGCAGGTTTCTGTCGCGCCGGCCACTTGAGCCCAATCCTTACATTGGGTGGCTGGCCAGCTCAGACAGCGGACTGGTGATTTTTAGATGGGATAGGGAAAAAGGTCGGCTCTGGGGACTCCGTCGACAAGACACTTGGACGCAGTTCCTCCCTAGAAGTAACCTGATGCACATTTAAATCACCATACCGCGCTAAAAGCTGTTGTTGGGAAGATTTCCAACTAACGAGAGCAAGAAGCTGGCTGCAATATTCCTTCTTAATGTGGCCTCAAAGGTACTCCCACTCATTTGGAATCTGACTTTCCTACGTTCATGATAGCCTAGTCAACATGCGTCCAGCGGCTCCTAGGCAGCAGGTCTGGCATCATGTGAACTTACTTAACAGCAAGAGTATTTGCCGTACAATTGACTGACCTTGAAACCTGAAGCAGATACGCAGACCTGCTAAATGAAAGGAGTAAATAAGGGCCATATCATTCTTGACTGTAAACGCAAGGTCTGGGTTCGAGTTCAAGCTACCCTGTGCTCGGGGCTCTTTTGTGGCCCTGAAATGTGTCATTTTTTCGTCTGGGTCAATTCGAAATGCCCTCTAAACTTTTCAGATTCTCTGGCCGTCTTTGATCGACAACTTTCTGACTCCTACCATGTCCCCTTTACGAAGTTCATGTCATTGCAAGCTGGAATGAAGATTCCGCTTCAAAAATGATCGAATTCAACGCAACTTTCAAAAACAGTACGCATTTCGCCATTTGTGCATTAAACTATCACGTTACCGTTCTTTATTAAACCAAGAGTCCTGGGATTTTTAGGCCAAACTGGGACAATTATTATCCGTAGAAGCAAAAGTGGACTTCTAGGAAATCTTTTAATGGAAGGAGAAAATATTTACTTGGTCGTCGTTACAGATGCACCTCTTCTCTCCTCTCCCAAGAACCGGGCCTGGAAAATCATAGCCGTTAGGGTTTAACCTTAGTAGCCTTAACGCGTCTCGATAGTTTTGTAAGATACTCCAGGAAACGCGAATACACCTGTGTCCTTCCGTTAATATGATTCTTATCCGTAAATTTTACCCTGAAGCTGATCCTCACCTAAAGCCTGACTCTATCCTAATCCCTTACCCTAAACTTAACGCTAACCTTAACCTTCCTGGAAATAAGCTTAAGACTCCTGATCAGCTGGAGAAATCTTATTCCCTGCTCATGCCTAAGCTACCATTTTGTTACTCCTGTCCCATATTGCTCTGGTAATTATTCGGCAGTTTAATCCATAGGGAATTTGAGTTCGTTCAAAATTAACCTCAGTTCGATGGGTAAACGAAGAAATAAAGTGACATCTATCGATATGAGTTTACGGCACCAGATGATGAAAGTGCAAAAAAGGTCAGAAATGGCGCGTCTTTGTATGTTGCTACCTCTGGTAGTTTTTTTCGATAACGCAGAAGATCTCCGTTGACGTTAAAAACAAATGCAAATATTGTTTGAACCGCCAGACTTTTACAGATTACGAATATTAATGATTGTTTCGCCAATACCTGTATTTATTGCTGAGCCTGTATTTTCCAGCCAGACTCATCACCTGTTCGCTGCCCAACAAGGTTTTAACGAAAGTCGAATAAAGAGATGACCTCTTTCCCGCGTCAGTCTGGCTCGTTTACAGTAATTTCTGCCTTCTAAACGCTTCATACTACTTAACATTTATGTGGTAATAAAATAAATAAACTATGCTGGTTGTTGGACAGATTTCGTGTTATTGTTGTCAGGGTCGGGGGGATGGGGGGGGGAAAGGGGGGTGGGGGGTGTTTGGGGAAGTTGCGGTCAGAATGTCAATCACTAGCCCGCCCGGCGTCCGAGGCAGGTGATAAGGGGTGTGTGGTTGGATTTTGGGCTTGTTCGTCTCTGCGGTGGTCCGTTTCCGAGGCCAGCGGTCCACTGTGTGAAGGCGTGTTAGCTAGTTGCGCTAATGGTAACTGTGGCCCCGCGACGAATTTTTTTTGGCGCACAGCACAGGTTGGCGTAACCTGATGGCGGCAGCTTCTGCCGTCGCCAATAGACGCTGTCCGATGAATTTTGAGTAGCTCAAAGGCACCTTGAAGATCACTCGGAAGGCCTCTTTGGCATCCACGCGATGGTCAGAGTCTACCATGTGCGCTAGAATGGAACTATTTATGCCCCTAATTTGGCCCTTCCCTAACCATGCTGGGATGTGTTCCCTCACTCTTTTGGATAAACGCCGGTTCGTGCGACCAATATATCCTGCCCCACAGGAACAGGTAAATGGATATATGCACAATGAGGTGGTCTGAGCTGGTAGTTTACCCTTGATCTCTCCGTATAGGATGGGAGTAGTTGAGAAAAATACATGGGCGTTGGCTTCTGTGAAGGTAGTTGCTACGGCTTGACTCAGGTGCCTCCTTAGTAGTTCGCTTGGTCCGTCCCCTTGAAATGGGACTTTAATGAATATTCCTTCTCTACTGTCTACTCTTCGTCGCGGCGCCACAGTAACAGAAACTAGCTAACACGCCTACACACGGTGGACCACTGCCCTCGGAAACGGACGCCCGCAGAGACGAACAAGTCCCAAATCCAACCACGCATACCTTATCACCTGCCTCAGACGCTGGCCGGCTAGAGATTGACATTCTAACCGCAACTTCCCCAAACATCCCCCACCCCCCCTTCCCCCCCCCATCCCCCCGACCCTAACAACAATAACACGAAATCGGCCCACCAACCAGCATAGTTTATTTATTTCATTACCACATAAATGTTAAGGCCTGACGGGAATCTATCGAAAACAAACGTATGTTCGCCAATTTATCTTCTGAAATTTTCGATGGGGATTTTCGCAAACTTCATGTTATGTCAAAATGCAGTGCTTTCGTTTCTTTCCTCACGCTGCATGTTCACTGATGCAGTTACGACTGGAACAATTTTTTGGATGATTAACGATGATGGCGAACCATCGTGCACTCGAACCATCCGGTAACCTAGTAGCGCAGATATGTAAGCACTCTTCGGATGGTGAGGACCTAGTATGTAACATGTGACTTTATTACTGTAAGACAGCTTCTTATTTGATTAAGTAGACATTTGCATCCGTTTTCGAAAAAAAAACTGACCCCAAGTGCTAGCGCTTGATCTAGTATGATATTCTGATGAAAACTGTATCCTGTATGAAAATGACACTTCAAATGCTTAGGGTCAGTGACCTCGACAGTTCAAGTGACGAGTAAAACCAAAACAGGTTTCCACGTCAATTGAATTGAACTTTCATTTGCTGCTTTGCCCACAACACGAAGGCTGGCTCGGTTCAGATAAATATTTGCCTCCTGGGGACATTTTCCCTCACCGTGAATAACACGGACGCCTGCCGGGAAGTGCATGACTTGTCACGCAATGCAAAAGTACAATTTCTCCCTTTGAATTCTCTGGAAGGATAATCTATACAGAGTTTGTGGGCTTCAGGACAAAGGTAATTTAAAATGCACTTATATTCTGCAATCTGGTTGGTCCTTTTCGACTCTCCAATTGCGTATCCATTGTAGGCGGAAGTGTTGCCAACTAAACCCAGTCCCATAACTACTGGTCGCTGTCCTTTTAAGCCGCCTTCCCTTCCTCTTTCTATCATCTTCAGCTCCCATCTGCGCACTTTTGTGAAAGAGATAATGCCAAAAGGAGCACTTAGTTACGGGGGACACAAAATACAAAAGATTAAGAACTTACTTGCAAAGAGTGCCACATAACACATAACGGTAGAACATCAAACAGCTTAACGATTAGGAGGGTTTGACAGATTAAAAAAATTCAGCTGACCCAATCGTGAAAAAGTCGCGGCTTCGATGGGAACCTCGTAGCTCAATGGTAGATCGTTGGCTGCGCTTAAGCCTTCCCTGTTTGGTGGTTTCGACGCCCACCGAGGTCACGAACTTTTCATAATTGAGTCAACTGTATTATTTAAATCTGCAAAACTTTCCTATTCTTAGATGATTGCTTAGAAAATACTGCCTACGTAGTCAACTTACTGTATCCAAGATTGTGGGTTCCATACGAGCAGTAGGTTGTGCGGGTGATTGAATTTACGATTCAAGTGAGTCTCGCAGCCCAATGGTAGAGCGTTACCAATAGTAGCGAATATTCGAGTCCCAGGAAGCAGTTCAGAAGACGAAGATGCGATCACTGGAACAAGAGTTTTATTTGCCTGACGTTTCGGATTCCGTCGGGAATCCTTAGTCAAATCCGACCCCATGAAAACGCTGACACGCGAAATCAACACAACGCTGTTGGCAATGGAGAAGTCAGGTGCAATATCACCAATCGACCGACGCATGGCGAGAGCGCAAGAAACGGCCCTGGCCCGCTTCTATGGTCTTTCCAAGGTGCACAAAGAGGGCGCACCCCTCCGGCCAATCGTATCTCTCAAAGGAACTCCAACCTACGGACTGGCGAAGTGGCTGTTCCGACGGCTCAAATTCTTGACCGCTGATTCAGACACAACAGTCAGGTCGTCAACACAATTCTTGGAGAAACTTAAAGGGGTAAGCCTCCAGCCAAATGATATCATGGTTTCCTTTGATGTCACGTCCCTTTTTACTTCTATTCCACAGGACCTGGCCGTCGAGACTATCCAACTACTCCTACGAGAGAAATACGACGAAACGGAGAATCGCCTCGGGCACGCTCAAATCCTCCAGCTCCTAAAGTTCTGCCTGAAGACGTACTTTACCTTCAACGGAACTATCTACGAGCAGGTGAAGGGCACGCCTATGGGTTCGCCCATTTCCGGACTCATAGCAGAGGCGGTCCTGCAACGGCTGGAGTCGCTGGTTTTCCGACACCACAGGCCGAAACTCTGGGCTCGGTATGTGGACGATACCTTCGTCGTAATTGAGCGGGATCAGGTGCTGACATTCAAGGAACGTCTAAACGCCGTCTTCCCGGACATTCAATTTACGATGGAGGAAGAAGAAAACAACCAACTGGCCTTCCTGGATGTCCTCGTTTGCCGCAAAGACGATGGTGGCCTGAAGACTAAAGTGTTCAGGAAAGCAACCAACACTATGCAAGTCCTGAACTACAACAGCAACCACCCAATCGGTCACAAACGCAGCTGCGTAAGAGCGCTATTCCGGCGCGTCGAGACGCATTGCAGTGAAGCGGAAGACAAAATTGCTGAATTGCAATATGTTCGACGGGTACTGAGAGCGAATGGTTACCCGCACAATTTTGTCAACCATTGCATGCGCAAACGAGAGAAGAAGCCAAGTCCAGCTGGCCTAAACGTTTGGCGAGCTCTTCCATACGTGAAGAATGTATCGGAAGCAGTCAGCCGTCTACTCACCCCACTTGGAGTTGGAGTTGCACACAGGCCGATAGCAACCATCAGGCGCCGGGTCATGAGGCCGAAAGACCCACTGCCACGGCAGGAAACGGCTGGAGTCGTTTACCGAATCTGGTGTAGTTGTGGACAAAGCAACTACGTCGGAGAAACTGGGAGATTACTCCGGACGCGAATGGCCGAGCATGCAGCGGCGGTGAGGAAGAAAGACGCCAACTCCCAGGTTGCAGCTCACTCAACGGGACCCGACCATATTTTCAAGTTTGCCGAGGCCGAAATCCTCGCAAGAGGGGACAACCGCGTGAGCCGCGAGCTGCTCGAGTCATGGTTTTCAGGCCCTCAGTCCATCAACAAGCACAACGATTTGTCGTTCCCCTACGGTGTACTGAGACATTTCCTGAGCACGAGAATCAGTCACGTGGGAAGGACTGGGTGCAACAACAACTCCGACGACAGCGGGCATAATTGTCGCGCAATTACCAAACCCGCATCTGACGCGGACAAGAACGCTGTGGCAATTAATGACCAATCACCGCACCAATTAAGACCTCAAGCGGTGACTACAAGACCTGACAATTACAGTACGCATGCGGGTGACCACTGTGAACTATAAATACCGTGCAATCTGTGCATGTATCACCCCTTATCTGCGCATGCCTCAGACTTGTTTACGATTACCTATGACTAAGGATTCCCGACGGAATCCGAAACGTCAGGCAAATAAAACTCTTGTTCCAGTGATCGCATCTTCGTCTTCTGGTAGAGCGTTGCTACGCAAAGCCTACCCCGCTGTGTTGGTACGACTCCCACCGAAGCCGCGAGTTGTTTTGCAGTTGGCTCAAATGAAATAGCTGAACGTCAAGACACCGTTCAGCAGATTTTGGAGGAGATGGAAAGGCTGCAAATTCGTGGGAACGATGGGGACCCACTGATTAGCCAAACCCCTCATTACTGCGTCACGCAGCGGTAAAATATCGACGAAAAACGTGCCTGAGCTTTTGGCTGGTACCCACGTTGTCATTTTACTATATTATATAGCCTATGTTACTAGCTGCCTGTTGGCAGTTTATTAATATTACGCGCTTAGTTCGCTGCACCTGATTGATTTCGGCTTAAAAATTAAATTTAAAGACTGCATAAACAGCTAAATTTAATGGATCCATAAATTTCGAGAGGGCTCTTCAGTTGCAATCCCTCATTGTATAACGGAAATGAACGTTAGAGAAAAAACACAACTGAATTCATACAGAAAAAATCGATAAAAACCGGCAAGGTCACTGTACATGGCCAAGAGGCATTCGATAAAGCTGAAAGTTAAACGCTGTAGACAGCAAAAACTGGAGAAAAAACGTATAGGCAAAAAAGAAAGAAAATTTGGGGAGGAGGAAGGTGTAAACAAGGAGCCAGTGTTACCAAGGTAGAGTAAGGTTAACTAGATGCTCCAATTGTTTACATAGGTCGGGCTTAAATCGCCTTATGTACGCTGCCTCCAGGTAGCGTAAGGTGCGAGTTGTTCGTGCTTGAACAAGTACTCGGAAGGAGGTTTTAGGGTCCACGGAGTGGCCCGTATCTAGCAAGTGTTCAGTGATTGATGAGCGAGGTGTTCGTTTTTCTTGCTTAAACAACCAGCTAGGGAAGTGTTCCTTTGCTCTGGTGGCCAATTGCCTTTGCGTTCACCCTATGTACTTGCATCCGCAAGTGCATCGTGCATCGGCAAGGCATCCTTCGCACGAGGAATCGGTAAAAGCTTCGTTAGATTGCAAATTGTAAGCTCAGCGGTACAATATGTCCTGTGAATGGCAGTAATGAGTCGTCTTTTGTTGGTATTGAACAAATTACAAACAGAAGCGCTTTCATTAGGACTAGATTTCTGTGTGCCAAAGAAAAGAATTAATCCAGTTGAAATTGAAGCCCAATTTGTAGACTTGAGCTCTCAACTATCAGATTGAATACCCAGAGCCAATGATGACTTAGGATGGATGAAAGCCAAATTTGTGGATATCGCATACCAGTACAGAAGAGCTCGAATATCACAACGTACTCCTATAACTAAAGAACACATGCTTGCTCTATCCGAATTAAAACATCACAAAGAAATAGTTATTTCTAAACCGGACAAAGGGCATGGAGTTGTCATTATCAATCGTAAGGATTATACTAATAAGATGAAAAATATCTTAAATGATTCAAGTAAATTCCGTCAAGAACCACAAGGCAAAGAAGAAACCAAGGCATTGGAAGATTCCGCCTGGAAAACTATCAAGCGTCTGTTGGATAATAATCTAATAGATACCAAAGCAGCGCTATCCTTAAAACCGAGAGGTTCTCATATTCCACGCCTATATGGATTACCTAAGACTCATAATAGGGATATTCCGTTACGTCCTATTCTATCGATGTACAATTCTCCCTTTCACAGGCTAGCGCAATGGCTAGTTAAAGAATTGGAACCGATCCGCAATAAATTTTCTGCCTATACATTAAGGGACAGCTTCCATTTTATTGATGAAATTAGGAATCAAAATATTTCAGACAAATATATGATCTCTCTTGACGTTGAATCATTATTCACCAACGTGCCACTAGATGAAACTATTGAAATCATCTGCACCTTTTCTTCCGAAACTCGCCTACCCCCTGAAATATTACGTGATTTATTAAAATTGTGTACGAAAGATGTGCAATTTCGATTTGATGGCCATCTATACCGACAAATTGATGGAGTAGCAATGGGAAGTCCCCTGGGACCAACTTTTGCTGACATATTTATGGGGCATCTAGAAGAATAAGTATCCACGAAGTTGAACAAGATAACCTTGTACAGAAGAAACGTAGATGACGTCTTCGCGATGGTAGACACCATCAAAGAAGCTGAACAATTATTGCTTATAATGAACAGCCTGCATCCCAAGATCAAATTTACCATGGAACAGGAACGGGATAAACAGCTGTCTTTCCTCGATGTTCACATGTCAAGAAAGAAAGATGGCTCCATCTCTTGAACTGTCTACCATAAGAATACGTGGAAAGGACAGTACTTGCATTATTTGAGTTTTGTGCCCATTCAATGGAAACGAAACTTGGTATGCACTCTCTTCCAGAGAATGAGAAAAATTTATTCTGTGGATACATTGGAAGCTGAAATAACTAAACTCAAAGTAACTCTACAGAAGCGCGGATACCCAACACAGTTTATAGACAAATATAAAAAACAATTACGGCCTAAAATGACGGAACAGATAGTTCCGAAGAAGCCCGTTTTCATATCTTTGCCGTTTAAGGGTGACGACATTTTCAATACCATCAAGAGACGACTCATTAATGCCATACACAGGACATACTATGCCGCTGAGCTTATAATTGGCAATCTAACAAAGCTTTTACCGATTCCTCGTGCGAAGGTTGCCTTGCCAATGCACGCCACTTCAAACTGTGTTTATGAATTTACCTGCCCTTGCGGATGCAAGTACATAGGGCGAACGCAAAGGCCATTGGCCACCAGAGCAAAGGAACACTTCCCTAGCTGGTTGTTTAAGCAAGAAAAACGAACACCTCGCTCGTCAATCACTGAACACTTGCTAGATACGGGCCACTCCGTGGACCCTAAAACCTCCTTCCGAGTACTTGTTCAAGCACGAACAACTCGCACCTTACGCTACCTGGAGGCAGCGTACATAAGGCGATTTAAGCCCGACCTATGTAAACAATTGGAGCATCTAGTTAACCTTACTCTACCTTGGTAACACTGGCTCCTTGTTTACGCATTCCCCTCCCCAAATTTTCTTTCATTTTTGCCTAGACGTTTTTTTTCTCCAGTTTTTGCTGTCTACAGCATTTAACTTTCAGCTTTATCGAATGCCTCTTGGCCGGTTTTTATCGATTTTTTCTGTATGAATTCAATTGTGTTTTTTCTCTAACGTTCATTCCCGTTATACAATGAGGGGTGGCAACTGAAGAGCCCTCTCGAAATTTATGGATCCATTAAATTTTGCTGTTTATACAGTCTTCAAATTTTCACCGGGGAAAAGAAGCTTTACATTAAAAATTTAATGTTAAAGTCCGAACCTAGTCTAAGAAGGTTGGCCCCGAGGGATTTACTGTTAAGTCGACACATCCCCTAAAAAGTAATTTGGGAAATTTCACAAACTCTAGTTTCTAAATTTGTGACATCAGAAGTCTAGAGTCTGCAAAAAAATTTGAATTTATGAACGCCGCAAAAAAGTCAGATTTGCAAATATGTGTTTTCAGTCCTTAGCTGTCTGCTCGTTACAATGAAGTAGTACGTTGGGTAAGGGTGTAGCGTAAAGACCAACTGCTGTTCTAGGGCAAAACGATGAACATTGATTACTTCACTTGCTCCTGTGGAGCAGGATACCATGGTAGAACAACGAAGCGCTTTGAGAATGCGGTATGTAAAAATATACCTGGCTGGCTAGGTAAAAGGGAAATTCAGTTGATTTAAAGTCCAACTACCACATTTAATCCGTGGGAGACACCAAAAGGACGCCAAGAAACCTTCCAAGTGATCTAATGGGCACACTGCTCCTAAAGACTACGCAAACTCTTGCTCTCAACAGCCAAGGCAGGGACGATTCAGTTAGCGCAGCCAAACTATTGTTAGAAGACGTTGATACAGGCAGTCTGCCTTTCTTGGCCAACTCAGTTGGTAATCACGCGCCATTCCGACTCCCTTTTATAAGTCTTCTGCCCGTTTGTCCCACGGAAATCGCTCTCAGCTCTCCCCTTCCCCCTCCGCTCCCAGTCCCACCATCTTCCACACGAAAGCTCCTTCATGCAGACAGCATGCTAACGAACAGTATGACTAACCGTTGCCTCCCCCACATTCCGAGAACCATCTAAACCTCGTACATAACTCACAAGATAATTCTCCGTCTCACTTTAGCAAACTGACGCTTAATGACTGAAAACATAGATTTTCCACCCTGACTTTTCAATCGTAACATGGGAATTTTCTCGTGAATCCGAGGTCTCCTCCTCGTATGGTCCTTCGGATGTACATATTAATCGTCATGGACGCGATGGCTGCCGTCAATATTCACAGAAGCATCATGCCCCTATCATTCACATACTTCCCCAGGAGCGACAGTTTTTCTCCTAAAAACCAAAAATGACACTCCATTTTGAATTATGAGCCAGCCTTGGGAGTTTTTTCACTGTCTGCTCTTCTTCCTCAGTTACACTGCTGGCTCGTGTAAACTGAGTGTGAGTTTATTACTTGAAACAAGCGAGTAGTCGTTTGAAATTGTGTCAACTTCTTTGGAATGTTCGGCTTTGCCGATGCATTTCTTAAATCCTATGTACCAAGAGGGAGTTCAAAGGCGTTTACCTATATTTCCTTTAATAAATTTGACTTGACTTAACTTTTGAATCGTCACACGGGAATTTTTGCAGAACACCGGAAAAAGTGGATGTTGCCTTGTCATCCCTGCCAATGGGTCATTTATCTCGACTAACGTCTAATTTGCGAGGCTTTTTCCCCTTTCTATCTGATATTAGCGTGAATAATAACTGTGCAGAAATCCCAAAGAAAAGCTAGAAATCTGATAGGCAGTCAAAACAGGAGTGCCGACAAGCAAACTTATTCGACTGCAGCTGGTGCTGTGACAACTAGCCTAAAAGCGAACATTGCGGATGCGGTTTTTTTGCACGACGTGCGGTCGGTAAGGCCTATGCCTCATCACCTGCTTTCCAGCAAAGTAACGTAATTATTATCTGATTACTTAGGCACTACCGCATCGGCAGTTTCAGAATTGGTTTACTGGACTCAAGTCGTGCATTTGTTGTCCTGGGTTCGAACCCAGTCGAAATCGCCAAGTAGTTAACAATTCAGAACAGCATTTGGCGAGTGAACACTTTGGGTAAATGGTCCTAAGGCCATACATTTACATGGGGGGTTTAAGTTTAAACAATCGATCGATCGTCAAGATGAGTTATGGTAACTTGTCAAAACACGTATCAATTAAGCGAGCATGGCATTCATCTGGTGACTTGTGAATCGCTCGCCTATACTGATATATTTAGGGTACACACTACACCATACTGGCAGAATAGGTATTAACTTAATTTCCAGACACATGTTTTGTCGGTGTTCTCCAGTGTTCAGTAGAATATCCAATGTAATTTTTGACAAGCTTGACAGCACAGGTACTAAGTTAATGGGCAAACACGTGTTCCGCCGAAAGACACGTATGTTGTTGTCAACACTTTCTTCAAAGACCGCGTCAACACCCGTTTGTGATCGAAATTGTCACTAATACTAGGAACCCACAGATGAGTCGGACTCTCTGTAACTGTGTCAAGCAGCAACAAAATACCGGTGAAGTTGATAGTTTTAGGCTTAAATAAACCACCTCATTTAAAGGTTTCGCTGAATGTTGTTGAAGCTCTGCAGAAAATTCCACAACTGCTTACCGACAATATGCATTGCCTTTGCATATCTGATTCCGTACTGGTAACCTTAAATGCAGACGAGCCCATCGTTGATGAATGCTTTTCATTTTGTTTCCATTGACATGACTGACTGTCAGCCACCAGACCTCAGCGGATCAAATACACAGATTGTGCTGCATAGAGGACTCGTTCGCTAGAGCACTCCTATCGTATTGTTAGTAAATGTTATTTTGGCAGCAATTTGATTGCAAGTTGATCGATGATTTCCCTAACGCAGAAAACGCTATGAACCCGTCAACGACCACCTCTACCTGAGGCAGCAATTCAAATTATTTACAGAACAAAGCCCACATTCTGGCAAATTTAGCCGCCCCTCTTAACTGGGATTTACTCCATTGTTTATACGGCTAGATGGCCGTCACTGCATGTCGTCACTATCTATTCTTTTAGCATTCTGTCCACTTACACTTGTCGATTTTGCTGCTGCTGCTATCTCTAATGATGAAAGGCGGCACGAGTTCGAATGGTTTTGAGACTCGACCAATTTCCTCCAATACTTGTTCATCCATTCGTGAAGATACATTGCGTTCATCCAGCAGGCCTGAAATGCCAAATCGTATATTTTTACTACAAGTAGTTTTTGTGCCACTGTCCTTAAAATGCTCGCCTTAGTTCTCGAAACAACCGGCAGAACGAATGCATGGCTATACAACTGCATAGTTCTGCCTATCGATAACATTGATATCAATTTCGCTGAAAGCGTCTATCCTTGTAGGTAGGAGCAACTAAGCTCAGAAAACTAGACAGCTCGGTAGGATTTTAACATAGGAGATGCTGTGTCAGGAATTGTTATAAAGTTTCTACTCCTTATATTTAAGTAACTAAGTAATTAGATTATTTGCCGAATTGATTGCTAAGACAATGTGAGCGGTAAGGCGTACGTCAGTCTGCCTGTCATCGGCATTTGCCAAGACCGTGCAGAACTTTGCGAGGCATTGTCTTTGATTTGAGAGCGGAAGGCAAGGGCCAACTGAAAAAATATTGATGAACTGATTTTGCGAGGCTCTTGACACATGAAAGTGCATACGTTCGTTCTTATCGCAGCGTTGTCACGTTTGTTAGCTCGAGTTTTATCATGGATTCCGGGAAATTTTGTTTTTACATATAAGCTGAAGCCATTGAGCAATGATTAACTCATCGATCGATGCAGATGTACGCCCTTGTTCCCGCGTCCCCCCCCCCAACATATCCATTTATTACGGGGGTCCAGCCCATTTATAACGTAGCCCGTTTAGGAGGTATGACTGGGACCTACTACACATGCAGTTACAACAGGGTAGAACACAGTATTCCCTGTGGGACGTATGTGCTATCTTAAGGTCTGTGGGTGACTTAATTCGTCGTATGAACAGGTAATATCTGATGGCGGACTATAGGCAGGAATTGGTTGACTGTTTATCTCTGTATGATCGTAAGTAACACTCAACTAGAGTAATTTGTAAGATCAATCGGACGTTTTTCACACGTTCGCTGTCAGCCCCACATAAAACTTTCAAGTATGCCCAGTTCGGTCGTCATTTTCAGTCTTGGCTAAGCTAAGGGTGAGAGTGACGGACTTTAAGACAATAAGATTTTTGAGGCAAGTAGGATATGGGGGTTGAGTGACTGATTCTGGATCATCGATAATCTAAAACCATTTACATATCAACGCCAAGATGACAATACCTGGCTTTTCGACTGGTTAAACTGATTCCTGAAACAAAATACCTTGTCGGCCGCACGCAGACATTTTTTCTATCCACATGGGCGGGGAAATGTTAACCAACCTGGATTTCTTTTAGGGTGCAACTCATGCGTGGGAAAAAAACGCCTCCACTTTATCTCCCGATTCAGTAAAAACAGAAAAAATCGTAACAGTAACTGAAACGCAGTCAACAGTGACAACGCAGGCTGCAATACCAGCCTTTCCGTGCAACAACCTACTTGGTCCAGTGAGCTGGATGCCTGCAGTTTAACCCCGCATACATGCCTCTCGTTTAATCCCAAACATTGAGAGAAAAGGACTGGGTGGGATCCTCAGAGTCCATACCACCCTTCTTCTCAAAGCGAACTGGAGCACAGCGAATCATTCTCATGCTGTGTTCCACGTGCTTTCGAGCATCAAATGAGGTATACATTCGCAGGCTTGCTGCCTAAAATGAGTAATATAAGTGGGGAGCATTCATTTTGAGTTTCCACTCAAAAGACATGCGATCGGCACAAGTTTCCATGCGTTAAATCATTCTTGGATCAAGTTATCCGCCCAACCGAAGGCAACGTGGTACAATTGATCAAAACTGGTACAGTAAGCTAACGTCCCAAGAAGGATTTCCTAAACTATCAACCTAGAATCCATCAGGGCTAACAACCTAACAGGTTTGGCAGATTTAAATAGTTCATTCACGATTTCGTCAAACAAATTTCTCAAAGCTGTCATTACCTACCTAGTAATGAAATGTACCTGGAACTGTTCTGGTGGAATATGGATTGATTGCTTAAAAATCCTGCTTGAGCAGTCAGTCTACTGTTCCCGAGTGGGCAGTAAGCTGGGCGGGTCAAATAAATTATTAAACGATCACAAAATACCCTTGAAATACGCTTTACTAAAATCTTTACCTATACTGCGTTAATTTGTTCCATAGATTTTTGCCACCTCTTGAAAGCCAAACATTTTGACAGAAACAGTACAAAAAATGATCTCATCGTCATTTTGAAGCAGATTACTACTTCTTCAAATTTTCCACTGCAAAGATGGGTATTTTCTAGTTAAAAATGTCCATACTTAGATGAATTTAAGAACCTTTAAATATTTATTCAAGTGACAGCTTATCCGCTTGTTCATAAATGGACCTACAATAAAAGTTTACAAAATTTCAGCGACCATTTCCTCAAGTAAAACCCCAAGAAGGAAACGTATTCTAGTAAAAAACCACTCATAAACGTTTTCACACGTTATCAACAACATGTTCTTGAATTTTTGAGTGCAACGGAAACCAGTGGAAAATTTACACTCGTTATCTATTCAACTGTAATGCATGTGCTTTTATGCAAGTGGCCGGAAGAATGCATTGGTGTGTGGATGAAACATCTAGGGTTGCGTAGCATTTTGCTGACTACTGCATACCCATTCAAATGCTTATTTCTAACCAATATAATATTTTTGAAAGTTAATCAATGTTTAATGAATTATGTCAGTTGCCCTAACTGTTGCCTGTGTGACCCCACACCCGTGGTCTAAGCACAATTGACCAGGATTTCGACCAGCAAGGAAGGGGGAGGACACTTCGGATCCCGACTGAGTGGGATCGCCACAGAGGACATATTAGGATAGATTCACTCTAAGTCCTCAAAAGTGGATCGAGTTATCCAGTCAGTTGGTAGTCTTCCAAACCACAGTTTTTAGCGCACCAGGATAGTTTCAAACACATCACAGCGCTAATAGAGTGGAATAGGTGAGACAGACGACCTCATTGCCTACCCCAGACACCATCCCACCGTCGGCGCCGCAAAATGTACTTCACGCGGTTATTGGCCACGGAGGCTGAAAGAGTTAGAGAGCTCGTCTGCCCGAAGCACATACACGACCTATCCCCTCTCCCTTTCCTGCGCGCACAACATACCAGAATATCACACAGAGGGGTAGAGTTGGGTAGAAACCGCAGAAAAACGGTCTCTAGTACACATCAGTAATATAGATTCCTCACATCTCTCTTCTCTGGTGGTAAAAACCTTGGTGAAAAACCAGTCTGACCTTGGAGTTGCTGTCTGCGTTTGGGCTATTTTCAAGCTACTCGATAAGAAGTTTAATTAGACGATTGAATCAGACTGGTAGGGTGAATTGGGTCCACGTGCGGTCTCATTCTGACAAAATATAATTAATGAGGAAATGATTAATACAAACATGCGGGTACTGGGGGGTGCAGGTAGCAGTTAATGTGTGGGGTGCGAATGTTGTATCTCAAGTGCGCATAAGCATCCGCTCAGAGCGGACTACGTCAAGAGTTAATATGCACACATTAAGTGGTGCACTAAGATGACACTATGCCTCGGCTGGCGTTTCGCTCTGTGTCGTCTTATTGTCGCAGGACTCATCCTCCGGCTTTGTTGGGAGAAGGAGGTGGAGAGACGGTAGAGGGAAAAAGAAGCATTCATCATCGTTTATACTGTTTATAGCAAGTGCATATTAATGCTGTATGAAGACATAGTAAAGTACCGTAGTACCTTGAACAGTCGCGAGACAAAATTTCTAGAACCCAGCACGAATCAGGCAAACTCGTGACTCTTCGGTATGCTGAACTATCAATATTTATTTCTAGCGTTTATACCCGAGTCATGTGCTTAAACCAATTAAATTGCATTCAAAGGTTAGCTTAATGTATTACACTTAAAAATGGAAGCAATGTTGACACAAAAATAGACCACAGTAACGGCTCACGGGTATTCCTTATACTAATGGGTTCATAGTACGATATAAAAACATTAACCCTTAACTTATTAGTTGATTACTCTTCTATTTAAGTAAAGCAAAGTATCGAATGGTCCTTTAAACTTAATGACCAACCGTTTCCTTGACATGCTTAGGAAGGTAATCTGAGTAAATTTCACAGAGATCAGATAAGTAGTGTACATAGATGGTACCAGAATTTAATCAGTTAAGTGGTAACACCTCCTCAACTGATTAGTCCCTGACAGGGCTTTCGACTTGAAAACTTCGTCATTCCTATGACATCCTTTGCGTGAACATAACCTAAATCCTCCTCGTATTAGTCAACCTCACCCCAAGCAACACGAAAAAGGGAGAAGTTACTTCGAGTTCTTGTAAAATTATTGTGGAACACCATCAAACGCCATGCAGTTGACCAGCTACCGTACTGCATATAATAATGATTCTTCGACGATTATTAGTCTGAATTTGTTTGGTGCATGCACTTTTATTTTCCTAGTTGAGTGCATGGACAGCGTTTATGAAATTCTCATTTCCTTTAGTAACCGAACAACAGAAAAAATCCCTACAGGAAATGGACGATAGCAACAGCCGAGGCAGTAGCTTTAGCATACCCCCTCACGCTGCATTCTCAGACGGCGTTGGTATGGGCAATCTATCTTTCATGGCCAACGACGATTCTATTTGCAGTGATTGCGTATTACATCATCTAACATTGCTGAAGCCCTTTATCGCTCTTCTCCTCCCGGATTTGCCTAGCCCCAGCGCGGACAGCTTTCCGTCCTCTGCACGTGGAAGTGTTGTGGAAGAGATGTGTGCTACTACGCCACACGACATCTAAAAGCCCTTTCGAATGCTCATTTTTTCTTACTCTACGTAACTGTTTGGGTCTACTAATGACTTACCGAAAAAATGTTTGCCAAATGAACTTTTCAAAATAAGTCGACTTGTTTGACAGGAATATGTGAATTTACGGAATTCCCGTAATTTTTAAGACAAGTGTAAATGTGTTTAGGCTTAATATGAAGCCCCGCTAGCAGCCGCTCAATGGCTACCATATGAGAGACAGAAAGACATAACCGATAAAGACAGAAGAGACTAGAGTACTCATTTCTGGCTTACTAGCGGTCATCAACCAGCCATGCTCAAACTCAGATGATGTACTATCCGCGGCTTGATTCCGTGACCTCTGGATAAAGAGTAAACACACTACCCATTGGCGATGACCACTTGCGGCTGGCCATTTCAGTTTCCCGTGTCTTCGGCTGCAATTTTCGTCTGATAGTTATCACTTCTGACCAAAGTTATGTTACGTTGAATACCTCTTTCGCACCCTCATTTAACTAACGGTTGTTTATTATTCATTGAGGCATCTGATCAGCGTATTCAGGCAGGTTTACGATTAGTTAGCAATGTGTTCCAAATATAGGCAAGTTTCACGAGTTACTTCATCAGATCATCGTGAGTTCTACCTGTATTCCCCAAAATACGCATCTGCATGACCACTTGTTTTTTTTCGAGGGTACTTATAGTCGTTTGCGATACTCAGATGCTCAATTAGACTAATACTGAATATCAAGGTGTTCCTGACCATGGAACACTAAAGTTTAGACGTGTTTTGGCACCCTCCGAGCATTGGGCACAAGCATTGATGTCCGATCATCGTATTAAGGTGGCATGTCTGCGTCTTCCTAGGTATAATACTTTTGGTAGCTGAAGCATTACCATCCAGCTTTTTAGATCACGAGGGTTTCTGTCTCCGTCAACTGCTGAAAGCAGACTTTCCTGTCCATCAGGTGAGAAACCCGTTCCCCTCGTCCCCTAACTATTCATGTTTTTTTGTAATCACGTTCATCTGACGGTTTTTACCACTGTCGTGTCGATAATATTAAGAATAATAGCAGACTATCACGGCAAGGTATAAATCGTCGGAGCGGTCTGTATAGAACAGAGAAAGCTGGAATATGTGACATTAATTAAACGAACCTACCTTCTTTGCGCTTCTTTGATTGAATTTGCTTAGGGCGAACTGGGAAGCTGGCAGATGGAGGTCCGGTGTGGCATCGCCGATGATCCAGTCGTGCTTGAGAGTCTGATCGGCGGTCATGCGGATCAAGGGATCCACAACAAGCAACCGCTTGACAACATCCCTCGCGTGCATGGTCACAGTTGCCCACTCAGGTCTGTTTAATTCGTAGGCACCTTGGAGTATCGAACGGAATGTTTCGCCTTCCTCCGCCATTTCGAATGGTTCAGTACCACAAATCCTGAAGAGATCAAGTGGCTAAATAGTGTCTACTAACGTTTATAGAGTAGCTACTTTATACGGAATTACAATGATGGGTGCATCAATTGGCGCCGATCGGAGACATTGCAGACCAACTTGGTCTTAAATTAGCAATACTGGAACACTCTGCTCTTTAGCTCAAACATAGTCTCTTTATAGATATTTTTACAAAAACGGTATTGTACGGGTTGCCAACAACACTAGGAAGGAATTTCTGGCGATTGAGTTTGAGCGATTATCTTGACGTCAGACAACATAGAAAAGACCCGCTCAGTAGATGGAACGCAGAAGGCAGTGGCCACCGTTTTTTAAAGGCTTTTTAATGCCAGGTCAAAAGGGTAAGATTAAAATTAATTACTATGATATGGAACTCGAGAAATTAGGTGTTATCTCGTTCGCTCTCCCTCTCTCTAACCGGTCCATTTTAAAGCTTTTTTGGTGAACGGCAAACGAACGACCTTTAACCTCTGGTTGCATGACCATATTTCTGTCAAGCCTTACCGTCCATGTGAAGGTTTGAGATCGAGATGTGTGAAATGTCTTCTTAAGAAGTGCGTTACGGAATGTATCACAAAAAAGTATGAATAGGACAATGAGATATCATTAAAACGAAATTCATCTAAACTCCTCGATTAATTATCTCAGAAATATACTCATTGGAGTTCAATGGTACCGGGAGTTTATGTGTTCAAATAAAATAATACACATAAAACCGTGGTCTTAATACACATAAGAGACTGCCGATCTCAGTCGCATTAGTAAAACTTCGCTTTTTGAAGAGGCTTTATAGTCTGTTCGTAAATTTGACTGCGTCTTAAAAGGATCCATGATAAAGACTAAGAAGTATAGGAACTTACATAATGAACAGCAGAACGCCCAATGCCCACATATCAACGCTTGGTCCATAATTATGGCTGAGCAGAATTTCAGGAGCACAGAACGTTGAATCACCGCATACCATTTCCAGTTCGGTATCTCTTCCAAGGATCGTTGTAAAGGACACATCGACTTCAGAAAATGAAAGTAAAGGGTCTATTAACCTATCAAAGGAATCGATGACTGAATTTTTACAACTTAGTTTGCTGTCCCATGTACAAAATGTTCAAGGACAAACTGAAAAAGTCTTAGAGTGGCACTGAAAGGGTCGCAGTATTAAAATGACATCACATTAGATAAAAAATTAAGCTTGAGTAAAATTTATCCCACGAATTAATTGGGAAAGACAAGATGTTCGGAATTTCTTGGGAGATTGCGACACGATAATAAGGACCTTCAGCAGGAGAATATTATTTTCATATTTAAGAAGTTTGCAAAAACGAGAATATTGCAAAACGTCTGCTCGGGTCAATACTAAACCCAAATACTCACGTATTTTCACGAGTGGTCCTTCTGGCGCGTCAACGTACATCAGATTCCTCGGCTGCAATTAAAACCCAAAATTCAGGTAAATTAACATGATATTTACAGCTTAAATAGGCTTTTGGTTAACCCGTCTGGTGGAAAAAACCATGGCTTGAAAGAAGTGCTTCTTATTCTTCATAAATATGAATTAAAATGCTTTTTATCCAACAATTCTGGGAAGATTTAGCAACGCTTTTGTATTTTGTCTCCTTGGAAACTTCCAATCAGTCAGATTTTTTAAGTGCCATTCGTACTTTTAAAGATCTACTGTTGTAAATGTGTTATGGAAAGTGCACGACTGAGAAAAAAGTGGGGTTACTAAAACGTTAGCTAGAAAGCCAATTCCCCAGTAGCATAACACAAAATATATACATTTTTAAAGTCTACTGTGTTGAGGGATTAAGTCAATTTTAGCCTGTAGATAAACTGAATATTACATTTCTGGCATTAAGAGTGTAAGAGCTAACAGGGACTGGCGACCGATATCGAAAAATTCTGAAAACGTTTGCGTGTCTTTTACTCAAAGACGGTTCACTCAAATGGTTCAAGCCCAACGCAAACGCTTCAGTCGAATTTTGAGGAACGAATAATTTTGCGCAAGTAAAATTTCGATTGGTTTCTAATTTCAAATCTATTACACCGCGGTTTACGTTTTTGTTGGGCTATTTGAGGTACGGAATATATGTCAGTTATTTGTAGACTAATCCACAGCTTAGGGGCGAAATTCGATAATATGTTTATACAAGGGATCCAAGTGTGTTAAGAGATCACGTTGAAAATATCGTCATGGAGTCCGCACCTGTAAAGTGCAAAATTGAGATAATCTACGCGATCAATTTCTCTTATTTATATAAAAAAATCGTACTTTGAGTAAGCTAAATTACAAGGAAGGTATACGTGAAAATAAATAAAGTTAAATACAACATTCAGAATGTACCGGTACATTTTCTGAATACAGATCCTTGCGGTTGCCTACCAAATCGCCTTGAAACACATTGAAGTAGATAAAATATTTGTACCTTTACGACCTCGCCGGAGCTGTTTTATGAAAGCTAACGGATGACAGCCAGAGGGGAAGCCGTTCAAAATATGAGGCACCACTCCGTATATCACAAGAGTCTCCAAGGCGGTTTCTGAACTGTAACAACTCGCAGGTTCAGGCATACCCAACTGATCCCATGCAGCGAGTTGGTGCCGTTTGATGCAACCTATAGGCGCGTTTACCCTTAACAAACTTCAGTGGTTATCCGCCAAATCACTTGCAATGCACATCGGAGATCCTGGTCATGCTGCTCAGCTTCGGGGAGCGAACATCTTAGGCCAGAGAAACTCAAGGGTCAAATAATCGAAACTTCATATTTAAGTTTCCGATTTAACATTTATCAATAGCCCTCTTCACCGGTCTTGCGTCATCACGTTCACAGAATCCGAGACAAGATGGCTACACAAAAACTAAGAAAACCACGCAAACAAGGACGTGATGCCAAATTTAGCAGATAGGGAAGCAAAAGACTTAACAGTTCAAACACTCCTTCCAAAGTCTAAGTCACTCTACATAGCGAGGTCATGGATCAAAACACATTGAGTTTTCAAGGCTCCAAACATTCATGAAAAGGCTGAAGCAGCGCGAAGAGAAAAAACAGCGATGAAATCAAGGCTGATTAACTCATCAGTTCATTTTATTCCTAGTAAAAGTTGTACGATTTACGCATCAATAGTGATAAGCCGACTAAATTGTACGATCCATCAGCCGTTAAATTAACTCTTTATAGTCAATCCTTCAGATTCTTTAATGTTGCTCTGGATAACTCAGCCATAAATAAAGTATTTACATGTCCGTGCAAAGATACCTCATATGCGTTTCCTGCCCCAACTTCTCCTAGCCGCATTTTGTAAACTATGCTAATCGTTCTGTTTAAGACCGTCCATAATCTCCTTAGGATCAAAGATAACTCTGTTATCCCTTTATCACCGCCTTCAATCACCAACTAAAACTAGTTTGCAGGTCAAAAACGGGCATATTTGCCGAAAGAGTTAATTAATTTGAATCGAAGTGTGGGCCTAGCCTGATGGAGATTTCATCAAAAGTATTCACCCTCTAGGAAAGAGTTAAGACGGGAAGTTAAGGGTCGTTTCTGCTCATAAATTGGTAGTTTTCTATTGAAACTATTATAAGAATTTCCCTAAAACAACCTGGTATTTAAAGGTTAACTTAACTTTTTGCACTCTGCCAGTAGAAAGAATAGCTAAACTGGGAAGAAAATAAAAAGGACGAAATTGTTCTATTGAATGTATTTCGATATCATAACGATAAATTCTCATAAAGAACGAGTAGATATGGAGGAGACAAAGCTAGAAAGATACAAAACTTCTATATTTTAAACGATCCTCAAAAATGCGTCTTAAATCACGAAACGCACAACCTTCTGGCGAAATGTTAAACATGTGCCAATTTTTCAAGTTTATACTTCAGTCTAAATACCATTATGAATTTTAAAGGAGGAAAAACATCGCAAGGATCAGATTGCCACATTTGAAGCCAGGAATATGCTTCAGATATAAAGCGTTGAAATCTACCCACAATTTACTAAAATTGAGCTTCTCTTTTAGCAACGTAGGTTTTTTAGCGATAAAAAACCTAAAACAAAACCACATTCACTGTACCTTGATACTTCTATGAGCAAGTCCGTTTTCGTGTAGATAACTCAAACCCTTGAGAATTTCACGCATGCAAAATGCCAATTCCTGCTCACTGTACTTTGGTACGGAAGCCAGTCTGAAGTATAAATCAGAGAAGATTTTTGCGAATGCAGATGTTTGAAAACCTATATTAACTATTTTGTAGCTCCAAAACCAACCAGCGTTTCCAAAGCTATAATGTAAACTTCTAAGATCAGCATAATTTTACCGATAAGTCAGTCCGTCTCGCTGGTGAAATAACATTATAATAAAGATGTTAAGAATTGAAACCCATCTGCAGAGTTTATATTCTAAACAGGAGAGCATTACCGACCAAAACCAGGGAGACCGGAATGCTCATTTCTGGCTTCTTAGTCGTATTAGCTAGACGTATCCGACCTCGGGTGTTGTGTTGCCCAAGGTTCTACTCAAACGCTCTACCCCACGGGTTCTTGGTGAGCGCCTATGCATTCTTTCTAAATTACCAAGACCACGAGCCCGTGGCTCGATAATAAGAGCATCGCACTTCTTAACTTAAGGTAGCGGGTTGGAGTCTCGGGTGGCATAACTGATGACGGCTAATAAGCCAGAAACGGCAATCCTTTTTCTTATCAGTAGTGCTCTCCTACCTACACTACTAGCCACGTTGCGGCTTTTGGCGTGGCTCGAGAGTGAACGCCAGACAGGACGGAACGAGAGAGCTCCGTAACCAATTGATAAACGTCTATGCATCAAGTAAATATTCCACCATCAGACAGTTGGTTTATTTAGTATCGCTAAACAGTTTTTTGTCTATTTTTTGTCATGCACACAGAATAACAGGTGCAATGCATTTAAATGTTTTTTTATTCCTTCATAAAATTCAAAGAGAATTATATTCGTTATGCAATTAGTTTATATAAGTAATTTGACAAATTATAGCTCCTATGCCAAAGACAAGATTCAAAATGAACGATTGCAAATGAATTTCTGAGACGTCTTGCCCAGACAACTTCAATTGCAGGGCTACAGCAAGCGTGATCTTACTAAGGCCTGAAACAATATCAGTTTCTGAACCTGTTTGACTTAACCTAAGTGCTTTGGAATGGTCACCAGATTTGAGGCTAGGATACGTATTGACTTTTCTAAAATAATCGAGGATTTATATACATATTTTTATATAAGTTATCGTATGTTATGATACACAGAATTGGATGGAAAAACGGATATTGTGCTTGCATACTACAATGCATACTAAAATACTGCTTATAACACTAATCAAAAATATAGTAAGTATAAGAAGCTTGAACCCGAACAAACTCATCAAAAAGTGGAGTTCCATAAACGGCCTCCGAAATGATCTGAATTAAAGCCGCTGATTCGAAGACTTCCTTTACACGTGCCTAGTCGTCGAAATAGGTTTATGAAACAACCACAACTCATACAATATTTCTGTGATTCAAACGCAGCAAATTTCCCAGTTCACATTGAATGATGGGCTTCTTCACCTGTAAATAATTTTTGTGTTGGCAATGAAAATATAAACTGTCCTACCCTCTTTTGCAG
>JAYGXS010000002.1:1882618-1898523 GCA_036362985.1 Ligula intestinalis | reverse complement strand
TTTTGTGTTGGCAATGAAAATATAAACTGTCCTACCCTCTTTTGCAGAGTTTTTAGCACCCATTCTGTTCCAGTCTTTTTGTCTTTGCAGAAGAAGGTAAAGGAGGCGGATCCACTAAAACGAAGTCCAATAGAGAGTAAAAATTTACTTTGAAACTTTCATGCCACGGTAGAATTATCAATATGCTTTCCCCTTTGACCTAAATCGGCGATCCCAACAAAAACATATGGGCTATGATAGGCCTAAATTATTCCGGAAAGGTGTTGCCGTAGATCTTAAATTATTGCGTTCGGCGTTTTTTGTTTAAAAATAGTGCTTTATAACTTATGCGATGAAGTTGAATGGATTGACTTTATCTTCAAATGCAAGGTCTTCGTTACATTGAATGCAAGTTAACTGTCATGTTTTCCAAGACCAACTCAAACACCATAAACCGCTCTAATATGTTATTCTGATTTGAAACACATAAAGTAATTAAGGCTTCACGCGTCATACATTCTGCTTCCTTTAAGTTTCTTAAGTCAGTGCATTTATACGTCTAAGGAAGGAAGTTGTTTACTGACCGGACGTTTTCATCACTAAACAAACATTCTTAAGTTCATTGTGAAGCAATTACAATTGGAAGGCACTGTCCTGTAACAAGAAAACTGATTGATCAAATGAACATTGAACGAAATTGACATCCAACAGGTAACAAAGTTCACGTTTTTGTGCGTCAATCACGTAGTTGACGCATGCTTTATAGCACTGTATAAATAGATAGATTGAGCTCCAATTTCTTTTTCGGTATCCCAAAAACAAACACTCTACCAACAAAGTAACGAAACCTTTAGGAAATTCCCTAAAACACAAATATGCCAGAACATGCGGCAACAAGAGGTCCAGCATGATTGATTGATACAAGTGGCACACCCCTTGTTAAGTATTTTAATATTTTGAAAAATTGTGCGAAAAGGCTGAATTAAGTCTACCTAAACTGGAATTAAGAGAACCATTTATTTGCAGATCATGCAATTACGCAGTGTTTTATGTAAAGAAGTGGACGTCCTGAGTACTCGGGGCGTATTCATGAAGAGGGCCAACCACAAGAAATCTTAATGCTTGTGTTAATTACGATTAACAGTAGCAATGCTGGGTTGTTGCCAACGCCATAGTATATACATTGTGTTCATTTGAACACAAATGATAAGCAAAAATGAACATAACTGATGATTTCATCATTTTGGGAAAATCGAATATTTCATATGACATACGTCGTGAAAATCTGATAACTCTTAGCATTTAAATGTGAAAGCCTGCAACTTTGCACGACTTTATGGGAGTTGGCAGATTTATCTCTGCCAACACAGACAACACAGACAACGGGACATACCGTGGCGTAAACGGGGAGGAAACTTGTGATTAAATGAATTATATTGAGAGAACGTATTAATTGAAATCTACTTTATATCAATACATTATTAACAACTTTATTATTTAACATACTTAGCAATTTGGAGGCGTAAAAATGAGAAAAAAGGTGGCGCCTCGCTGCGCTGTTGAGGTGGATTATCTCCTGCCGAGGTCGCATCATCTGGGGTTCCTCAAGGATACATTCTTGCCCCCACTTTGTTCTCCATCTACGTTCAGGCTCTTAAACAATGCCTATCTTCACCGTTTGTCTTAAACACCGACGATCTGAAAATATGGCGCGAGATCGCAAGTGCTAACGTCATAGCCGCCCTGCAACAGGACCTTATTCAGTTAGCCTCTTGGGCATCAAGTAACCAATTGCCGGTGAATGCTGCGAACTCGGCGTTCATTACAATCGGATCTACCTATGTCATTTCCCATATTCGCTCGATGGTGTCCCACTCCGACCAGTCAAGGAATTTCGCGACCTCGGAGTCATGATCCAAGACAATCTGAAAAGAAACAGTCACAGCCAAAACTCGAGCGGTTGGGCTTCGGTCTTTATAGATGTTGAGAAGGACCATTTCATTGTGGTCTCCCACCATATTTAAAAAGCTGTTTTTCCTCTACGTCCGACCTTTTATCGAGTTCGCAGGCCCGGCCTACTTCCCTTGATATGCAGGAGAAATGCTCGCACTTGTGTCAGTACAACGGTTAGGTCCTAGGATTGTTCCACAATTCCGTGGCCTTCCATATGAAGCACGTCTCCGAAGTTAACAATTGTTTTCTCTGTAGTATCGTCGTCTTCGAGGGGACCTAATTGTTCTGTTCCGCATGGTGGTGCTCAAATACTTCCCGGAGTTGGAGTGGATTATCATCCGAAATTACGACGCTCGCATCCGAGGCCACTTATTTCGCCTAGTCCAACAACGCTCAGACCATCTGCCGCAGAATTACCAGTTTTCCCGTCGGGTCATCAAAATCTGGAACTCACTGAGTGAGAATATTGCCCGAGCACAGTCGGTGTCTGGTTTCGAAAGACGTCTTCATACCTTTTTTGTTATGGCTGCGGAAACCAACATCTACTCAACCGGTCAGGGGTTCCGAATTCCATTCTAGTATCGTCATCCAGTTTGAGTTTATTTGTTGTCTTGAAAGATTTTTGAAAAGACTCTTTCGGGCCTCGGGCCTTTTGTCTTAAATATATTGAAATTGAAAAGCTTTTTCGGCCGGCGGGTGATTGGTTGAAATCCCCGTCATCAGCTCATTGACGGGGATTTGAACCCGTCACCCGCCGGGCGGGAAAGCGTTTGCGCAGCGAGACGCCAGCTTTTCTCATTCTTCAGCCTCCAAATTAATAAGTATGTTGAAGAATAAAGTTATTAATAATCTATTGAGAAAAAAAAGATTTCTATGAATACGCTCTCTCAATATAATTCATTTGATCACAATTTTCATCCCCATTTACGCCGTGGTATCCCTGTTTAGCTCCCCTTTTCCCCCGTCACCTTTGCTGTCAGGGATAACTCTAAACTACATACTTAAATCGATTTAAGTATGTTTTACATTATAAAGCTCAGCTTAAGCTTAAATAAGTGAAGCTTTATCAGGACAATAAAAAAACAATAAGAAAGTTAGTGGAGTAAATATACTTTGATCGAAAACTCTTGCTCCTTATTGAAAAAAATATCGATTCGTAATAAAATTACCGTTTCCATGACTTAGACACAAAGCACTTACACAGCTTGAAACGGCCGTCTGCCAATTTCTTTCCCGGTTTCATAAATATTTTCATACAAAATATTTTTAACGCTATCCTTAATCCAGTTTTTGTCACTCATTCTATTGAGGTAAGAAAACGTATAAGAATATTCAACCAGCCTACTTCGGCTACCAACATCAGGTAGCACTGCGCCTATTCGATAAAATCTTTGCTCAAAATCTGGCTCGTGTTCGTCAAGGTCATAGTATCAGGCCCAACCGTACGCGACCACCATAGATACAAGTGAATATCTAACGTAAAATGCAGAAATATTAAGGCATCTAGATTGTTAATCCACGGGAAAGTTTTCTGGACCACTATAAGAGAATTTATAATCCGTATGAAATAGTCACAAAGTAAAGGGAGTAAAGGAAGAATCAGGACGTGGCTTCTACACGGTGATGATCCTGGGAACCTTTGCAATGCCCCCCCCCCCAGTGGGAACTCCCTTTTTTCTCCTAAATCCCACGCATTCCCCCCACAAGGGCGACAGTTTTTCTCCTAAAAATCCCTGAGGAGTTTTTTCACTGTCTGCTCCTATTTTCATCCTATGACTCAGGACAACTGGCCTCGCCAACAGTCTAAGCAACAAATTTTTTGCTACCACTGCACATATGTACAAATAGGGCACTCAAAGGAATTTTTCCTACATACCCTCAATATACTGATACTGAAAGGAATATGCATTTTTTATATTTTAAGTATCCACTGGGTGGTATTGTAACGATCCCAGGAAACTGAATGGGTTTGTTCGACTGAGGTGCGACTTGTTTACGGAAGAACCTGGGATGATAATGTGAAGCTCGTGAGTGAGTGAAAATGACCGGTGTCCCTTCCTTTCAACTGCCGACCCTTCCCGCAGTCCCAGAATTAGCTATATAAGGCGTGCTATACAGGCTGTCCTGTTTCCAACTGGCTCTCATCGTGCCTCCCCACAACTGGCTGAACTTATACCATCCAACGACTCCGGCTTCCAATCCTCTACCTGCAGTTGCGACGTGCTCTGTGCTCCCCACCGTTTATATAGCTTGTTTGACAGTAATGCTCTCTATCCAGATGCCGTAACTTGTCCTTATGTACACCCCTTTTCCCCTAGATATTCTCCCCTTATTTCTCTTAGAACATGCCTAACCTTCTTCACAGACTAACCGTCTTCTATCGTATGTATGCGTTGTGACGACTTTGACAGTTCCATTCAGACCTGCCTTAGACCGTTCTTACCACCGGCATTTGACGTTACGGAGTGTATAACAGCTACCCCACAACCTTGACCCCACAGGAGCATTACTGTATCACTGGGTATTCAGATGAATTCGTTCAGAGCAAACAAGGTGAGAATGCAAATTGCTAAACGAACCACTAAAACTCATAGTTCCTGAATACCTCAAGGAATTTTCGTTCCACGAATGCATTGTTATACCTTCAGCAGCAAGTAATTGAAAGTCAAAGCCAAAATCAGAGGGACAGAATTTGCTAGAGTGTCAAACTCCTTGTTGAAAAGCCGCTTTCCACGTATAATTCAAAATGCGTAACTTGATAATGCCAAAGAGTCGTAGGTATATGTGTAAGTTCCTGCGTCTATACATTCGGGTGCAAACATCAAGCATGGTGTTTGCCAGATTAGACAGAAATGAATGAGGTGGATTCCGACCAATAAATAGTGAATTTAAGGAGTTCGAAATGCCTAGAGTGTACTTGATCGTGTCCTGTCATGGAGACACCTGCTGCCAAAATGTAAGGTTAACGTATTTTTTAGAATTGCATACTATTGTCAACTTTTGAACTGTAAATTATTTGGTTAAAATGCATGCATGCATACAAATTTGGGCGATGATTACCTTCAGGCTTTTTAATGGTCTGTGTTTTACTATATCAAAAATCAATCTTTCATTAGATCCGAATTGTGGTAATTTAAATTGGCATCGTATTTGTGCGGCTGTAGGAAAACTTTTCGAATCTGATTGGCTAATTTAATGCAATTGTGGCAAGAATTTAATTCGTTAAACGTCTTAGATCAACATTTCAACGCATCGCGAGAGACTCATGCAATAACGGCTAATCGATAAGCTTGAACGGTAGTCCATAACTTCAAGGTAACAATATTTTTGGGGCCAAATGATTCTTTCATTTAAGGCTTCTAGTGATTTTCCTTCTCGTTTTTGTCCAACGTTACATACAATCTTACATCCTAAATTAGTAGTGAGCAGTTATGTCACCTGCATTTCTGTAAACATATGAAATTCGTACTGTTCACAATGACTATAACTTTGACCCATTCTAGCTAGGGAATGCTTAACTGGAACATCTCAACATAAAAAGTTAACTTTGGAAGCTCAAGGGCGAAAGCATTTTTCCCTTTATAAAGTGACTTGAAACCAATGGGCGATGTGATTATGTCTACATGTTCCTGTTAAAATTTTTCGCATCAATATAATTCTTCAGATTTTTATGAGACAAATCAGGAGTTGAAAGGTTCAACCCTATTGTTTCCTAGCATACACTGACTGAGTAAGTAAGGTGTGTTGTAGGAAAGGAAACGTTTTAAGTGCTTACAAGGCATTAAATATGTAACCTGCAAATATTGGATGTAGGAAGGTTTCAGCAAAATGAACTGAATAAACCTGAAGAGGAAAGTCTAAACTGCAGATAATATCGAAAAAAAATTAATAGTCATAATTGACGATAAATCGGAAACCATGTAACTTTTCTTATTTTAGAGATTGACTGAATAAACATATCACGTTATCAGAAGAAATGCGTGCGTTCACTGGGAGAGGTTTATTACAAGCCTGATGTTTCGGGTAATTGTCTTGTCTACCATTCTTGAGGGAGTGGATACCCTAGCTCATGGTCCTCGTCTTTATGCCGTCCTTTTTTGCGTGTGCCTGTTTTTCCAATCATGTTTGAGCCAACTGGACACAACCTTTATTTCCTCTTTCCAACGTAGACTATTTGGATTCTGATACCATTTCGCCAGTACTGTTTTGGATATTATCGCTTCAATTGTGTGTGCAAAAGTACTTTCTGCAACTCGTGAAATTTGTTATTGTGTCGTACTTCATCAGAAAACGGAATTAAATTGGAATTTGTTCTTCACGTCATTGAGCTGGATTCGCAGCCTACAACCAAAGCAAGTGAAAACAGCCTGAAAATACCACCAGTGACAAGATCAGCAGTTATTCAGGACTTCGAAGATCTACAAACGGCTGAGTCGTTCCTGAATATCCTGCATATTGTTTATACACATTTGAAAGTGCTTTTAAGTAATTTAACGTATTATTTACTCAGTCAGCTAGAAATATTTGCCATACTTTACACACCTTCAGAAGATTTTCGTTATTTTGAATACCAGACAACACACTACGTCATAGTCGCATTTTGAATTTAGTCGTTTCGTTTGCAAATGGAAGTAACAAATATTTCCCTCGATAATTCTACTAAACTGTCAGCGGGGCCAGGAATCCAACCGCGGACGCCTCGGGTAGAAGTCGAACGGCTAGACGATGGAGCTACAGAAGAGTACAGTAGTGAGGATGAAATTAGATTATCAACTAAAGAAGAGCGGTCTCGAAGATTATTGAAAAGTCATCCCAGCAAACGGACGAAAAGTCTCAGAACTTTAAGAGGTGCAACTTATAAAGATGAGGCTTGCACATCCTGTCTTACGCTTCTGCACAAATTTACAGACCACGATAAGAAGCTACATAATTTGAAAATGGAGATGGAGGAATTGAAGAAATCTCTTCGTTTCCTTCTTAAAAAGGACAACATTATCATACCTGAAGTTGAGGGTAGCCAGCAGAGAAGAGTATTTGCAGAATCCTGGGAGGGAGCATCCACTGAGAAAGATGAACAGACACCGGCAACCCAAGCGGCGAAATTGGTAGCTTCCACCTCAAATCCTCTCGATACTGCGCGAAACAAAACGCCCACCAAATAACACGCTTCAATCGGAGAAGGAGATTCTACAACTCCACTTTCTTGTGAAGTCGGTTCGGGCACAGAAAGCCAGCATAAAAAAGATAGTGGGTATGCTAAGGCTGCATAAAGATCACTGAAAAAACGACAAATACGGAAGGGGGCAGCACGAAGACAGCTCTGAACAAAGCCATCCCGGCTTCCAAAAGAAGCCTATCTCTGGTGATGTTAAGGAAAGCCTCAAGTCACAAGCCATTCCTATCGATACCTCGGGGTCTTCCGATGGCAGTAGGGCTGGAAATATATCAACGGTCTCCCTTGCCCACCAAAACTGCGTAGTCGTTCAAGGCCTACCTGAATCAAACGGAACTACTCCGAAGGAAAGGAAGGATGCAGACGTCAAAAAGTTTCGGGGCCTGCTAAAAGACATTCTCAGACAGCGAGAGACAGTTGGAGTTTGTGGAGCTTTCAGGAGAGGCAAACAGGTTACTGAGCAGTCGGAAACTGTCCGACCTCGACCTTTCAGGATAATCTTGGATAACAAAGAACAGGTGAACTTGGTTCTGTCCCGGAAGATAGCTCTCTGCCACTCACATAAGACGGTGTTTTTTCAGCTGGACTACTCTCCAGCAGAACGTCTGAAACGCCGAGAATCGGTGGCGGAACTACGGGAGAGAGAGCGCCGGCGAGAGCAATCTGGCTATCTTCAGGGACCAACTAATACAGAAAACTACCATAGTGCTGTGAAAGCAGCCAGTCCTGATGACGGCTGCGGTCCAGTTGTACTGGCAAACTCGCGCCCAAACGCATTGGACACTGCAGAGTCTCGCTGGCTGAAATTTCTATATACTAACGCCCAGAGTTTATTCTCGAAGTTTGATGAACTTCGAATGCAGGTAGCCGATGTGTCCCCTGATGTTATAACAATTACAGAAACCTGGCCGCCACAGAGTATCAGTGATTCAGAGGTGGTGCTATGCGGATACCAACTATTTAGACGAGACCAAGTTAAACGCCAGGGTGGAGGAGTTGCTATGTATGTAAAGAACGAATTAAGTGTGTGCGAGAAGCCTGAAAGGATTTTCAGTTTCAGTTTATTTGGTGAGGATAATAGGCAATGCCTTTGAAAACCCTATTTAGCCTGTGTAAATTTACCACTACTAACATAGTATTGGCAAACAGTGAGTAGCATTGTTTTTTACAATATATGTCTGGTTTTTTTAGAGGTCAGACTTGGAGGGAGGAGAGTAGCATTATTTTTTACAATATATGTCTGGTTTTTAGAGTTCAGACTTGGAGAGAGTAGAGGGGACGCATGTAATTATCCAAGCGTTGTTTGTACATTTGAAGGGAAGTTGCCTCCACGACTGACTGTGGAAGGTTGTTCCACTGTTGCATGACACGTGCGTGAAGAATTAAGAGCGGAGGTTTAGCTTGGACATTTTCGTGCGCAGCTTCATTGTGTGCCCACGGAGATGAGGAGAGAGGTGCCACTGAAACATGTCTTCGAAGCTTAATCCTTTCTCAAGACCGTTTATTATCGTGTAAACTAGGATACGATCCCCTCTTTGTTGCCTGTAATGCAGAGGGAATAAATTTAGGCATGCCATTCTATCTATGTAAGTGTGGTTTTTTAGACCTCTTACTAGCTTTGTTGCCCGACGCTGCACTTTCTCCAGACATGCTGTGTCCTTTGCTAGCCATGGCCGCCACGCCTGTATGCCATACTCTAGGTGTGGCCGAACAAATGTGCCGTACACTCTGCCAAAGAGATCTTCATCGAAGGCTAGAAACGCCCTGTTGATAGCGTGCAGCACTCCCGTGGCTTTATTTGCAGCTTTGACAGACTGTAATGAGGGCTTCAGATTACTCTGTATCTGGATTACTCATGGTATAGAGGCTATTTGGCTGACAATTAAGGCATGGGGGTCGCAGTCCCTGGAAGCCGTGACTGTCTTCCGACCACCACAGACAAACAGTGATGCAGATGCGCGTTTACTGGTGAGCATAAAGGATATAGGAAGTCGACCTGATGTTGTACTCATGGGTGACTTCAATGTGCCCAGCATATGTTGGAACAATTTGCGGGCCAATTGTTCTAAAAATGCCTTTGATCACCATCTGCTAAAAACAACCCTTGAGGCACTTCTCACACAACACGTCCTAGTTTCAACTAGAGCACGCGGAGGGCAACAAGGATGTTGTTTACATCTAGTCTTCACGAAGCATCCCGACACTATAGACGAGGTATGCTGCCTACCTCCACTAGGTCGAAGTGATCCTGCCGTACTTTTGTGGGATTATGGTCTTTACTCGTTACCCCCTACAGTAGACGAACCAAGGCCGAATATATGGCGAGGTGACTTCTCACAAATGAGAGTAGAGACATCACAAATAGACTGGGGTCTTCGTTTCTCTGGGGATGTCACTGAGGACTGGAATAAATTTAAGGAGTGGTTGTTGCAGCTAGTGCGCAGTCATTGTCCACTTTCAGTGCCCAAGGTATCTAGCCGACCTCCATGGCTGAGCAGAGCTATCAAAAGAGAGATCAATAAGAAAGAAAGCTTTGGAAGAGGTTTTGCAACACAAGCTGCAATGAAGATTTTAACATTACAAAATCTAGCGGAACAAGGTAAAAAATGGTTTTCAAAGCACGACGGGACTTTGAGAGCGATCTACTTCGTCGAGCTGTCAATAATCCAAAGTTGCTATACAGTTATTTACGGAAAAGCACACGTAACAGGAACCCAATTCCTGCTATGCAAACTGCTGATGGACACGAAATCTCTGACTGTAAAAACAAAGCAGAACATTTTGCTGAGTTCTTTCAGTCTGTCTTCACCATAGAGCCTCCCTTCGTCGCAACTGTTGACGAGGTCGTGCGAGCACCAAATATTGGGGATATTTTGTTTGAAGAAGAGACGATTTTTCAAGAACTAAAAAGCTTGAAGGTATGTAAATTTCCGGTTCCAGATGAAATTCCTGCCAAATTGCTAACGGAACTTGCTAGGGAGCTAGCTAAGCCAATTCACTAGTGTGCCAGAAATCGTTTGATACTGGAATACTTCCACCGGACTGGAAATTAGCACATATTACTCCGTTTTACAAAAGCGGTGGTCGTGCATCGGTGAATAACTACAGACCCGTGAGTCTGACCTCCATATGCTGAAAAGTAATGGCGAAGATCATCAAGAAGTAATTGATGATATATTGTGAAACTCACAATATATTGTCGAATGCGCAATTTGGATTTTGTAGGGGAAGGTCATATGTAACAAACTTGCTTTATACGATGCAAAGCTGGACAAGGGCAATTGATGCAAAAGCAACTGTGCATGCAGCCTACATTGATTTCCGAAAGGCCTTCGACAGTGTTCCACACCAACTTCTCCTGCATAAGTTGAGACTGATGGGTATCGGAGGCAGACTTCTTACGTGGATTGAGTATTTCCTATCTGGTCGTTCCCAAACGGTGTGTGTAGGACGACAACAATCAAGGCCGACAGTCATCGAGAGTGGAGTACCTCAAGGTTCAGTACTCGGACCCACCCTCTTTCTCTTGTTCGTTAATGATGGTGTACAGGAATTGGACTGCGAGTGTGCAATGTTTGCGGATGATGTAAAAATATGGAGGGTCATCAGGTGTGCTGCCGATAAAGATAACTTCCAGGAAAATCTTTGTCGATTAAACGATTGGTCGCATAGAGGGCTGCTGTCTTTCAGTTCTAGCAAATGCACTCTGTCGCGCCTGGGAAATCGAAATGCGGTGCCTCATGCGCGACCCTACCATCTGAACGGAATCCTTCTGCAAGAAACAGAAATACATAATGATTTCGGCATCTGGATGACAGACAATTTCAAACCTTCTACACGATGTTTTAAGGCGGCTAAAACTGCAACTTCAATGTTGTACGCCATCAAGCGGGCATTCGCGGTTTTTGATGAAGACTGTTTCTCGAAAATCTTCGGTACCTTCATAAGGCCACATCTTGAATACGCGATTCAAGCCTGGAGACCGTGGATGCGGCAGGATTATAACGTACTTGAGAGGGTGCAGCGGCGAGCAACAAAATTAAAAAAGAGGCCAAGGCTCACTACCGTATGAGATCCACCTAAATAACCTTAATCTCTATTCTTTGAGTTAAAGGCAGTAACGCGGAGATTTGATGCAAACCTTCCGTATCGTGCATGGCTTTGACTGCGCTCTCATGTGTGACGACTTCTTCCAACTCGCCACTACAACTAATCTCCGGGGGCATCCCTTCAAACTGTATGTGCCCCAAGGACGATTCGATGTACGGAAGAATGTATTCTCTAATCGTGTCGTGGACCCGTGGAATAACCTTCCCGAGGCGATTGTCATGTCCCAATCTGTGAAGATATTCAAACACCGACTTGATAAACATATGCTACAACACAACGTGAACTATGTGACAAATTAACCTTAAAACGCCACTGCACCATGTGACTGTCTATATTTTCCTGACTGAAAACTTGTTAAAATTGTTCATAATTCTTGAGATTTTCATGTGACAAATAGGGAGTTCAAAGGCGCAAGCCAATTTTCCCTCAAATATACCGACTGACTGACTGACTTAATAAAAGCGCAAATATTTGAATTAGCGCTTCAATAAATGAATAAATAAATTTTATATTTAAGGCCCGGAGGGCCTCATCATTGCAAAACTTAGTGCTGTGGAAAAATAAATACAAAGTTGATAAATGCTGCTCTCCATGAAACAACCACATAGATAGCGGGAGCGTTTAGAAGTGTTGGTAGATTAATTCATATTCCATGGAAAGGCATTCTTTGGGAAATAGGTAGTTTATTGCGTAAATTGCCCACGTAACAGAACTAGAAAGACGAAAGAAGAAGATACTTCTAGACAAGAAATGGAAGACTATTTCTCAACCAGCTGTTACAAACCAACAGTCTGTAGCGAAGGTTGTGAACCTGTCTTCCAGAGTCCTCACTACAACAGAAGAGAATGTGCTTTCCAAAGGGATGAAATACAACCCTTCTGATTCTAATTACTTGGACTTCCTAGCCAGCTTGGAGTCTATCCTATTAACAGGAGACATCAGCGACTATGATCGGTTTTCCATACGAAACAGCGCTGTCCATGCTTTAAAGAATCGGAATCAGTTTTCATCTCTATCCTCTGAAGAAAAGAAAGCACTTAAAAATTTAAAAACTGATAAAAACATTATCATACTTCCCGCCGACAAAGGAGGCTCAACTGCTATCTTGAACAAACCAGACTACAAGCAGAAGATGCTCTCACTATTAAAAGATAGCTCAACCTATAAGCCTCTTCCAGCAGACCCTACCAAGAAGCAGATGTCATCTATCGACAAAGTACTGAAACGTCTTACAGGGACGAAACTACTGTCAGAAGATACCGCAAAATGCCTAAAACAATCCGAGGCAAACATCGCGAAGATCTACGGATTACCCAAAGTTCACAAACCGTAAGTTCCTCTACGACCGATAGTATCATTAATCGGTGCACCGAACTATAAAATATCTAAGTGGCTATTCCGACAACTTCATCATCTTACGAAAGATTGTGAAACTTCCATTCAGAACTCTACGGAGTTTCTACAGAAACTAAGGGGAATCACGGTCTCCGATGATGAGATAATGGTCTCCTTCGACGTTGTTTCCCTGTTTACCTCCATACCACTTGATGTAGCAAGGCAATGCACAGAGGAATCCCTGAAGAGCTATGAAACGAAGGTTCCTGCACCTGCCTTACTTGATCTTGTGGACCTTTGCCTGGAAAACTATTTTTCATTTGATCATCAGTATTATCAACAACTAAAAGGAGCTCCAATGGGGTCACCCATATCTGGATTCCTTGCCGAAATAACCATGCAGAAGCTAGAATCAATGGCCCTTCCATCGATTAACCCTAAGTTATGGGTACGCTATGTGGACGACACATTTGTCGTTGTTAAAAAGGACCATCTTGAAGCACTCCACAAGACCATCAACTCAACCATTCCGGGCATTCAATTCACGCTCGAGAAGGAGGTTAACAACAAACTCCCATTTCTGGATGTTCTCGTGCGGCGAAATGCTGACGGAACATTACAAACGTCCGTTTACCGCAAAGACACGTATTCGGAAGTTATTCTTAACTATGAGACCAACAACCCCATCTCTCACAAAAGGAGTGCCGTCAACAGTCTGCTACGCCGAGCGAAGACACACTGTTCTGACGAAGAAACCTACCAAAACGAGCTCAATTATCTGTTTGAATTGTTTTCCCGCAATGGTTACCCCAGAGACTTTGTACGCCGATGCATGAGACAACAAAAATCCAAGAAAAAGGAACCAGATAGTCCCACTCAAGCGCCCAAAACAAACACATGGCGAGTCCTTCCTTATATAAGGAACGTGTCTGAACTCGTTGAAAGACACTTGCGGAAACACCAAATAAAAGTGGTGCACAAACCGATGGCTACTTTACGCACTCAGTTAGTACACCCTAAAGATAGGGTTGACTACCTCGATAAGAAAGAAGCCATCTACAAAATCCCATGTCAAGCTTGTGACAAGGTATATTGTGGCCAAACAGGAAGATCTGTCTCCACACGCATCCGCGAGCACCAATCGGCAGTAAAGAGACATGACCGTTTTTCCGAAGTGGCTATGCATTGCCTTGACACAGAACATACTTTTGCATGGGACAAAACACGCATCGTCGGAGTTTGCCCCTCCAGAAAAGGCCGAGAATTCCTTGAGGCCATGCACTCCGATGATTCATGCATCAACCGGCGCATTGAGTTAGCTGGAGTGTACAAAAACCTCAAAGAAAGGTGAAAAGACTGCAGCTGACAAACATGGACCAACATGAACCGCAATTAGCGTCCACAGCGGATAACCCGGACTGACCCCGGACTGACCCCGGACTGACTCAAATTACAGTTGCCAATTAGTCATTACACCATTGCAACTGATAATCATGTCCATCACGATATGACGCGAATTGTAAACCCCAATTAACCCCCCCCCCCCACCAGATGACTATATAACAGTATCAGCACTTTGAAATGCTAACTGTTGTTTGCACATTTCTCTCAAGTCTGATGACGAACTGGGGAACCAGTGTCGAAAATTTACGCAATAAACTACCTATTTCCCAAAGAATGCCTTTCCATGAAATTACATTTCTTGGGATGCCTGCCTTTCGGTTAATTCATATTCACCAACATATCGTCATTTTAAAATAGTAGTCAACGCATACTGAACTAAGAAGGAAGGAGTGAAAAAAAACTCCTACCATTTAAGCTGGGGCAGAGTTCAGTGAACCCCTACTTAAAAAAAACAAAATGTAGGAGATAAAAACTGCTTCAAAAAAGTTAAGGGGGTTTGGTTGAGAGGATTGATTGTAGTGCAAATGAGACAGGACTGTTGATGAGAACGAATGAGGGTTGGAAACGCTTCTTGTAATTGGAGAAATCATATAACAGCAGAGGCTGTCATTCACCATTAATACACCGCCCGACTGGCTTCATGATCAACCATCAGGGAAATGAGACCGGAGGAGGCCATCGCGGACAACAGAGTCAGGAAGATGAGGGAACGGCAGAGGTCATCGGATCATCAACGAAACGCCGGAGATGCAACCTTGTAGACTGCGGAGTTTAGCGACGAGCTGGCGAAAATAGCAGAACCGCCACGAGCATGACTAAAGACCATGAAGCCTATCGTTAGGGTTGTAAAACGGAGAATGGAGAAAACGGCGATGATGACTGGACAGAGAAGTGGACGAAACATCGTTGCAAATATCACTCAAAGGAGGAAGAAAAGGACATGTATGGAAAAGGAAAAAAAAATATATAAACGTAACCACCTCAGATATCAGGGGAACCCTTTTCAAAGTCCAAAAGTAGTGTGTTTGGGAAGGAGACGGATAACAAGGACTTTATATCTTCCGAAGTTAAGTGTTTACGTAATTTGACTTTAAAAACTGCTATGTTCGACGACACCCTAATTTCGAGGGGAATATTATTCCAGAGGAAGGCATATTTGGAGGCAAAGAAGTGAGAATGGATGAAGTGAAGCTTAAGGGGGGTGCAATAATCCTGGAGGAATTACGAGTGGCATAAGGTCTTTCTGCGGAAATGAGAGCGTTGATTCGTGGAAGGTTAGGGGTAGAGTTAACGCGAAAAGGAAACAGAGGCCCGCTTCGAGTCTTCTGACCCAAAGAAATGTCATGTTCGTTAAATGACATATCTCCGTATAAGAAAGAGTGGATCGAGGAAGAGCGAATATTTTGCGAGTGAATACCCTCTGTACATTTTCAATCTTACTGCGGTCCGAAGCATTCATTAGACCAAAGAGGGGACAACAGTATTCTAGGATGGGTAGAACATACATGCGATAAACTTTTAACTTTATTTCCAGCAGGAAGAAATTGTGTGATATAAAACCACATATCTGTGCAGCCTTCGCAGATATTCGATCCGCATGAGGCGACAATGCTAGTTTATTTGTGTAGCTTAGACCTAAGTCTTTTACAGTGGATCGTTCTAAAAGTGGAGTATTTTGAAAGACTAGGGCACGAGGAAGCTTGGTGGGACCGAAACACATGAAACTACACTTGATTGGAGAGAATTCCATCTGCCAGGTAGCACTCCAACGTGAGAGTGTAAGTAGGTCCGCATTTATTTTACCAACGCATATACTTGCCGTGTCCTTAGAAAATGAGTATATGCATTTGAGGTCATCTGCATAAATGAGATTGTGTGAATTGTTTAGAACAGTCGAAATTTCGTTTATGTATAGAATGAACAGTAAAGGACCTAAGACAGTGCCTTGAAA
>JAYGXS010000002.1:1855665-1872303 GCA_036362985.1 Ligula intestinalis | reverse complement strand
GTCTAGCTCCGCTTCTGTTTATTTTAAATGATCATATCTGCCTCAATTTAGATGAACCAACTGAGGGAGTATCCGGCCATGTCACGTCATTTTGCTCGTTTGCACTCACCGCATGAGTCAAGTTCTTAGTCTAGCAGATATCGCAGATATAAAACGATTTTAAAAAGGTGACTCAGTTTTTTTCAGAAGCTGGGCCTTGCAACAGTTAACCGGTTTCTGCATGCGTCAAATGAATATTGCTTCGCATTTAATAATTAACCACAACAGATACTGCTCACTGGGTTCAGTTGGATAACTCATGGATCCTAAACATCAATGATTATTCGTGTCATCGTAATTATTTACAGAAAGCCAGAAGTTTCATACAACAAAACAAGGTTATTTGCATTACACTGGACGGCTTGACCTATTATTCTGGGTTGTAACGGAAATTTGAGTTGACCCAAGTGTGAAAAACTCTAGGCGTTTGGCGGGATTCGAACCCGCGCATCAGAGAAAGCCTTTGCCGGAGGCTAATGCTCTACCGCTAAGCTACAAACGCCCGCTTCACGCCATGAGTTTAACGGAAATGTTTAGGACTGTCGTAATTTTTTGCACTAGCAGCTGATCAAATGACTACTTTTTGCTACTTCATCTCTAACCATCGTAAAATATCTAATTACACAGTAACCGCAATATAGGTTTTTGTCTTTACTGGCAATATTATCTATCTACTTCCAAATGTTACAGCTGTTATGGCCAAGGCAGAGACCAAAGGCAGAGCGCGACAGGTGAGTTCCGTTAGCAGTCGGGTGAACATTCATCAGTTGGTGTCCATGTTCCCTGACCTAAACCGACGAGGCAATGAGCTCGTGGCTCAGTGATTAGGGCGTTTAACTCTGATCAAAATAGTCGCAGGTTCGAAGCTCTGGCGCGAGCCAGTGTCCCTTGTCTTGCCGGCAACCGTATCCAAAAACAGAATCGTTCCATTAAGCTAACTGGTCTAGATGTAACAGAATCCTCTCCAATTTAAGAGCGGGTTTCTATCAACCGTACCTTCCAGTACATGCTTCTTAAGAGATCGAGCCAAATCCGCCATTATGGGCGGAACTTCAATATCTCCATTGGTCATCTCCCAGGGTCGTTTGATAGCCACTCTAAACTGGCCATTTCGCGGTCGCTGGAAGCGAGAACTGTGTGAAGGGTCTCAAGACCCACACTAGGAGTTCGCTAGCGAATTGCTCACGCGTGTGTGACAGCTGGCGTGCCCCATTAAATCTCATGATCGGCTGGAAGGCCTGGTGACCTTATAGTTGAAGGACTTGTAGTAATTACCGGGGGAGCTGTTTGAAAGGGGTGCCAGCTGTTACTCGGCGTCTAACGACCATTAATTACCTACTCCCATCTCCCGACCGCCTTCTATTCCGATGCAGTGAGAGGTGGTGCATCGGATAGTAACGCTGACACCTGGCCGTTAGAAATTGAGTAGATATAAATGAGAAGGTTCGCGATCCAGGTAATTGTATGGACGAGGAAGAAGGCATATAGAGCACTAGATCAATTGATTTATGTTCTGAGCTTTCGAACTCTAACAGGAGTCAATCTTCAGAGATCAGATCTCTCCGAACAATAAATCAATTGATCTGGTGCTCGACCTGCCTTCTTCCTCGTCCATTGAATATATAATTTATCTACAGTATCTTGTGTCGACACAGTTTTTATGCGCCCTCTCCTGCTTGCAGTCCTTTTGCTTTGACATCGGGCACAGGTGAGTGTGGAAAGCGAGACAGTGCGGTAGATGTTTCACTTGAGACTGTCCCTGCGCCAACTCGGTGGACATTGTCAGAACTGTGTATGCGGTTTCTGTGTTGGGTGCCTGTCTCCAAGTCACATAGGAATTAGTATTTACGAACTTAAAACCGATTAATTTGCGTTTTTCTCCCATTCTAGTTGAAGCCAAACTTATAAATTTACAACCATGGCTGTCCAAGGCATTGGTGAATTAGGAGCCCGTGTTAAATTCTTCCTTTCGATCATGTATCTGCTGTGTTTCCAAGTCGGTAAGTCTGAACTTTTCATACACTAACTGAATTGTTTCGCTGTAGAAATATAGGCAAAGGACTCCACACTATACTATTTCTGATACGGGCAGTAGTTTGTACCGTTACTTTTAAATGTTTACAATATTTTAAAATTGAAATATTACGATAGATATGCTTCAAAAAGCTTGACTGAAGAGGATTATTTCGAGTTAACTTTGTACCTACACTTCGCAGGAAAATATACTAGCTTGAATAGAATGCTCCCACGGTGATGTAACGCGTTTTGTGTTGCTTCCGATTGACAACAATTTGGGGTCGTTGTCACGTTCAGCGTTTGGCCTTTACCTTTAATCGAAACTTCAGTCGCACGAGTTAACATATAGGAATAACCGAAACTTTGATTTCTGGCAGCTTCAATAATTAAGCCTGTATGGTGATGGGGAGCTTACTGAACGCGTCTAAAATGGTTTCAGACTTACACATTTCTCGCTAGAATCAACTTATGACCAACCGATTCTCGTTGTAGGAGAGAGGCCGTAACAGATCATTTTCAAATGCACTGCATGCTCTTGCCCTTTTGGATCTGCCACCTTTTTGGATTCGATGGAAGTATCGTCAAAACTATTACGCGAAAGAGATAGATAAAGTGCTCTTGACACCACTGTCGCCTATCTGGGCTATATTGAAAACTCCTTTATCGTTATTCCCAACTGTCAGCTTTTCTGCACACTGCAAAATCTTTCGCTTGACATACATGATAATTAACCGTCTTCTGCCCTTTTGGAGCCCGACATTGGGGGAGGAGCGATGTTTGGTTTTGTGGCGTTAATGAGTTGGGTGACATTTTATCTTCACCATAACAATCCTCATTTACCATGGCCGAAATAACAGCAGTTTCTCGATCCTCGACATTTGATGACCCTCTTTAGTCCGATGTTGACATATCTTCCAAAACCTCGCATCTAGAATATACAGAACTTCTAAGAGTTTGTCAACTACTGCAGATAAAGGGTTTACTGGGCCTTTGGTTTAATTTATACGAAAACTTTTAGGGTAAACAGTAGACTAGTAGAGCAGAGCTATGGAAACAAACACCAAAGAAATTTACACAACTGCTATTTATTGCTTCTTCACAGTCTCACTTAATCAATCACACTCGTGATTGTCAGAACGAATCCGGCCACTTTCTGGTCTAGTAACCGATCAGGGCTGTGAGCTAGTTTGCTTTGGGATGCCAGTCATCTTCGGTGTATTTCCACCCGAGAGGACGTTATGAAAAACCGCATGTCCACTATTCCGGCAGGACTCGGAACCAAAATATTGCATCACGTCTGGCATGGAATCTTGTACCTGGCGACTGGCTGTGACAGGCCATTAATCGGTTATGACCCCGCAACAACAATAGGATATTCTGATAACACCAAGGCTTACTACTTTCAGAAGATAAATTGGTGAACATACATTCATTTTCGATAAATTCTCATCAAGGCTTTATATTTGTGTGATAAGTATCTTAATACACTATGCGGGCTAATAGAAAATAGTATATTTGTCAAGAGAGGTGGGGGGAGGGGGAGGAATCGGGGTCAAAAAAAAACTTTATCAGCGTTAGGGGGGGGGGACTGGTAGTCGACGGAGGTGATAAGCTACTGGCTGGTGGATTAGCGGCTTTCAGCCATGGTACTTGCGGCGCCGTGACGAAGTTCTTTTGGGCGCACAGGACCGGTCGGCGTAGGCTCGGCGACCTCAGTGTGATTCGACTACATGAACGCGAAAGGGGAGGTTTCGGTACAGCCTATGTTCTCATAGCATGGGCTGAAAGACCTCACCTGAAGCCACGAGCTTATTCAACCCAGTGGACTGGTTGTACTGAATCCTACCCCTTGTTATCGTGGGTTTGAATCCAATCGAGGCCGCTGAGTTTTTCACAATTGGGTGAAAGGAGTTATTCAGAATTGCCAAACCTCCCCCCCTATGAAGCAGTACAAATCCTATTTACAAACAACTTATGCTAAGCGAAATGTCCAACATAAGGATTCTCTGTCACTAGGATCCAAGTTCTGTGCTATCAAAAATTCCTTTGGGTTGCATAAAGAAATAGGTACTGTTGTTACAGGTGACGCTGCGCTAAGTTCCAAGGGAGAGGTATTTATTACCGCGTCCAACCATCCTTTCCTCGAAATGTGAAGGATCATCAATGGCATAAAGTTCAGTCAGTGAATGTAGCACTTAATTCATCGTGCGGGTAAAATTTAAGTTGAGCCCACAGAATTCTGCCTTACGGAACAGGTGGGATTAGTTAAATTTTTTTACTATTTAGTTTATTAGTTTAACTTCAGTTTAAGCCTAGTTTTTGGTTTTGTTCCGTTTAACTTAGTCTAGTTAGCTTAGTATATAGTAGTTATTTAAGGGTGTTTGTCTTACTTTGGCGGTATCTGATTGAACTAAACTGAAATTAAATGAATAAATCAAATGAAAAATTAAAAACTAAGCTAAACTAAAATCAACCAAGTAAAAAGTAACCGCAGAACTAGGAGTTAGAGGCTTCTAATGTGGGTGACCTACTTAACTTTTACAGTCGTGCGTTATCACATTTAACTATCAAAAGCCTAAGGGAAAGATCAGTTGCTTTTGCATATTCAGGGAAGCAGGATTTGACAATTCATCAATTTATCCCGTTGTCTCAGTGAATGAAGCATTCTTGTGCTGACAATTTTGGATGCAACCTTCAAAATAATATCTCCTTATATTGATAAGCCTTTTATTTCTGTTGAGCTTACTAGGACACCTGTGCGTAACGGTAGAGGAGGAAGGAGGAGGTTGAATAGACATTCAATTGTGCAATCGAGAAAACGCTGTCGGCTGGTCTGCTATGGCCTACGCTAAAAGGACTGTCCCTTCCACACACACAGAGAGCAATTCAGCAACTCGCAGTTTGACCCAACCTACGACGCAGTAACCTTTCGGGACAAGCCCACTAATAGCGGGGTCGCACTCATTCATCCAGCCAGCCTGCGACGCGTTCGCGCCGACTTGTACGCTAAATGCCGAAATTTAACCAGCCCTAATTTAACACACGCTCATCGCCATCTCCGGGGTTGTTGGTTTTAAGTCTGGGGAGAGCTAGGTGTCGGGCTTATTGTTTCTACTGCTACGCGTAACTTCTGCATAGTTTAGTGTAATTCTAGCCTCTAGATGCGGTACGGAGTTGTGCCAGGTCCGACCTCATTTAAACCGGGGAAGCTTGCTGGCTTGCTTGGCCACAACATTCTGCTGACTAATCTCAGTGACTACAACAATGGAACCTATGACGTCATACAGACAGTTCGACTTGCGGCAGTATCTCATCAATGCTGAAGATACAGGCGTGAGCGCCAATGAGTCTGTGATTTAACTTAGCAGAAGCAACCTAAAGCGTATTTAAATCTTTCTGTCAGTAATTTAGTCGGCGTAGTTGAGGGGAGACAGACTGATGCCTCTTAAATCCCTATGCAAACGTCTAAGCCTATTTGCAACGGAGTGGGTCTTTTATCCAAACTCCATCCGAAGGGATTTTCTGGCTATGCCGGAACACAGTATGGTCTACAGTTCAAAAATTAGGGTATCTATCGGGGGTGACTCTACTGACAAAGTGACAGCCAAGGTCTCCTGTATTACACTAATAATAATAATAATAATGAGGGTTTTATAGGTAACGTAAATGAAACTGCCAGATAGCTGTTGTTAGAGGCAGAAGCAAAAACACACTTAAACCCTTGACTTGTTTAACTTGTAAGGCGTTATGACGCGAGTACGGAAAATTACAAGCTATAAATGGGCGAGAAAATTAATCCGAGGGCATTGATTAGATATTTCAGATGGGTTGACACCGGTGGCTGATTAATATATTCTTAAATTCTATTCTCTTTATGGTTTTAACTAAAAGCATGAGTAAACTTGTCAACGTTGATGTTCCAACCCTTAACCTTAGGCCTAAAAACAAATTCTAATAACCATCCATAACCCTAACTATGAAGCAAAATTCCCTCAGCTGACTGCTTACTCTAATGCTAACATTGTAAAGGGGCGTAAACAGAAATGAGCGGAAGCGAATGAACACGAGTGAGTATTTCATAAAATTAAAGACCACACAGGGCCACATATTCGATCCTCGTCTCAGTGCCATCTTCGCCTACCTATTTTGTAAACTACTGTTTATTGGGTCAGTGCCTCAATTGACACTTGCACATTCAAGTGAAAATCACAGCAGCCGTTTAAGCGCATTAATTTGTCTCCCCAAACCTTAGCACATGCGAGATTATCTGCCAACACCTAACATATACCAGGGTGTCCAGTATTTTGGCCGGTTGCTTAGCAGAAACAGTGTACAGGCCTTAAGAACAAGGTGCACTTTGAAATCGTTACGCTTAGTCATTGTGTATAATAGAGCACCCGGATGGGAGTTGGATGAATGGGTCAGAAACCGATCGGTGTCTTTTCAGTGATAAAAATGTATACATATTGACGCTTATTGATGAACATTCATCCGGTTGGTAACGGAACTCATCTGTCCCGCTCTGCCTGCGGTCTCGAGTGAGGCTCTGACAGTCGTAACGGCTGATAGTGTAGGCAGATAATCTTACCGGCAAAGACAAGGGGGACTGGAATGGCCGTTTCTGGCTTATTAGCCATCGTCAGCCAGTCGTACCCAGACCAAGTTTGTTTCCCACCCGAGTTTGGAACTCGCAAACTCGTATGCAATCATGTATGAATGGACACTTCGTCATAGCTCTGCGCAAAATCTTCTAATGCTAATAAAAACGAATTCGTGCTTAGCAACAGTTCAGACAAACAATAGAAAACTAATTCACGCGCAAAGCGAAAGGACAATCGCACAAGATTTCTGAATCCACGAAAACTTTACACTGTCAATCGTTCGGATAGACAATTATGGAAGAAAGTGCACGCTGTAGGGTGCAGTTTTCTCACAGTTTCCTATGCTCTGGTTTTCCATAAAAGCCAGGAGAAAACCGTGGTATTTTTCAGAAGCTGCAGGACCTTTTCGTTCTGAAAAAAGGCCTTTTACGCCAGCATAAATAGAACAGTCTGTTTTAGTTAGATGGATAGACAACATCTTGAGAAAATGAAGAATTTTTCGAAAATCCGGGAAACACTTTTAAGACGTAAAAAGCAAGAACGTGATACTAGCTGCGTGCATCGCAACTCCAGACAGGCGAATTGAAGCTTCTTTACGATACCAGTATGGTGGGCAGTTAATTTCGAAGTAAATGAAGTTTCCTGAAAGAGGGCAGCCAAGCTTAATGGGTAGAATGCACATAATGGAAGCGGCCAACGATTACTTACGCACAGTTAAGGCTACTGGAATATATACGTAAGACGGAAATTGGAAAGTGCAAATGGACCATCGCGGAGCTCTGATCAAATTCATTTCCAGTGCATATCGGACATTATAGAATAAACACCCCACCGACTAAAAGAAACTAGAATGCATTTGGCTGACCTTTGGTTGTAAGCCTATCCTCCCCTTTTTCTAATCCATGCCTAGAATACATAAAACTGTGAAAACAGGCGAAAACAGGCGAAAACAGCAGAATTCATTGATATCAACAAATTTCGAGACAGCTCATCAGCTGCTTTTTGTCGTTGCATAAGAATGTTAACGAAGACACATACAGGATTGGTAAATCTCCCAGAATTACTGGTAACAGCCAGGAACCTGAGTCAGTTTAAAAATTAATCGATAAAGGACGGGAACGTTAAGTCAACATATGGGGAATAGTGGATGGGAGAAGTTAACGGAAAACACGTGGGAAATTAAATTTAATGGCCAATCACCAGGGCAGTTGGAGGTTGACGACATGATCAAGCTGCTTGCATAGGTCAGGTTTCTCCCACCGTATGTATGCAGCTTCTAAATAGCGCAGGATTCGGTTTGTTCGGGCCCGAAAAAGTACTCGAAACGCTGTTTTAACGTCGACAGAATGACCGCTGTCTAATAGATGCTTGGTAATGGAGGACCTTGGTATTCTGTCTTCTTGCTTCAAAAGCCAATTAGGCCATGACTCAGGTTCCTTGCTGTTACCAGTAATTCTGTGAGATTTACCAATCCTGTATGTGTCTTCGTTAACATTCTTATGCAACGACAAGAAGCAGCTGATGAGCTGTCTCGAAATTTGTTGATATCAATGAATTCTGCTGTTTTCGCCTGTTTTCAATTTGTACCGGGGAAAAACACCTTCAAATCACATATAAAACTGTCGCAAAAATTACGGATACTCCATTAAATTTTAAAATGGTAGTTAAATAGCAATAAGCATCGTTGCTGGATTGTTTTTTATTGTTTGGATGAAATGTAGAGAGCCCTGGTGAGGATTGAGATGTCATCATTGAAGTTGTTGTTGGGTAAGGAGGAGTTGCTGTGCGGGCAATGTGCACTATCCGGTGGGACAGATGCCGAGGATGCTAAACCGCGTTAAGTAGTACATTTTTATTCACTATTTACGCATGCCAGAAGTGCATGAGGTGACGGACAGCAATGCCGCGAATGACTGGTATAGACATCACGTCGTCCAAGCAGTATAAAACAGCCGACCTACTTCCGGACCGGAGCGATGTTAAAGGCGTAGAGGACATTTTCATTTCTCTATGTAAAAACCAGGGAGTTGAACATGAACACAAACTTGATGCATCCCTCATTTCCTGCATTACTTACACTTTTGTAAATCGGCTTTGTACAGATACTCGGTCGCAAAAGAAAACCGAAGTAAAATAAGGAACATTGAGCGAAATATTAACTGTCAGAAATTCCGGGTGATTGCATAGGTGACTTCAGACGGGTTGAGTATGCAGTGAACTGGGCAACCTGTTCCCCGGGCGAAAAAGTGCCCTAGAGGTCTGTCTGGCTACCTTCTTCCTCCTGTCAGTACAAACTTTCGCTTCAGATTTTGCCTGAGAGCCCTCCGCCGAAATCGAATTTACGGTCTAACGGCGCGTGGGCCTTTAAACAGTCCCCTGATGATTCGTGTTTGGAGATGGAGTCTGTTCGTGGCGAAATTAATCTATCAGTGGAAGTCAATCTGTGAGAAGTCATATGGGTGGAGATAGGGTGGTGTGGGGCAAAGTGCAGTCAGCCAGCACTTACGCAACGATAGCTCCCATATGGCGGACGCAACACTGATGTTATTAAGCCACCTGACCGATGATACTTCACGTTCGAACCAGTCGCAAGAGTGTATGCGCGCGTCGTAAGAGCGCGGACGGGGCTGGAGCCCGTGTCTGCGGCCAGTAAAAATAGTGCGCGCCAATGACTTGCTGCTCCCCCCCTTCCTTCTGCCTCAGCGTCTATCGTTAAGTGGCCTACCAACCCTCCGACATGAGTGGTCTCCGGTCCAAACGTCTCAGGCTGTATTGGGTTGATAAAAGCCTAACACAGACAGGGTTACCATAGTTGTAATTCCTGACTATCTTTCCTATACTAGAGTACCAAAGTAATATTGGTATGTCTCGTTGATTCCAATTGCCATCACGTAATGTTTTCTCGCTTCTTTCCATCTAAAGAATCACCTGTGGCCGTCAATTCAACGGCGGCGACGCAACCAGCGGTTTTGTACAATCAGTCGCTTCCAAGGTAAGTCGGCTTGTCTACAGTTTTGTCTGCGCTTGAAGCAACCCTCCTGAGCAGGCCTAAAGCAGGAGTCTATTGCGTAAATCTCCTTACTCTCCTAGCATGTCTTCTCCTTTTTAAGCCTACTGGAAGGCAGGAACGCGGAAAGAAGCGTTCCAGTTTGTACTCATCTCTCAGGCTGCTTCCTTGTCATATAGCAAGCTACCGGAAAAAAATCCTTCCCGCTCAAGTGGTTCAGTTGACTCCGTGCATGCTGGTTTCCGGGGGCAGATCGATAATCAACCTTTCACTAATGATTGACATATGGTCTGCAACGGGATTTCTTTTGCCATACAAGCTGATGACGATACAGTAGTTAGGACACAGTGCCAATGTTAAATCTTGTTTTCTGACCGTCAAAACGGCCATCACCAATTTGGCTAAGGTGAAAAGTTGGAGGCACTGGTGCTTCTCCGTCGTCAAAGTTTCCCACGCGCATCTTTATTGAAGGTTTTTTTGGCAAGATAAAACGGGGAGAATGATGGAATGTCGTAATAACTTTGACAGTGCTAAGCACAGTCAAATCCAGTCAACCATTTTACTTTATTTTCAGTTTGATCGCCTCTTCAGGTTGCAGTAACACAACTTCCAGTTCGTTGATATCGTTTACGCACAAGCCGATACGATTTTAACAGTTCATCTGTCGAGAGAAGCGAACAATCTAGTTCCAGGAAGCATTTCAGAAGATGTAGAATATGCGATTGCTGGAGCAAGAAGTTTATTGGCCTACAGTTTCGTATCCTCGTTTGAATCCATCATGAGAAACAACCGCATACAAGGGTGCCAAAGGCACATATTACGCAGTATGCTCAGACAAAACTTCCGCACAGAATATGGAAACAGCAAGACGGTGTGTTTGATGATGGACTACGGGCCTGAGAATGATGACTCTAGCAGCTCACGGCTCATGCACCTATCACCTCTTGCGAGGATTCCAACCTCATCAAATTGGAAAATACGGCCCCTATCATCCTTTCTCTCTGATAATGGATTCGAATGAGAATCCGAAACGTCAGGACAATAAACTCCTTGTTCCAGCGATCGCTTCTTCTTCTTCTTCTTCTTCTTCTTCTTCTTCTTCTTCTTCTGAACTGCTTCCTGATAATCGTCTATTTGTTTCTATCAAATATAGCCCATTTTGTTCTGTACCATGTTCTATGTGTTTTTAGGAATTCGACCTTAGGGATAACTGGCGTGCAATCAATGAGCCGCAGCATTCGAAGTAATGGTAAGACTTCAGATTGGTGGATGTGGGAGAATACCTTAAAATGCTGTACTAACTAATCTCAGGCCCTGTGGCTGTGCCCTTTTCTAGTACTGTCCTTTGTTTCTATGCCTTTTGCAGAGCTGCAACCGCCCAGAAATCTTCAAATTGACCCTTCCGAATTTGGCGCTTTGAAAATCTCCTGGCACCCGCCCGACTCTCAAATCCTTCTAGAGGCATATGAGTAAGTGTGGTGATTTTCTACTTCCTATCCCGCGGTTCAGCTCAGGTTTAAATGTTGCTTTCGCAAAGCTTCTGCGGTGATAAAATGGGCCGATGATCTCTGGTCAATTTACCGTGGTCGGCGGGGGTAGGCACGGATTTGAAACCGCGGATGCTTAGCCAATGGACACCGAGTTACTCTCATATGACCAACGGGGTGAATTATCATGAAGGCTAAGCTTTAAATTCTGCCAATTGGTCCAAAACAAAAACCCAGAAATTGATTGGCTTCAACTATACATTAAAATTACCCAGAAGGTTAATTTCCTCGAGGCATACAGTAGGTGCCATATCGCATGAAATACTAATTGATATTCTGAAATAGGATCTCGGTTATAAAGGATGACCTACATTAGACTAGACTATTGAGGACCCTGTAACATACTTAAGTTATGCCATTTGGAACAGAATGCCGGGTTTATAATGAGAAAATCTCTCGCTACCCATGAAAACCATACTACATGTGTATTGTGACGATTTTATGTTAGTGTTTTATGCCCAGCAAATCGAGCATATCTTGTAGAGAAACATTCTCAAAATATCCTTTTTTGTTAGCGTTTACAGCAAAATACGTCCTTTTGAAACCTTTTATTTGAAAAAAGTATACCATATGGGACCTTTTGAAGACCTATCTTTTCAACTTGCATCATAAATCCATTTCTTAGTACTACTCGTGAATTTTTATTATGGTTCGTGTCCACTTTCACATTTTAGGAATACTATAGGGCATCGTTTCAATTTTCATTAATTCCCGATTTGTTAGTCTCCGCTTCAAGTACTGGTACTGAGTTACCAATTTCCATTAATTCGAAAGTTTTCAGCTTGTGAATGGTAAATTCTAAACGCAAATGAGGCAGAATGGCTGGTTCAAAATATGTCGCGAATCAAAAAACATCTTTCATTGACTAAAATATATAGTTGATATAAAATAGATGAAAGAACGAATACTTGAATTGTATTATCTGAAATATTCTTGAGTTTATGGGGGCATTGAAGATGAGCGAAAACATTTCACGCTAATCCAATTCGTCTTTAAAGCGGCTAAAATTGCGTTGCGGTTTAAATATCTTGAAATTATGCTCTATTATAATCAACATAACAATCTCTTTTCCATTTGAGGTCGTATTTCGACTTTGTAGCAATTATTTTATGAGATATGCTACCTGTGGAAGTAACTATTGAGTCATCAGCCAAGGTTGACAAAAGCATAGAGCTGTTTATTTTTACGATCTCATGGATTATTTGCGATCCTTCAAAATAAGTAGAACACTCTTAATCTGATTTTTGTTTGGACCAAACTTTGGACTGATAAGTTTCCTCTCTTGCGTCAAATATCATCAAGGGAGACCATTAGACCTCCCAGTGACTGTCATTTTAAGGCAGGTGTTCAGCTGATAGCTGGGTCAATTTTCTGTTCGGTTCTGGGGCTTCCTTCACCGTCCTCCCCCGTCTTCCTTTACACCCAGGATAATTCTCAAGAACTTGACGTCCTCTGAGGAGATTCAGGCGCGCAAGTGCAGACACCTGCAGTCCGTGGTGGGCAACGGTAGCCTACAGATGAAAGTCATCGGGACGGACACCTCGGCCTACTTTGGCAACCTAATTCCCGACACCTTCTACCGGGTGGATGTGTTTGCTCTGTCAGAGGACGAACGTAGTGCCCCCGCCAGCCTATCCTCCTCCCCACTGGTGCCTGGTATCCCACCCACCCTACCGCCGGACAAGGTGAGCTCCTAATATCTGTCACCCGACATGTTTTTCTCTCATATCTGTACCTGGAAGGGTTTTGGGGACGGTGCCACGCGCTCTAGCTCAGGTTCCAACTGGAACTCCAGAACACCCTAGCATCATCGCTCCTATCCCATGACGCATTCTCAGGATGGTAAACACCCGTTCGGCAAATGCGTTGTTTGCCTTTTCGGTGAGGCTATTATTGAGGGGAGGGGAGAAGGGGAGCTTTTACTGACTTTTTTATTGCCCTCAAAGCGGTGCTCTTTTGTCCGCTGAAGGGGTGCCTGGCCCTGTTATGGGGCCAAGTTCAAAATGAAGCGCCGATAAGCATCGATTGGTGGAGCTAACAGGCTAGCCTTTCGAGAGGAGGGTTCTAAGTCTATTTGATCCCCTTCTCCCACCCCCACCCCCCCTCTCATCCTCCTTTGTCCACAACTCTCATTAAACGAAAAAAGTGGATTCAAAAGAAGTAAAGGCGGTCGCTAGAACAAGAACTTTTCTCGCCTGACACGTCCTACATGCTACCGCATGCGTATGACAATTAACGGCTGCTCGATCGGTCACAGATTGTCGCCCTCTAATGCGATAATTGCTTGATGAGCAGCACGCCAGTCACTAATCTTTGAAATGTAATCACCCGTTTTGGACGCTGGCATGATTATTGCTCGGCCACCTGGCTCACCAGTAAAATATATTTGCTTGCTTGTTTGCTTTGGCCACGCTAAATCTCATCATCGAATATGATCTGGGGCCTGTAAAGCATGACTAAAGCAACTCCCGGTTCATGTGATTGTTCCGTCTCGCGGGAATTTTGGCCTCATCAAATTTGATTGTGTGACTGAGAGAGCCTCAACTTAAGAGTTGGCGTTATTTGTCCGTACTGCCGCCGCGTGTTCGACCAGTCGCATTCCATGCAGTCTTCCAGTTTCTCGTACTTAGTCGTTTTATCCGCAACTGAACCAGATCCTACAGATGACTCCAGCTTTTTCCTGCTGTTGCAGTGGGTCTTCAGGGCTCACAACCTGACGCTTAACGGTTGCCTTCGGCCTATGTGTGACTTCAAATCGAAGTGGTGCGAAAAGGCGGCCGATGGCCATTATGAGCACTGATATTCGCAATTATGGGTTAAAAATCGAGCTTGACTGGCAAGTATCGCCAGTCAATATAGTTTTAAAGAGTGGCATACATACGATTGCGATATGACAAAAGTTCTCAGGCCCTTATTCATCGGGTACCAGCCTTCATTGAATTCCTTAACCACTTTATTTGGTCACTTTAGAGGATTGTATGCGAAAAGCGCCATATGGCCCTTAGACCGTTCCGCTTCTAAAAACAGAGACCTTATGTTGATGAGGTCTGCAGTTCGTGTAAGCCCCGTTGTTCTTTAACATTAAGCCACAAACACCAGATTACTTGCTGCTCCTGGGATACAGGCAAATACGCTTTCAGGCATTCGACGTCGGTAATTTCCAGATGGAGCATACCGTACCAAGAATGTTGTTCTAGATGATTGCTTAGTAAATCCTGCCTGGACAGTCAGCTAACTCTAATGATGGATTCCATGCGCACAGTAGGTTGGACGGGCTAATCAACCCAAGTCTGATTAAATATAAAGTTTCGGCGTGCCTTCGTAGCTCAATGGTAAGGCGTTGGCTGCGCAAAGGTTTTCCCTGCTGTGTGGGTTCAAATTCTCCCGAGTCCGTGAAATCTTCACAATTGGGTCAACTGAAATTGTTGAAATATGCACAATCCCTAATAATTAGGGCTATTCTAGTAGTCCATCCGGTGGATCTTAGATGATTAACTAGGAAATCCTGCCTGGGTAGTCAGCTTACTGCATCCTTATTGATGGATTCCATAAGTGCAGTAAAGCTGGGCAACCAAATCAGCCCAAGTGTAACTTAATGCACAGCTCACTGTGGGCCCCGTAGCTCAAAGGCAGAGCGTAAGTTCTACAAAAACCTCCCTTCTCGTGTGAAGTTCTAATTCCACTGAGGCCGCGAATTTTTCGCAATGGGGTCAGTTGAATTATTGATAGATATTATTCTTTAATATCACTCACAATTTCATTCTGCGTATAGGCCCAAGAGGAGAACTGTAGCACACATTTCGCTGCTTGTCCGCGGTGAGGGACCACCCTTAAAACCCCCCTGTTACCACTCTTTCCGTTTCACGCGATGCCGGAGTTACTGGCGGCTAAGGGGGCTTACATAAGCTGCACTTTTATCTGTCGGAGCTTTCTTCACGAAGGAAATGCGGAGTAGAAGGACTGATTTGGCCAGCCTACAGATCCACTTTGGCCACCTTAGTGGGCGGCGGACTGGACGTCGTGGGCTTGCCGCCTCCTCGGCCAGGGGGAGGGAATTGGCTAACGGTTGGTCGGTGGACAAAGAGGATGACTAAAATTTGCGTCACCCTCACTGGGTTCGGCATCACACTTTTAGCCAGCAAAGCGTCGGTGACCTCTACATTGCGTCGTGCCCTGCCGCAGCTGCCGTTACCCCTGGACTTTGATGGTCATTACGCCCGAGCGCAGCCAACACGATGGCCCCCCTCCTACTCCCCCCCCCCCCCCCCCCCCCCCCCCGCGGCCCCCCCCCCCCCCCCCCCCCCCCCCCCACGTAGGCACATGCAGCAGGCAGGCCCATATGCAAACACAGTAGTAGTGACCATTCCTAGGGCACGTCGTTTTGACCTCGGGTAGGCGGCCTGGCGTATGAGTCAGCCAGTTTGCTTTCCTAAGTTGCTTTCACTTCTTCCTACGCCGGCCCACCCTATTTCATGGTTGCTCCCTACCGAAAACTCTGCAGTTGTCTACAAGATACGTTGCAATGACGGAGACTGTAATTATGTGGGAGAAACAGGCCGAAAATTGCAGACCCACCTACGCGAACACCAATGGGCGGCTCATAAACTAGACCCTATCTCGCAGCACACATTGGAGAAACTGGCCACAACTTCGTCATTCAAGAAGCAACCATCATAGGCCGAGGAAACTCAAAAGCCGAAAGGCTGACACTTGAGGCATGGAACTCAGATGCCAACTCCGTCAACAGGCATCTAGACCTCCCCACGGCCTACAAAGTTTAGCGCCATTATGTAAGCGAAGGACGAAACAAGACCACGCCTAACGTCAGAATTTAAAACGAGCAGGAGCCCTCTAAGAACCGGCCAGAAGAGGAGACAGGATAACCGCGACCCTCTACACTAGGGACAAGGCGTAACACAAATTACTGCTCATAACCCCGAACGACAGCCGTCTTCACTGACAGTTAATTAGCGTCTACCGCTATAATTGCTCCACCCTCCCCCCGGCCTCCATCCTTCTGGTTTATGTGTCTTTTCCCTTGACGATTGCTGAAAGCTGATTGGCCTTTGGCCACTATAATTACCCTCCTTTTGGTTGCCGCTTCTTTTCTCTGAAGATGAACTCAAGTGAGAGTTCGACAGCGCAGGACAATAAAAAAAGCGATCCGATACTCGACAAGTCTTCTGCCTTATCCATACCTGGAACGCGAACCTTTTTATTCATTCAACTACAGATTAATCTGCTTTTTGGCCTGCCTACTATCTATTGTACCTCAAATAAAGCGCTGTTAGCAATACCCCAGAGAAAACGAAGTATTCAAGACACGTCCCAACATAGTATTTATTTGCTCCAGGTCGTCATATCTGACAACTTTTCTACCCTTCTGGTCGAGTCATGGCGTAGTTATCTCAGGACTTTTTTAAACGAA
>JAYGXS010000002.1:1822954-1855655 GCA_036362985.1 Ligula intestinalis | reverse complement strand
CTCTATTGCCTGCGACCAATCTGTGAAATGGTGCGCGTTGATTGGTCTCGAACCCTACTATTTCCAAACAGTTGCCCGAATATTAACCCTAGCTCTAATCCTAACCTTCGCTCCAATTTCCTCGTAATTTAGCGCAAAATCATCGATATTACTGGACGTTTCTTCCCCTTATAAAACTGGGGCTACATAAACGTTATCTACCAATAACCTGATCTGCAGATCCCCCACAAGGAGCTTCTCCTTCTCCTTCTCGATTCTATTAATTTATTTACTAACTTGTTATTTCAAATACGGTAACTGGGCACGCGCACAAAAGTGATCTTGATGTCTCGCTATAGACGGATGCTGGGCGACTGATAGCTCACCTGGATCCAATAACGAATAAATTAAGTGATGAGCAATGCCGATAAAAGTAGCAAACACGTACTGAACATCACGAGTGCTTGCTCAGCAGACCAGATCCTTCTCTTCGAACGGTGCCAACATCTCGCGCTGACACTGTAATCAAAAAATAAAGCACCGAATGACTACGCAACCATACTTTCGTTCTGTAGTTCATGACGGCTTTTTCACTCATAAACTATAACGTGACCTATTTCCGTCGTGCATCCAGTGTATTTGTGGTTATTTATTAGCATCGAGTCAAATTTTAAACACTACCAAAATTCTACCGATTGTTTAACGAAACCATCCGTCCACAGACGGTCTTTTTACGCGTAGCCAGTGAGGTGGCTGCTATACAGGTCCCTTCCACTATAAATAATTTCATTTGACATTCATCAGCGGTTCCTGGGACGAGCGCTAGCTGTCGTCGCTTGATCGGGTCGATTTAATCGATCCGTTGAGTGTCTGTAGAAGTATCTCTCTCAATAAACACCTGCGTGTGGAAATACGCGAGCAGAGTGACTGAAGGGATACCGCGCCGCAATGCTCATTCAGAATTTTACCCACAGTCCTTTGTTTGCGCTACCGTGGTCATGTACCTTTTTTCTATTGGCTGATAAGCTCGGCTGCGCCCCTTCCCCCCAGGCAAAGGCAAAACAAGTTTGCTCCGGTTCGGTTACCGCACCCCCGACCAGCCCCCACCAAACCCGGGCGGCATTTCCTTTTGAATGGACCTCAAGTGCGCACTTGAGAAGGGGAACTCCAAGTTTCCTGCGGGTCTACCCGTGGTGAAATTTCTGCCGGCACGCGACTCCCCCCTCCCCCCACGCTCCCCGCGTCGCCCTGCCAAGCGCTTTGTTTGCCAAGGGTCCCATTGACACCAATTGGGACCACTGAAGTGGGGGCGGCTGTGGCATTAGCGGTGGTTAGAGGGGGGGGGGGGTTGGGTGGGCGCCCCGTGTCGGCCTGTCACCACTGCCTAGTTCTCACGGTTCTGTGAGTTGTTATAAGAGGAGGCAGAGAAGGATGCCGAGGAGGGGTCGCGTTTGCGGACAAGTGAGTTCACCTGTCTGTGCTGTGTGCGTGTGTGTGTTTGGGCGGGCGGGCGCCGATGCGTGCTGTCCCCGCATCAAGGTCACCTGCGGTGGTGCACTGCCCGCCCATTGGCGCGTGCGTTCCTCTTCTGCCCTACGAGGGCTGGGCGGGCGTTGACATGAGGGGGGACACGGTAGAAGGGTTTGAGGATACCCCTCCACACACGACTCAGAGAGGGAGGACCTGCCCCGGGGTACGTTTTATGACAGGATGTAGCGAGGCCGGATGCAGGCCGCGGTTGAGTGCCGGTAAGAAGACCTTAGCAGTAATGTCCGCCTACGCTGAACGACGTCCGTTAGGTCCTATTACATGTGTTAAACTTTTTTTGTGGAGGACAGTAAAGTTGTTCTCGGTTTTCACTGAAAGTTCACAGGAAAGTTCCTCTCAGTTGTTCACTCGTTTGCTGCTGAAGCCAATCAACCAACTCTTACTTTGTCTTTCCCCCAATCAAGAGGTTTTCTTAAGGACCCATTTAATAGGACATCTTAATTTGGTGTCATTTTTGTTTCTGGAGAAATCGGACATTTCTACAGATTTTGGTGTTGGATACAGTACTTCATCCATCATTGTTGTTCAGAGAAAGAAGATGCGCTCGCTGGAACAAGAATTGTATTTTCCAGACGTTTCGGTTTTTGTCGCGAATCCCTAATCATGGGTAACCGTAGAATGGTGTGAGACATGCACAGATTGCGCAGTATCTGCAGTTTATAGCGACCATCCGCATACGTTATTAGAATTATCAGCTCTAACCACCGCCAGGGGTCGTAATTGGTGTGGTGATGGCTTGGCAGTTCGCTTTTGACCACCTATGAGTAATATTTCTCGACAGAATGCGAAACGTCTTGTTCCAGTGATCGCATCTTCTTCTTCTGAACTGCTTCCTGGAACTCGCATATTCGCTTCTATCTGCCATGCTTGTTGGGCCTGTAGTTCACTCATTTGGCGTACCAACTCAAAGTCCTTCCCTAGCCTTGTCCTAGGGTTTTGCCCAAATAGCAAAATGAATTGTTGCACATTAACTCTCAAATGATTTTTGGTAGTCATGCGATTGACATCCAAATTTGCCACTACACTCTTTTCTTCGACCGCGGGGCCAGTTTTAAATGTGACAAAAATTTGACAGCACACCGACCCCCTTCAGCACCTTTTTCCGAAGCCGCTCTGCGTTGAGCCAACCATAGTGCATGCTGCTCAGACTCGGAAATGAAGTCAACTGACATTTAGTCGAATGAGTCATGAGGGAACTAGTGCATATAAGATGTTAGTCGTGCTCACATCCGGGGTCTTGACTGCGTGGAATGACAATTAGTCAGCATACGGCGCGTTTTCGCTCATCCCTATTTTCGGCCCTGTCCTTTGCAGAAGTAGTAGGCAGGCCTCTCAGTTGGGTTGATCGTCGTTTTTTTGCGCCAACGGGTACTGCGACCTCTTCTATCTACCCATTTCTTCGATTAATCTTCGTTAAGCCTAATAATGGATGAGCAAAGTGAACTTGAACAAGCATCACTCCTCCGTTGACAACAAGGAAAGTGCGTTGGTTGCAATTTTCATATGATATCGACGCTGCATAAAAAGTCGACTTACCTTCAATAGTTTTGATCAAATAATAATGTTATCATGCACAAGCGATGGATATCTCATGCATCCTATGCAATAAGAGCAAAAGAAAATTCATTAAGTCGCTCCCTATCTCGCCCAGTATTGACAAAACAAAAAACCTGAAACAAAACCAATACTGGCTGCAACATAGGGAGTTTGTTTTAGGTTTTTTTCCGGTCTTCAAGGTGTTGGAAGGCGCCCAAGAGGTGCATTACCAACTCTTTACAATTGCCTGTAAACTGGCATAATAAAATGTTATCATTATTATTATAAAGTTAATAATAAAAGACGTCGAAGAAAATTAATGACGAAATGGGAGGCGCTGCAGTGGTTTACATGCAGAACTAAGTCCGTCACGTTAAAACAAACCGTTTTGACAAGCAGATGTGACAAGATTGTCTAAGGTGACTTAGTCTGGTTCCTTAATGGTTCAATTTTGCCTTGGAATAAATTTTTCCGTTCATGTATAGTCAATGATTGTTAACTTTCTAATTTCTTTAAGCTCACATGCCACTCGTTAATCTCAATGAAAACTGCCACGGAGGCATTTACACTTCGTTAAAAGTTATGCTTTCAGGAGTAATCTCTCTGGAACATCGTTTACCACCGAGGACCTCAGCAACCCCTGTCATATTTAGAAGAGCTAACTATTTAAGCCATGTGTAGGTGTTATTTATTCGTTTATATTATCCTAAGGAATTCACCTTTATTTAGGAGATTTTGCGAAAATTTGGAGCCAAAATATGTTTTCCAACGAAGACTATTTTTAGGAAATTTGGCGCGTAAAATTGGACAGTGCTTTATATTCACAAGCTTCCATAATTATCTTGGACTAGAAAATACGAAGGGAATACTATTCAGACATCCAAACCTTCAAAATCTTGAGAATTATGCCTACTGTCCAAAACGAAGACAACCCTGAAGCACTTTGGACGGTAAATGTATTTTTATGGCAAAAAACCGAATGCGTCGCCGTTTGGTCACGGTAACGTGATTGAAGATTCTGACGACCTTTTTCATAAAAAAATGTGATGAATAATGGAAATTGAAGAAAGCACGCTTTGTCCAGAGTCATGGGCGTCTGGACTACTCTGAGCTGAGTCATTAATATCACAGTCGGCCTTAGTAATTAACGTCACGCAAGTAATTCCGCGTGTGTGGCAAAATTAACCCATTTTTAAATTTATTTTGAAACATGCCGCATAAAAAATGGGAGCGAAAAATCAAGTGAACATTTTTTTGAATGTATTTGCTATTGTCCTCTGAATATTCAAAGACGCCATGTTAGAATTTTTGTCGATTTTACGGTTTATTTGAGAGAATACTGCTCCACCACTGGCAGATACATTTTACAGCGAAATATGTTTGTCCTTGTTCTGCGTCCAGTCCTGAACTGTTTGACGTAAATCCTCTAGAGGCAAACGCCTGTGCATAGATATGATTCACGCTTTGAACTCCAAGAAATCTTGTTCGGCCTGCAATCGGAAGCGAAATTTTCAGCCAGAAAAAATTTCACATAATTTAAATGTTTGAATGTGCTTGTAGTTAATTCACTCCAAAATTCCAACTATATGACACCTGTCTTTAACTTTGTAATTTCACCTAACTCTACAGTAGATTGCTTGTCTCGAGAACTGTTATCCGAAATTCTGAAATTTGATTTTAATTCGAATAAATTTTGTTGGAAACAGTAGCAGACTTATTTCTGCTACTGCTTTCTACTCATGTCTCTGATGATGAATACGCAACGGATGTCAAAACGTCAGGCGAATAAACGTAGTTTCCCACCGATCGAGGTCCTCTTCTTCTCGAATAACTTTCTTAGGCACGGCTGCTATGTTGATTATCGTGCAGCCTAATCCGAGGATACTTCCTTTTAAACGGGAAGGCCCAATTTTTTACCAGAATAGCACAAGAAAAAATATTTGTGTCCATGCTTTCGCTATTTGAATGAGGACGCGCATCGAAAAACAAAGAGAAAATTCATTGTACGTAAACAGTAATTGTTTATAGGGTATTTTTTGCAGGCGACCTGAAAGATGCTTATTCCAACCTGACTGAAATATCTTGGGACTGGATGTGTTTGAAAAGAAAACACATTCTGGAATTTCGGGGAAAATTTCACGAGATAGGTAATGTACTTTTCCTTATAAACGACGGAGAAGCGATCAGCAACAAGATTGAGTAATCAGTTAAACTACATGGTGCATTCTTCACCACCGGGCATCCGAAGTGGAATGTTATAGTTCACTTTCTGATATCAATATTGCCTTAATTTGCCATCTGTTTGTCTCGTTAAGCCGTCCGAAATTCGAAAGTCATTTTCTTAGACTTACATAAATTATCCGACGTTAAAATGATAGCTTAGTTTCGTATAAACTAGAAGGCTGACATCCTAAGAAATGTAGTTTCAAGGAAAGGCGTCCTTTGGGAGAATTAGTAAATTTGCTGAATAAATTTGCTCCTTTACCCAAAGAACGCCTTTCCTTGAAATGATAGTTTAGCTTTGGAATTTTAAGAATAGTGGGTTGAGAATCAGGCCGAAGTGCAAGATTGTTTGTATGGCATTTTGCGCTTTATTGACGATAGGATTTGTAGATTTGACTGCATAGCTCGAAGCCACAAAAGCGTCGTTTACAATTTCATATCATGGAGATAAATTGTAGCAGAACTCGTGAATTTGTGCAGGTGCCAATTTTGTTTCTGTGATTGGACCGTCGATTTCGACTAGGTCTACCGTATGCTCCACAGCAAAGCAGTGCAGAGTCGATGACGTGCACGTTAATTAGTTGTAAGTGGTAGTAGACTTGCGAAGCATCTACCGCACACTCTCTCTTCCCTCACGTATCTGGGTCTGGTGTCAATACAAAGTCAAGAAGCCCGGAGGCGAGATCGGGCACAGCTGGCTGGCGTGGCCGATGCCGCCCCTATCCGTGCCACTGCACCCCCGTAAACGCTCGGCATCTGTTACGGGAGCGCAACCCCAATAACGTCTGCCGTACCCTGATCTGGCTTCCGCGTTGGTTAAGCGCATCTATCACGTGGCCCGTTTAAGGGGAACTGTTTTACCCTATAACATTTAAGGCGCTATGGATGACCATTTAATCTCAATTACATTTTTGCTGCAGTCTCACAGTATCCTGATTTATCCATGCTATATGATGCAACCGTAAGTGTATCGCACATCTTTCATTTTTGTTTTTATCGCTCCTCTTGTCTTAATCTATTTTTTTTCTTCCTTTCCTATCAGGTTAGTGTTGATGTCGTCAGCGCGCAGACGACCAGGGTGACATGGATCATCCCGGACAACATTGAATGTGAAGGTGCTCTGCTCTACTTCATTTTGGAGGTCAACTCCACCTACGACTCATCTCAAATTATAAAAGTCGAGAAGAATGCCACAAGCTGTGCGCTTATTGGTAGGTTTGTCTGCGACTAAATAAGCTGCTCTCGGATAAAAATGACGCCCCAATTGCTTGACAGCTTTTTTTTCCTTACGCATAAGGACCGGTAGCTCCTCCCACAAAAAGTCCGACTGTCCTGATAATCAGAGCTCACTCTTTGAGGTGATGCAAAACCTACCATGTCTGGGCAGGGTTAGCAAACTCATTTAAAAAAGCTTTCGGTAATTCTGCAATTTACCGACTTCGAACCCCTTCATTTTCTGGGACAAAATGACCTCATAAAAGCCCAAATCCAGGCCCGTCCAAAGCACACATCAAAACTGATGTTTTTCAAGTTCATCTGGTTTAGACCACTTGACCGTAAAGTTTAGCGGAAGTTGCTCTATAGGGCCGAGGTTATTCCAGCTTTCTCTGTCAAGGCCAATAATGCCTACTTATCTGCGGTGATTATCGTTTAGAGTGTTTTTATCAACTTTCCTCTTGTAAAGTCAAAGCTTTTAGGTCTACGAGCATAAGTAGAGGAGAGAATTCGTTCGTCTACTTGATTTACCTTAGAATTCCAAATCCACCTGATTCGCCGAAGGGCTTTAGTGTCTTTCGGGGTACGCAGGTTGAAGATGAAGGGTATCAAACCTTCCGACTGTACCCTATTTCGAGTTTATGACTATTGCGAAAAGTTGGTCGCTGTATCGGTGAGTCGTATAGTAAAGACGCCTACGAGGCACCATTTTCTCTCGCCTGTGAGCATCGTTCGTCAGTCTTGTCTGGAGAAGGTAAAGTTTGGGTTTGAGCCGCCCGTGCGTTTGAAAAAGTGCCACCCACAGTTCTCTGCTCACTTGACAGGTGGTATGGAATACAAATTGGACAAACGCGTTCGAAGGCTGAGTCAGTGCTTGTGAGAACATTCATCATGACCGACTCAGACAGCTCCACATTGACATTCTATTCATGCAACCTGGGATGTTAAAGATGCCTCAGAGTTCCCCTAACTGTACAATGAGCTGTCGGGAGGCCTTTGTCAGTTCCAGCGAGATACGATTGTGCAAAAATTCGCCCACTAAACCGAGTCATGAGAGTTAAAGAGTAAGGAGATCGTAACTGACCCGATAGTCGTTTGTTCGAAATCTGATTGGACAGTCAGATGCGAAGCTGAAAGCATACTGGATTACATCCACTGAGGACATTCACTTGTCCTCAGGTGGACTCCAGGTAGTTTAAGGGATTTGAAAAAGGATCAAACACCAGCTCGTCCGGCGGAAAGTGTGACCATGGATAATAGGATTTACCTAAAAAGTCGGCAACTTCACCACTGTCTTCCTGCAGCTGTCTTTGGGCCTGTCCATCGCGAACTTTCAGGAGTTTACTAACAGCGACATTTTACTAACTAGATAATAAATAAATTGCATATTTGTTTATTCATTATTTAGTTAGTAAGATGTCGCTGTTGGTAAACTCCTGTAAGTTCGCGATGGACAGGCATAGTCAAGTATAGACAGACTCTGGTCTACTCAACGTCATTGCAGTCTGCCAACGCGCGTTTAAAAACCCAGTGCGTCATGTGATTGGACAACGCTGGCGAGAGAACTTGACCCTGAAAGTCGCTAGACATGACGTAAGTTGATTATTTCTCCCCTTCGGTCTCCTTGGCGTGGGTGCTGTGACAGTAACTTTGAGTCAGTCTTGACGATATCTGTGGTCTACCATCATTCTACATTACTTCCGACAGAGGGCCCTAATGGATAGAAGTAAATAAAAGGACAATATTTAGTGAAACAAATTAAAGGAGTTTGCTGAATACAGTATGAACATCCGGCAAATGCTGACCCATGCAGCCCCGCCCGAGTGCAAGTCGCAATGGGGTTTTAGTGCCAGTACGTCGAGGCACAGGCAACAGTGTTTAAAGGCAAGGACTACCTAGATGCGGGAAAACAGTTCAAGATGGCTTATGCGATGACAGGTCCCATGGAGTGATTTGGCGTATTTCCTTAGGATTGACGTGACTTGAACGTTCTCGCATGGAGTCACATAGCCACTCAGTTGATCAATATGAGTTTATGGATTTCCACAGGGAAGTAACCCACACGGAGCGCTTCGCGAATCTTTGAATCGCAGAGTCTCTGCAATGCATATCCAACATTAATTGCTCGCATGGCACAAGCGCCTTTATTCGGATGCATTCGAAAGCGAACAGCCTAAGCTGGCCAACCGGTGAATACACCAGAATCCAAGCACCCTGGCTTTTATTTTGTTCACGGCGGGCACCTCATATAAGTCACCAAAGAGATATTAAGGGTGAGAGTAAATCGGTGTGAAAAGTATACGTCAAAAGCAGGCGTGGATGAGCTTTGCAAGTATCTTTTCTTCACCATGACCTTACTTGTTTTATCGAGCATGACATTTCCGGACTTTATACCCACACTCCGTGGTCGATGACTGTTGTGTTAATTGTCAGTCCACGTCAACTATGTGTTTAAACTACACTTGCTATAGCACCAAGATTGGCTCCTACCGATCTGGATAACTTTCCAGATCAACTCAACTGCGTCCCCTGGCGATAGGGAAACCACGAGATAACGTGCACTTCCAAGTTAAGAATCATCTCCGGTCCTCGGAATTGCAGAAAAAAGTACTGTGACAAAAGTTGTCCACATCCACTTTGTGTATGCAAAAAAACTCTTAGCAGTGCCGTGTGACGTCGCTTCTGCGTCGAGTATGAAATTAGATTAAGTGAAGAACTAGTTCATGAATGTATACTCTTAGCTGTCTCTTGTTGACTCTGTCCCGCCGCGTGGGGCGGGTAATGGTGACTTGTCTTGCAAATGCTTCCTGCTTCGTGGCGAAAATAGTGGTAGGACGCAGGAATAGGAAAGCCCCGCTCGATATTACAGTAAACGCCAAACAGGGTTGAGGTCAAGACGCAGAAACAGGCCCAATTGAATTTGACGCGAGTCTGCCAGAAATATTCGGTAAGGATGACTTGTATGGCTGCCTACACAGGGCAAGGAGTAGAAATGTCCCCCTCCACTGATTAACAATGAGAGGCCTTGCGATAAACTTCAGCCAAGGCAAATATTCCCGTGCCGTAATCCAGCCAAAACTAAACTGCAACGGTAATCCTAATCGTACCCTAAACAATAACCCTACAATTAGCAGGAATCCAAACGCTTCACATATTCTTGCAGCACTACAATCATCAGGCCAAATTCTAGGTTGCTGGAAAAAACAGAAGACGTCTGCGGGAGGGATTAATTGTGCACAGAACTCTGAGTTGCTGTCTCAGGCCACTGTAAAGGTTAGGGCTGATGTTGACTGTGTTCAGTTAGACCTGAGAGAGTGTGAAAGAGCGGTGGCAGCTGCTTTTACATAATTGTGAATTGGTGCTGTTCAAGTGGTGTACGATTGGCGCGTTGCATTGCCCGAGGGGATGTCGCAGCTAGTGTCCCCTGCTGCATCGGCCGAGGAGTGCTGTGTTCAAGTGGCCCATTGGCAGCCGAACGTGTGTGCGCTTGCGCGCGAGTTGATGTGTTGGTCAGGGGTCTTCAGGTCAGCGTGTCGGAAAGCGCCCCCTGCGAATTCGCATGACCTTGAGGTGACCTTGAGGTGACTTGAACCCCAACCTTGAACTTAATGCTGAACTTACCTCTAACCCCTACTTTTGTCCTAACGGAATTTGGCATAAAGCGACTTGGGTTGCATAAAATAAATTCATTTATTTATTGTCAGTTTACAGACACGATCAAAATTCAGTTACTTGTTAAAGCACCACTTGGATGCCTTCCAGAACCTTTAAAACAGGAAAAAACCTAAAACAAACTCCCTCTTTTGCAGTGAGTATTGAATTTGTTTTAGTTTTGTGCTTGGTGGAGAGTGGATGAAATCGGGAGTTTGTTTCAAGTTAAAAAAACCTGACTTCTAAGGTACAATACTAGCGAAAGATATTTACAGTTATAGATCGAGTTGACATTTTAGGAGACAAAAAGCTGCAGTTCTTTGTGTGACTTCAGTTCGGGACGTGGAAGGGTTGACACAGGAACACAATGTTCCCAGTCTTCCTTGAGTGCAATGGTTTCGAGATTCTACACCAAAGAAATGTGTTCATATGGCGAATAATGGCTCGCTGTTGGTTGAAGGATTAGCCAATTGCGGGCCGCAGAGTGAGTGGGTTCTCTTTCCGTGTCCTGTTAAGGCAGCCATACAAGCCACTCTAAGCGAAATAATTCAATGACATGGAAATTTCAGTGGAGTAATATCACCTTCTTTATTTTGCAGATTTGATGCCGGGTGTTGAGTACTCGGTTAGAATATGCGCTAGCAACAGAGCTGGCCTCGGACGGTACTCAAAAGCCGTTGTTTTTCGCAATAAGGGACAACAGCGTGAGCTGGATATGGAGGCCTTCGAACCCACCAAATTCCCCCCTTACGACTTTGACGACGACCAAGAGGGCCTGCCGGAGTCTGAAGCTGAGGGATTCAACTTCAACGTCCACAACTTCCTTATACCAGAAGAGGTAAGCGTCTACGACGCCTTGTGATGATTGGGCCCGAATCAACTTCAACCGGTATATCCAGAAACACAAGGTTTAGCTTGCAGTATAGTACGTGATTAGCAGAACTATCCAATGCAGTGTAAAAACGGCCCACCAGCAAGGTTATTATTCACCACGAAGCTGACGATTTCAATGCACAGCCTGTGTCTGACATTCGCGGTGGCGTTGGCCTTCAGCGAAATATCAGCCCTGATGGGTTTATTTAGTTTGGGGAGGGAGTTGTTCACGTTATTCTTGCTGGGGTTATGTTTGCCATGACTCCGTTTCGGGTAGGGGCCTTGCTGAACCCGGGGTCTCTAGGGTGAAGTCAACCATGCTTGTGTGTCACTACGGCAGACGTCCGGTGGTCAGGCTGTCAGGATAGCAACCCTAGCCGTTCTAAATAGTCTAAAGTTCGAATGCGGAATAAGTGCGTCAGAAACTGCAGTGGGACCCAATTGTCAGTGAAAAGGCATGTGCTAGCAGGGCAGTAGCATCGTTCGCCACAGGAATTTTCCGGCCTGCACTAGAACACCAACCCAGCGTCTTTGGGATGAAGAGTCTATTGTCGATAAGAATGATCGGTTGAAACGATAATGCCTGGCTTATTTGCTATTAGGAACCCCGTCTACCCTCAGGAGTGCACTGAATTTTCATTGATTCTGGTATTTTCCATTATCCTAGCAACCTTCCTCTTCTGTTCAGTCTATACTTTCATTTGCCGTTTTTACAAACCGCTATGTTAGTTCGGAACACTTGGAGGAGCTTTGTCTGTTTCACTCCCACACGTCTTTGATTCACGGTCTGAACGTAGTTGCTGAAGTGTCTTCGCTTGTCATCATTTACTTTGTCCAGATCCGCCACTTAACTCGTTGGTTTTCATTGCGACATCTTCAAGACGGTTTTCTGTACATCTCTTTTATTCGAGATAATCGTCCGACTACTATGGAAAGACCTCCAGTATTCGTTTGGATATTCACATTTAATTGTGCAGTTTGTTATCAAAGCAGAAAGCATATTCGCTTCGGCAAAACGGGTGTTATAATGCAGGTACTCATTAAGTACCTCGAACACCTTATAAGTTACCGAGGGATCCTTCGAGTTTTTAATTCAGCGATGATATCGATGTAAAAATTTAAATCACAATCTAAACCAGTGCATGGCAGTTCTAGACGAAGTAAACGGTGGATAAGAAAGACAATGTAGCAGCTACGTTCAGATCGTGCATCAAAGACGTATGGAAGTGAAACGGATAAAGCTTCTCCACAGTATCAACTTGACAAAGGCTCAGGCAACTTTTCCGAATGTTCCATGTAAACTCTGCTGTCTATGCAAACCCTTATGTCTTGTAATACTACCTTCTACAGGCTGAAGTGGTAGAAGAAACAGTTAGTTGTCTGCCTTGGATTCATGTCTACAGTTTTGGGCTATCCACTGCCGTCAAATCACTGATTGCCTCATCTTCGCGTCAAAAACGACTGGCCTTGTTCCCGTGACTAAAGTGTGCGCACAAATTAGAACAAGAATCTGTCTGACATTTACATCAACCGGTCTAGAGCGTTTGATCGTTTCGTCCTCCGCCTCCTCCTACAGTCGGCGTGCCTACCTGACCGAGATTTTGCGCCTGACCTCTAGCTGGTCTGGAGAGCCTCGATAAGCTTATGCATATATATAAATTGAAGAGTAGGCTAGCAAATCTTCCCAGGTACATATTTATTAACGTCAGTTGGAAGTGTAGAAGCCAACCCAACTGTCCTTCAAGTAGTCGTGTCTACGCGTGATCCTGGACACGCATTTTTGGAGTTCTGTCCATTCAAAAAGCTAGAAAAACCCTCAGGGCCAGACAGTGGAGAAATTAAGGGGAGGGCAGACAATCTAAGGAGGAAGATAGCATCCAGAGACCGCTTACTGCCACAAACACCAAAGAAATATGATTTTCTTAGGTGTGTTTAGAAATGTAACTGTTTGATGTATGTTCTATACTTCTGCAGACAGCCTGCAAAATCCGGGTAGGAAATGAAGCCTGTGGCCTTCCCAGTGGGCTCAACTGACTTCGAAATATGTAGGGTTATCGATAAGAAGGACTGACTTTCGAGGTTTCTTCTAATTTTATTAATATGACCACGATAGAAAGTATGTTTTGAAAGCTGTCTGTGCATACTTAACCACCATAGTGTTTGTAAAAGCTGGTGTGGTCTGCGATTGGTGATTAAATTCCAGTTTAATAGGGGTCTTATAATAGCAAACAAATGATCAGCAAGACAACGAGCTCGTGGCTCAATAGTTAGGGCTTTGGACTCTGACCTAAAGGTCGCGAGTTCGAGACCACTTAAGCCTGTGTATGACTGGCTGACTACGGTTAATAAATCAGAAATGGCCATTCCAGTCTAGCCAGAAATTTTCATATTCGTTTCGTCATCCCCGGACGCGGAAGAAGAAGAAATAGCGATTTTTGGGACCAAGGTGTATTTTGGCTGACATTTCAAAAGCGTGCTCGCTTCCATCTTCAGAGCGTGGTGTCTTTACTCCTCTTCGCGTCAGATGAATGTGTCCGACCACTTGCCTTGCCTAATGCCCATATGTAAATCGATTGCACCGATCGATTTTTTGGCTGTTCGAACTGCTCGTCTCTTCTTCCTCCTCCGGGGATGATGAAGCGAATATTGTATCTGGTCCTATAATTTTTTTTCGCATAGAAATTGTCATTCCCGTCTCCTTTGTCTGTGCCGGCAATACTATCTGCCTAACCAACTCGCTTCTACAGCTGATGCCAGGACCCAAGAACTGAAACCCAAGACAAAAGTGGAGCGGGACCTGTGAGTTCCAGTAGTGGTCGCTAAACGTTCCTCAACGAATTTCAACCAAGTAACAGCTCTGATAGCAGGTACATAAATAAGTCTTACTAATTTTCTCCTAATATGAACAAGTGGAGGTCGTGGATCTTACCATGTTTGCATTCCAGCATGCATTTTCGGCAGAGCAGAAAGTATAAATTAAATGTTTGGCCTTCAACTGGTTTCCAGGACTCTTTCCCGAGCTGAAGGGCGTAATAATTTCCATTTTAGATTTTGCATTTTCGAGGTAAGGGCCTGAAAAGTGCCATTGAACTGTCGTGGTCGGTGAAGTGGCGCCCCATGTATCCCCTGCCAGCTGAGGAATCTGCCCAGCAACCGCTGCCCGGCGTGATGTTTCGGCTGCTCTGGGGTGAAAAGTATCCGGGACCCGCGGAAGACGTCATCACTGGCACCTTGACAAGACACACGATTCAGGGACTGCGTAAGTCGCCACTGGCTCTCATTACCCATTTGGATTTTAGCCATGTAACGCGTGAGAATAATAAGTGGTTTACTGATAGAAGCAAGAAGATGACTTTTAGGAAGCAGTTCAGAGGTAGAAGATGCGATCACTGAAACATGAAGTCTTTTTGCCTGTCATTTCGGATTCTGTCGAGAACCCTTCATCAGAGGCACAAATTAGGGTGAGCTATGCACAGATTTTGTAATATTTATAGTTCGCGGCAATTAATGACCCGGAAGCGGACTGCCAATCCAGTAACGCACGAATTATAACCCCCCCCCCCCAGTAGTGGTGGTTACGGGAGCTGATAATTATAGTTCGCACGTGGGCGCCCAGTACGAACGCTGAATATTGTACAATTTGTGCATATAGCACCCTAATCTGCGAATGTATCCCTTTATTCTACGGTTAAGGGTTCTCGGCAGAAACCAGAACGTCAGGCAGATAAACTTCTTGTTTCAGCGATCACATCTCCTACCTCTGAACGATTGGTTTAGTCGTCTGTCGGTTAGTTGCTGCGTGTTTTGTGACAGACTGGAAGCGCAAACGAAGTAATTACGCTTTGAGAGACTTAAAATGTCTTCCTAATCTTGAACCTACAGAATTTACTTCAAATGTGGTCAAGTGATAAACGTGTAGCTGTATATATCGCAATCAGAAATTAATTTCTCAGGAGATTAAAAAGCTGAAATTTCAAAACCGGTATATCAACCAAAAAGCAGATAATGAAAGCTGAGGGACCCACTGATGAGCCGGACCCCTCGCAGCTGTGTCAAGCAGCGGCAGAATACCGGCGAAACACGCGTCTGGGCCTTTTAGCAAGTACCTAGGCTGTTAGTATGGTAAGTTACAATAAGTTTCGGATTGTCCCTCGAACTCCCATCATCAGACACAGTTGCAGAAATAGGGGCATGGTTGCCAGACCATTCTCACACGCCTGTTATATCTAGTAGTCCTCCTATTCACCGCTGAGGGTCATAATTGATGCGACGATGGTTAGTCGGTCCTTACCCGAGTTGCTAATTGCCGTGATTCCACAACTGTCGTCAATTTCTTGATAATTTGACCCGTATTGTTGGTCACCCGCGTTTTCCCCGCGTGACTAATAATTTTGCTCGGTAATTTTGACGAAATTAATAACGACGAGAGGGGAGGGGGGATGTGGATGATCAGTGGTCCAGATGACAGGAGGCCAAATTGCTGAAAGCGCTTTCTCTTCCAGGGCTGATGCTGAATTCAGGTGGTGATTGTCTCCCAAACCCTCCTGAGTACATTTGTTTACCCTATGCATTTGACAGTGATGTATACTCCCCGTAATCAACCGATGATCATAACGTACAGATTATCCTACTTCCCCCAGCCCTAGAGACCTCTACATGCCAACCTCGCCATACGGGCCGCGTGAGAGTGATGAGCATTTTTCATACTGGCATTGATGATTCTTGTAAACTCCTGACACAGCCTGCGCTGTACTTCCGATTCAACAAGCATGCAGCTATAATTGGCTTCACAGCTAAGCCATGTACTTTCAGATGAACCCAATCCTAGTGGAATTCGACGTCATGTTGCTTTGCATTTTCCGAAAAACTATCGACGAAGAGGTTAGGGTGACAGTGCTGCCGTCGTATGTCGTCTTGAGTGAAACCAAAACTGCATAATTAGCCGGTTACTTTGACTAAAACAGTTTTCACCCACCTTTGTGTTCTTTATTCAACACCGAATCTTGAGAAGATGGGTTAGTGAACCAGATCCTGTACTCATGTAACAGGATTAAATTAGTCTGATCGAAAATTGACGGCAAGAGCTGACGATGCATAGTTACTTCAGATTTGCGTTCTAACATCGAGTTGCTAAGAGGCAGCATTGAGCCCTCCTTAGAAGAGACTTCTTTATGGGTTAGCTTTCTAAGTGGAAAAGACTCACTTGCCAATCACACGACATTTTGACTGTCGAGTTCGACCACGTTCACCGTGTGTTCCACAACAAGGTAGCATAGGGATGATGAGTTAAGTGTGGATTAGTTTTAAGTGATGGTAGACAGGCGATGCATATGCCGCACTCTCCCGTCCCTCATCCGCCCGATTCGGGAGTTAAGACGGAGACACGAAGACCGGACAGTGAGAATGCCATAAAAGCCACGAATAGCTGGTGCCTGAGTCTGCGCTTACGCCTGCTACCAAAGCCCAATGGAAACAACAGCACGGAACCCAGCTCGAACAGTCCGGGCTTCCGTGCCACACACCACCTACTTAGCAATTTGAGACGGCGCCAGCAGCGAGTCAACTAGCTTTGGGGAGCTGAAATCAGATAGCCAACACCCCCAAACACCCACAACAGTTCCGTCATAGAATCTAACGATGTCCCCTCCGGGTTTCAGCAGGGTAAGGACAAACGCGGTGACTTGCGCGTGGATTAGTTTTTAGTGCAATGTGAACCCGCACCTAGGTGTGCTATCAACACCAAGCGCCTGACTGGGAATTTAACACAACTTTAAAGATGGCAAAAACAGCAAGATTTATTGGATACATGACATTTCGAGAAAGCTCTTCAGTTGCTGCCTCTCATTGCATTATCAGAGTAACGAATGAGTAAATACAAAAGTAAGTTGGTACAGAAAAGTCATTGGGCACGATCACTAAGGCTAAGTAAAGTGAGTTAAAACAATTTGGAAGGAAAACAGGAAAAAGGCTCCCTGATTTATACAGTCAGCGACCGGTTCGCCTTAACGCCTTTTTCTCTGTTACTTACTTTACTAATTAGCCTTAGTGATCGTGCTCTATGACCTTTCTGACCTTTCTGTACCAATTCAATTTTGCATACACTCATTCGTTACTCTGACAATGCAATGAGAGGCAGCAACTGAAGAGCTTTCTCGAAATATCATGAATCCAATAAACCTTGCTGTTTTTGCCTTGTTTAAATTTGCATCTGGGAAATGTTGATTTAATTTTAACACAACGGCGAAGGAATGGAAACGGCGGCATGAAACCCAGTTCACACAGTCTGAACCCCCGTAATAGACTACCCGGCAAATTGCGAACACCTGACGAGGGTTCTATCACAACAGCAAAAGTATGGAAGTGGCGGCACAGATCTCAGCTCAGTCAGCCTGGGCTACCGTGACGCACACCCCATTATACACCAGCCTACACTAGACTCGAATACTAGCACAACACCTTCGTAAACCATGCGAGGGAGGTCGCAAGCAAAGTGAGCCGATGCACCAAAGTCCTTAAGGTTCTCGTGGGCACATCCTGGGGCTGCTCGAAAGGGATGCTGGCGACCACCTTCAAAGCGCTGGCCAGGCCACATCTCACCTATGCGGCACCAATCTGGTCTCCCATAATCAGCTCCTCCAGCCTCCACCGCCTTCAGTCAGCACAGAACGGTGCCTTCCGCATGATCACGGGCTGCTATAAAATGTCACCCATCGATCACCTTCACGCAAAGGCTTCTGTCCTGCCGGTCGCCGCGCATGACAAACTCCTGGGCCAGCAGTTCTGGTGGGCTCGTTCACAACCTGGCCATCCGAAACACCATCGTTGCAGCGCTCCTGAGCCTAGCCGCAATGTTCGGACGTCTATCCGAGGTCAACACAAGGCAGCTGTCGCCTCGTCTCTCTTGGATCTACCCGTTGATCTGCCATAAGGACAGGCTATCAGCTTGTTTACCAGAGAGCCGTTGTGGACGCAAAATCCAGCTACCACCCCCAGTTCCTTCTGGGTGGCTATCCAGCGCCGATTGCGGCCTCGGAATGACTTCTCCCAAGGGTGAGTCGATGTACCCTGGCGCAGCTACGCAGTGGCTACTGTATGCTCCTTCGCCAGTACCAACACCGGCTCGACCTGTCCATACCTGACTGCTGTCTCGACTGCGGTGTCTTGCCAAATGACTGCCGTCATCCCTTCGCCTGCAGTTCCCGGCCAGGCACCCAACTCACCCCCGAGGACCCAGTTTGGACTCCCATTTTGCACCCAGTTTGGACTCCGGCGGGAACCCCTGCTCCAACAAGGGCTACTAACCAACCAACTAGCACAACAACAACCCGACTCGGATCTCACGAAGTGAGAATGTCTAAGACATCGCATTAAGAAGAAGGCCCTGCAGTCTGACCCTCAGTTCACCTTTCCACACAAGTATACACTGGGCTGACCACGCGGTCCGAATTATCCCGTCAGCTAGCTAACTTCCAAGCCAGGACTTTTTTAGCGCATTGTGGTAACTTGAAGTGCGTCAGGTTGTTTATGGTGAAAAAAAAACGCACTGAACCGTTGATTTTCGAATAACATGACAAACAACCTACCCTTTATCTGGGTACCGCTGGGGTCAGACGTAAGACGGGCTCGGACAAACTAATTCGTCATTCTCATTGTAAAAGTCCGAATTAAGTGCCCAACCCCTCAATGTATGATTTTGTTTCAGGTAAAGGTACACACTTGGCAAACACTCAGTTATGATTATTAATGTTTTACTGACTACGTATAATCGACCCAAGCGGACGAGAGAGTTACCGCATTACAATATGCGACCCCAAAACTTGAATTGTAGGCAATTTTATTCGCCGGTGGGACTACCTAGCTGGCTTTAATAGCCAGAGCAGTTGCAGGTTAGTGAGCCTTACTCGTGGACAAAGCAATTGCCTGGTTTCTGCACCTGGTTTCAGTTTCGTGAATGGACAACTATCCGGTGATTACTGTCTCCTGCATGTCTGTGCATCTGTTCTCTTCTGATCACAAAGTTCACCGGTAGTTGGGCCCTCACTGCTCGCGTTAGGGGACATATTTGTCGCGTTGTGGCTTTGGGGTCTCTTTCTCTCCCGCGAGTGCTGTCAGCAGCCCAACAGTGGTCAGTATCACGGGCCGAGGAATGCTCAGTGGTTATACTTTTGGACTTTTAACCAAGAGGTCGTAGGTCCAAATCTCAGGAGCTGTTAAACTTGGCGTTGGGTATAACTGACTTATGATGGCTAATACGCCGGAAATGGCCATTCCCGTCTCCATTGTTTTTTCTGCCGTTAACGTTATTCCGCCTTAAAATCTCAAACCGGATTTCAACACCATAAAGGCAAGGTGGACATTTCCGTGGCTACCTCTGGGCTTGTATGGGAAGTGAGAAATGTATGACAATCACTCTTACTTTAGTATAAGGCGGAATTTGCTACCAACCAGGTGCAAGAAAGGATAGTTTCGTGCACTTTTTTATCGAAAATATATTAGCATTTATTAGGGGAGTAAAAGTCAACGAGAAACAGGCATACTACTACAGTAGCCATTTTACAGAATGTGCTTCTTTTTGATGGTCAAAAGGAAACTTTTTCAAAAGTCGGCGCCCTGAAATGACTGAAATTAATTGAAATTAAGTCGTACGCTAATCAATACCGCAACGATAATTAATTATTGTTTTCGAATCGAAAGCACATTTCAGAATTTCGAGTGACAGTTAATGAGATACACAATTTACGGTACAGCATTTTTCTGGTTGCTACATTGTCTTTGGCACAAGATGACTATCTATTTCCAACAGTTCATAGTAACTTTGAATTCTATTTCAGTAGATTTGAGACAATGCTGGTGCAATTAAGGGTGCTCGTGTTTTCATTCAGTCTGTATGCATCCTTGTTTCTCCGATTAGCGCAAAAAGAGAATTAGTTTGGTTTCCTTCAATTGGTAGCTCATCATATTTAATCACAGCGTCCATATACACAAAGCTTCGTTACCAGGCCAGACAAGGAACGAGTGAAGCATTTTCACAAATGATGTGTTGTTCGGTTAAGTGTTAGCACCGAGTTGAGTATCAAAAACATGCGTCACCCTACACAATGATTCCCTTCAAAGCGTTATTTGAAGTCTGCAGAAGCGGAGCAGATTTGTATCTGACCTAGACAGTCCAGAACATAAAAAGAATAATCTCGCCTCTCATCCTGTCGGTGCCAGTGCTGTACAAAGGAAATTAGTCTGTTTGCTATTCTACAGCCCAGTTTTCGAAAAAAAATGTATTGCTTGGTGGTAGCTGACTGAGTCATGCGCCTACTCAGCACGGCAGAGATGGTGCTACGTCATAACCCTACGAGCCGGTTATTCGGGGTTCCATCCCAACAATCTGGCAATAAATAACAGGGCAGTGGAGGGTGGTGCTGCACTGATCAAGACCGAGTGTCCTCCGATTAGCTATATGCGCAGCTTTCCCTGGTTAACTAGACGAATGTGACTCGGCTAGGTTGTTGCATATTTCCTGAACCCGAGGGGTACCCTTGCGCAGGAAGCGATGTCACCAGCAGCTGCTAAACCGGTCTAATCGTCATCATCCTTTCAAAGAATTACCCAAAAGGCCGAAAACGGGGTTTAAGAATGCTCCCATATGGTCTGATAACCTTTAAAAGATAATAAGAATTCCATCTATTTTTATTTTATAAAGGCAAGGATTAATTCATCCTATAAAAAGATTTCGTTATGTTAGCTGTACAATGTTAAAGAAACGGCTTAACCGATCTTTTTGCAAAATGCTCTTACTCTAAGAACAGTTAGGATGGGATTATAGAAAAAATGTCGTACTGTGTGTGTGTTCTGGAAGAAGATGTTGAGTATGGATTAAATGAAGAATCTTGCCAGTCTGTTATGTTTCTTGTTATTTTCTTTCTATTTCGACCCTGATATTACCAATGGCTTCAGTCGTGTTTTTAAAAGACAGGCCACTGATTTCAAATGAACTCTTTCTTCTGTTGCAGGGGCTGGCACCAATTATCACATTCGTATCATCACTATTGTGCCGGGTGGCGAGGGGCCCTCAGCCTACACCGTAACAATGACAGCCCGTCACAATGAGGGTAAGAGACAACCGAGTTTATCGATGACTCCTTGACATTGTACTACTGTCTTACGAATTCTCCCCACAAGAACTGCTACAATTCTAATTATCGTACAGTGTGCATGTACTGGACACATGAATGTAAAAAAATGCTCCAACGGCTAATCCTTTGGGTACATTTTTGGCCAAAATGCTCAACATAACCGCCGGGAATAGGAATCTTCCACAATATATGCGGCTTTGCGCCAAAGTCCTCAGGAATTGGGTTTGAGGTTAACTGTAGGGTTACGTTTAAGGTCAGAGTTGGGATTAGGGACAGTAGGATGTTAAGCAATAAGGTTTTAATTTGCCTTAACTATTAAGTTCGGATTTAGAGTTAAGATTAAAGTGACAGTCTAATTTTACGTGAGATTTATTGTTAGGGCTAAGAAGGAGGAATAGGTGCCCTGCCGGAAATTTATGTCAAGGCCATGCATTTTAACTGGGCGGAACGGTCCTGTTTCCGTGTTCCGTTTAGGTGGCCATAAAAGTCATCCTCACTCATGTTTGTCCGGCCCCAATGTCAGCGAGAAGTGTGTCTCCTCTAAATTTGCGTCTATCCTGTTCATTTTGCCTTTCCTTTCCACTCGGGTCCTCATCACCATCCACCACATCCGGTCCTGTCAGTACAAGCAGCCCAACACACTTGTCAAATAAACTGCTTTCAAATTCATAATACTACAGTGAAAGGGCGCTTAATCTCCAAGGGAAGGCTAATAGTCGTATAATGTTTGAGGAACTAGATAGTACATGTGCGCTGCCAAAGGGAATCGAAGTGCCGACCCAGTTTCGTGCCTTTCAGGCAAGAAAAGTTGACATTAGCTTATTTTTGATGTAAACGATAGGGTGTTCAAAAACATTAATTACCTATTACCCTCACCAAAAAGTAACTGAAACTGATTGGCAATGCGAGCGCATTCTTCATTTTCAGCGACCTTGAATTAAGTGGGGCACACGACAGCTGCAAAAGTGACTGAACGGCAGTTCAATGTCGCGCATGACAAGCCCGCTCCCAGGCCTGGCAGGGTGAGAGCGAGCAGGGGGGAGGGGGCAGATATTGGTCCTCCGGTATGTGTGGCGCAGGGCAACTTATTGTGCATGCGCAGGGGTTGATAAACGTTCGCCCATCGCCCCCCCCACACGGTACCCTTACAAGGTCAGCCGCCCTCCCCCTCTCCACTTGTCATGGCAGGCCTCTGTGGGTGGCTCGCCAAGACGCCCTCCCCCCTCGGCCGTGCCGAAGACCGTGTCGGAGCCTGACGCGGGTTTGGCGACGGGGGGGGGAGTTTGCGATTAGTCATTGGCTTAATGTGGTTTCAGTTGCCGCACTGGCCTGACTGGGTGCCTCTTAGTCCCCCTCCCCCCTGTGCACGGGCCGGTCAGTTGTCGCACGCCAAACGCTTTCGGGACGGGCCCAGCCAGGGGACTGTGCGTTCGGGCGCTCGGTAGCTTCTGTCCATGATCATTATGTCCATAAGCCATAAGTCAATCATTGCCTTCTTAACAGGTTTACATACAAGGTCGTCTTTCCTAGAGTCTGCTAGAAACTGGTTGGGTGGATGGAAAATTAGATCGGTGCTGTGGCCGATACTAACGAACGCTAGATAGGGTCGATAAGGTGGAACCAAGAGGAGGCAGAGGCGATTTTTGGCACAAGAAATGTATTACCCAGAGTTTTCTGATTCCAGAGACAGTAGCAGAAACTGGCAATTCATATGCGTGTCGTCAATTCGTGTCTGGAGCTCTCGTCCAGATTTTCCAAAGTGTTTTCATTGTCCGCAACTTTACCAGATCCTATAGACGACTCCAGAGGTTTCTTGTCGTGGCAGTGGATCTTCTGGTTTCACTACCCGACGCCTAATCGTTGCCTCCGGTCTGTGTGCGACTCCAAATTGAAGTGGTGTGGGAAGGCTGTTGACGGCGTCCGGGACATTATTGACGTAAAAAACGCTGGCGAAAGTTGCGGTTGGTGCGATTTTTCGCCCGCCATTTTCTCTGAACACACGTTTAAGCTATGGAAATTCAGCAACCATGTCTTCTGCTTCACTGTTCTGCGTCTCAACGCACTGATGTAGCACCCTTACGCAACTGCGTTTGGGGCTAATTGAGCAATTGATGTTGAAGTTCAGTACCTGTATCGTATCGTATCTGTCACTTTTAGGCTACCAGAATATTTGTGACGGATGAGGACATCAGGGACGGCCGGCTGGCCGCTTTCTTCTTCCTTCATCGTAAATCTCGTATCCACGAAGACGGTAGTAAGACGTTTTTCGAGCATTAGCACCTGGTCGCGTTCGCTTATGGTGAAATGATCAGCTACCTCTCGTGCCCAGAATTTTGCTCTGTGGTATTGGAAGACCAGCGATGCTACTCGTCGTAGGACTGCATCAGGTATACCCCCCGAAATCGGAGAAACCATTGAAATGCAGGAGTTGCAGGATGGTAGAGATTATTCTCCACTTAATCGCATTTGCTTCATAGGGGTAGATCGACAGTGGAAGTACAAAGACAGGAAAGACTGGAATGGCCATTTCCGGCTTAATAGTCGTTAGTCGCCTACGGGTCATCCGAGATTCACACCCGCAACCCTTTGTTCATGGAGTGTTGTGCTAAAATTGAGTCACGGGTTGGTTGCTTTGTCGGTTGTGATCGGAAATATGATGATAGCGTGGGCTTTACTGATCTGGTTACCGAAAATTTGTTTCCTGTTTTACGTTGAAGGGCACTTTAGAAACCTCACCGGGAGTCGCATAGCGACTTATGATATATGTTCATAGAATGGAACCGTTTCAGAAGAAGATGTGTGCTCCGAGCTCTGCGCGACATGCAGATGCAATTGCTGGGCTGTCCTGCAATTGACACAGTCGCTTAGTCAGTAAACAGACAGCAATTATCAAATGCAAGACTAGTTCTGAGGCGTCAAATCAAACCGCATATCTACTATGTAGATAGTTTCAGTTAGCTCATTTTCAATGGTTTTTCTGCTATCGGTTCACGCAAAAGAAATATTTTCTATATTACAATCGTTTGTATTCTACAGCTGTTTAGGTCTATATGATCCTAGGGTGAATCTAATAAGCTATCTTCACCCGCATATCATTTGACACATGACAGGAATTAACGTCAAAAGCCTAAGTGAGAAAACTGAGTGAAATCGTTTTTCTTGCATGGTGGTTCCACCGGTTCCAGAACTTGCAATTACGTTGTTTTCCATTTGACCCAACTATGAAGACCCTGGCGACCTCGGTGGAATTCAAACCCACTGCAAGAAGTGGAAGGCTTTAGTATAGCCAACACTGAGCTACGAGATTCCAAAAGAGGCCCATCGGTTATTAAAACTTTAAAACTGCCATCAGTTCGGGGTTGTGGAAGTCAGGTCTGGCTTGGCGTGCTCCATCTATAAGCAATATTATTTGCACTGCGACCACTCTCCAACGCATTATTCAGATACTGAATAATCGTTAAATACTTAAAAAACAAGGGCTTTTCTCCGACCCGCCACCTACAATCCAGGCAGCTCAGTATTTGACAGAGTAGAACAGTGCCAGTACCTCACTCGCATTTGACCAGATTCAAGACTTAATTGTGCGCTCTCTCCATGGGGACAATTCTCTTGCGTCGTGCGATAGTACGCAGAGCACTGACATAGTAGGAAATACCACTAGCCTTCTAAGTATTACAGAAAGTTAAAACGAATTTAGACAGTTCCAAACGAAGAATATGCAAGTACCTGAAAGTATGACCTCGGAGTATCACATGAAAAGGAAGTTGAACCACGCGCCGCTAACTGTGCCTTGACAGTTAGCGGGTGTTCATTTTCAGGCTCCGGTACAATTTCGTCAGAATACCGCGGTGGGAGTTCATAATGTCTGAATTATTTTTAGCCAACGTATGGTGGCTGAGATGACGGTCTAAGTATCAAATTTATTGCTTCTTGAATGATTTATTTAGGTGCTGATTAATATGGGGGGCGCCTAGTCCTCGGCGTTATCCCAGCTACTGCTGGCGATAAATGTTATGATTTATGTGAACGGGGCGACTGCAGGGATCCAGAACATTTCGTTGGACGATCGTATGAATCCGATTTTCCTACATCCAATTTTATATAATTTCTGACGTTTTGAAAATGCATTGGACTGATATTTTCATCTTTTGGTTAATCCATGCTTGAGGGCACATGACATTTAGTCCCGGAAGACGTGTCAGTAAAATGAATGATTGCGACGCATCTCAATATACCTGTTTCGCTTTAATAAACATATAAGGCGTCGCGGTTACTGGCATTTAATTCTTGCCACAATCGATTTTCATTGAAAATGGAAATAAGCGTACAGTATGGGATCTAGCTGGTGCAAAATGCCACAATTTGCGACGGAAGGATGATCACTCGCAAACCGACATTACAGTATGTACAAAACGTCAACATAATGAAGAACAACCTTAAGCGAAGTTACAGCTCAAAAGGAATCAAAAAATACCAGTAATTTATTAAGAAATACCATTTTTTACAGAGACCTCCAATTCCGAAAAGGTGAAAAAATCATTGTAAAGGCGACCGATAAATGCAAATGTACTTTTCAGATGAGATTGTCAACATTCAGTTTTGCGTATCTTAAAAGAAAATTCTTTTTGTCAAGTTTCCCCATTGATATTTCGGGCATCACATAAAAAATAGTTTCAGGTCGTCTATAGATGTGCGGCGAATACTTCACCTTTTGGAATAAATTTAGATTCTGCTCTATGTGCTTAACAAAGCCTTGTAACTAAGATATGTCTTAGAAGCGTGTACCGAAGAAGTTAGTTTGTTCGATATTCTAATGGGTGGCACTTTCGTACCAACCACCTTGCCAATATTTTCAACACACACAGAGGCTAGCGAAAAGGAAGGGAGCCGTGGAAACATCCATCATAGGGTAGGCTTGGAAACTGTTGACTGGAGAAAGCATTCACATGCCGCGTGGACAATCCCTGCCCACCTTCTAGGTAGCCACATGCCTCTCACCTAGTCACGAATACCGGACTCAGTGGGAGCACGCAGTGACTGCGCTCCCTCCCCTCTGCGGCATGCAAATGTCAACAGCAAGGACACAGAGCCCATCCCAACGATTTATCGCGCGGTTAGGTTTGGGCCCCGGCAATGTAGGTGTATTTTGGTCCCCATGAGATAGTCTTGTCAACTTCGGGATTTCCCATGCCCTCTTCACCGAACACTGCAGTTGTGTGGATGCTGACAACTTTCGCACAACTTTCGCGACAGCTTTCGCACAGATGTATGTGTGAGTGCGTGTGTGTGTGTGCGGTTGGGTAGGCTTACCCCTAACCTCCCAGGGATAGGAAGAAGTTGTCATGGCGATTAGTACCTCACCGCAATCGTGTTTGTGACCCAGTTTGAGGAGCGTACCGCCCTGTTGGCCACTGCCACACCAGTGCGGAGAGGTAGCGCCCCCCTGCCCTGAAGCGAACGCTTCAGCTAACTCCGTTTCATCGGCGGTGTGTTGAATACCCCTTGTGTGAAAAGCGGTTGCTGGCACGATTACTATCTCATTTCCTCGGGAATGCGCATTCCTTTTTTGTGTCTGCTGATTCAACTTATCCGCAGGCGGTAACGGTATACAGCCCTTAGGAGACAGCCATAACTTTTTGCTAAACGGCCATCCAAAGCGGTAGCACCTCTGCGTGTATTGGCTTGCCCCTCATCAGCTTCCACCTGCGAATTAACAATCATTTTCCAGTCGATCGTGCTTGATGGACCCTGACAACAGTTTGGAAACAAAAAAGCACTGAATCATCAACATGAAATAGTGCCGAAGTCGGTGTTGTGTTAAACTATGTCGATTTCGTCCCCTTGTCACCCTCCCTCTCCCCCAACCTCATCCCCATTTCGCTCTCTCCATTTATCACACAATCGGCTTTATATTTCGGAAGCATGATGTAAACACTGATAGATTTATGCACCAGACTCTGGACGTCATCGGTTTTCCGGGTTTGCGTACCAGTCTGGAGATGGAGATTACCTATTTGCCCCTTGCGGGCGGGTGGACAATGGTTATGCAGACGCCAGGGGAGGGGGGGGGGGGGGGGGGGGGTCGTGCAAGCGGTCCTACGATAACGAGCAATCAATTTTCACACAGAGGCGACAGCACGGCTAGGTCATAAGTATCACCATAGTATCGAAGCTGTGTTTGTACTTTGAGCACTAAAATCTTCAAGCTGAATCCTAAGTTGTTGGAGAAAGACAGAAAGTACCGTAATGAGGGTTTTAACGTGCACAGAACACTTCATTGTTGATTCAGACAAAAGTGGCCACTGGGGACGCCAGGGTTGGTGTGAACTGCATCAAATCATACCTGTCATTATGTGACAGATAGATGTGACAGCTGCTTTTACATGATTTTAGGGCAATTTCAAGTGGTGTACGATTAGTGTGTCACACTATCCGAAGGGGGGGGTGTATAGTGAATAATGGCCCCTGCTTATCGGCCGAAGGCCGTATTGTTGAAGTGGCCCTTCGCTAGCCGCGGCTATTTGGACGCGCGCGTACCTCCGCTTGGGGAAGTCAGTCAAGGGTCTTAGGATCAGCGAATCGAGAAGAACTCCCTGCTACGTTGCGTAACCTTGCGACAGTGGATATTAAACAATGCAGTCGACAGCAGTGTTAGCTATCTGACAAACATAAACCGGAAAGAAAACCTGTAATACGCGAACATAAGTAATATAGAAGCTAAGTATTTTGCGTGTAGAAATAGCAAAGAAAATAACCATTTATTCTACTGTGAGTGACCTGTTACAATTATTGTGAAGCAAGTTAAATGGACCTCTCTACATTGTGGACATTGAGATCCTTAGATAGAAAAGAAACATAGGATTAATGAAGAGATTTGATAAGTTATAACGCTTGGTTCTTGTTTAAATATGTTGCTCCATGAAGAAGCTTTCATTTTAACACCGGTTCCATAAAGCATAACTCCAGGGCCTAGGCTTGATTTGCTAACAGCTCTAGCTTAGCATTACCCCCCGCCCTTACTTATTTTTCCTGGTTATTCTGTCATGTCCCGTTTCCTTTGACATAATTGATGCATTACTGATTGGTTAGCTTGGTGCGACTGTCTTCGATCTCAGTATTATAGAGCGCTGTGGTAAGTTCGTTTCCCAGCCTGGCAATAAATCCACATCGATGGGTACCTTGATCTCGTGAGGGTAAACAGCGTTCCAGTACAAGAAGGATACGTGAGCACCTACTAGTTACGAACTGTTTATGTCATATTCTGGAAAGTCTCCTGTCTTGGATGCTGCCTGTAGCATTAATAGGATGAGACCAGTATCCGCCAACTGCTCGGATTTTACTTTATTCTGATGTGGTCAAGTATGAACGATCTATCATGGCTGCCACCAACATTCACAGAAGCATCCTGTGCCTATCATTCACATACTTTTCCCCACGAGCGACAGTTTTTCTTTTAAAAACCACAAATGGCATTCCATTTTGAATTATGAACCATGCCTTAGGAGCTTTTTCACTGTCTGCTCTTATTGCTCAGTTACACTGCTCTCTCGTGTTAACTGAGTGTGAGTGTATTACTTAAAACAAGCGAGTAGTCATCTACAATTGTGTCAACGACTTCTTCGAAATGTTCGGCTGTGCCGATGCATTTCTTAAATCCTATGTACCAAGAGGGAGTTCAAAGGCATTTGCCTATATTTCCTTTAATGAACTTTACTTTACTTGACTTGACCAAAAACTAAGACTGCTATATCTGTTGGAAGTAGACAGTCGGATGTTGGGAATAATTTATTGGGTATACAGGGCAAGTTGCCATGGCTTGACTATTTGCTGGTGTGCGAACAATGCGACCGTCTGGGAGCCTATGGGAAATGAACTGTTGTGTACGGGTTTTTCGTACGCGGAAGTGCGTGTTGGTCAAGTCAACAGAGGCAGTCAGGGGATTATAAACACAAGGGATCATGGGCGACAAGGCGGGCTGACCGATGTTCGTTAGGTGCGCGTCGTCTGCGCACGTGACTAAAAAGTTGAGGTTAAATCTGGGGGCCACCAGTCAGCGGGATTTTCTTAACAGTCAGGATGTAGGAGAAAAGGGGATACTAAAGCAACTGCTAGGTCAATCCTAGGGGGACCGGAATGCCAGAGAAAGGGAACATTGGAACAGCTGCTGTAATCCTACGGTTATTCCGTCTTTAGATAACGTCCGTTTCTGTTCTCTCTCCTCTGTAGAAGAAACCTCAATGTCTGGTCACCACCCCATACCCGTGAATTTACGCGTCAACAGTGTGGCTCAGACACACGCAGAGATTGGCTGGGAGCTGCCGATGCCCTACAGAGAATACCCACCCTCTACGTTGCGCTCTCTGATAGCCGGGTTTCAGATCAAGTACTACCAGGTGGAACAGCTGGGTGCCTTCCACAGTGGTAGACCCTCCTCCTCCATCTCACACCGACTGCAGCTACTGAACGTCACGGGTGCGACCTCCTCACGTGTCCTGCTGCAGCGTCTACGACCAGAGACCGCCTATGAATTCACTGTTCGTGCTTTGCCGGTGTTTGCCACCTTTCCAGAGGACAGCCAGTCATCTATGGAGTCCAGTGAATGGAGCATGGTGCAGGGCTTTGAAACGCTTGGACAACGTGAGTTTAAAAAGCCATTGTCGTGTACGTGTGCGTGTGTGTGCTTCAATTCCCCACACCAGTCCACTAGCGTTGGCTGGGCGCTGGGAAAATAAAGTGAGGTCGACAGTCCAGCGCACCCTCCACACAATAAACAATCCGAACCGTTTGAAGCTACCACAGTGCGTTAAAAGTCCTGACATGGAGGTTTGCCAACCGCCAGTTTGGTGTGTATTTGTGCGGATTGGCCGACTGGCGGACTGAGAGTCAGGCTGCAATGGGTCCTTCTTGATGTGGGCTTCATGACATTCCCAGTCCGTGAGAGGCTAACAAGGTCTGGCGGCACGATTGGGGGTGACCCTGGCAGCGTCAGCCATCTCTGCCTTTCTGCCTCTGGCCTTCTTGAATTGGCTATGCCACTGGGCCTCGCGGATGCACTGTCACTTACAAGTAATCCACGCGTGAGTCACCGCGTTTGACTTCAGCTTTCTGAAACACGCGGCGGACATTTCGAAATCGAAGGTCGAAATGTCACCATGTGTGTAGGCGGAGCTACTGTTGGCCATCTGTCCAGGCAGAACAATCGCGAAAAAGTGATTGCTGAAAGCTTTGATGGATGCAACCATGCGCAATTAGGACTTGGTTAAGAAGAATGTTTCATGGAATCGTCTCTAACGTTAACTTATTTATAATAACAGTGATCAGAAAGTTGGTTTCAATCGTCTTAGTTGCATACACACGGTGAGGTTCCCGAAAAGCCTTCAGAACCAATGTATGTTTCACATTCTTCTCATTATAAACAGTGCATCTTTGTCAACTGGGAAGGGTACTTCATGCTAAAATGTCAGCAAAATAATTTGACTGCATATGGGAGGAAGTGATAAAGACCTATATTGAGCGCATAGGAAAAAGACTGTTTAGAGATCTTCGGGTTTACCAGAAAACCGTCTCCAGTAAGCTGAAAACTGCTGGTCTATTTTTTTCAGTCTCGAATATACCAATAGAAATATATAACAGAACCAATCCGCCTGCAAGTTTAATGCAAATAGTGTTCAGATGTTTGAATGTGCTCTTCAAAAAAAACATGTGTAGAGAGATAGAAAGACTATGAGGATTTTGAAAAATACACCAAACGAAAGCAAAGCTGTGGTCTTCGTGACCTCTTAACCCCGAAGTTAGAATGGGCACTTTGTTTACGTCAAAACTTGCAATCAGCATCCATAAAATATGACGACCATTTAAATAAGACATAGAGAATCACTTATTCAAGTAATTTTCTCACCCATTAGTGACTAAGGAAGGGATAATTGAATTTTAGTTTGAAAAAACCGCTATTTCAGCATCCTTTGACCCAGTATTCAGTCGTAACGCGAACAAAAATTCCCAGTGTTAACGGCAGTTGATATAGCTCGGTACTATTAAACAAATAGTGAAGAATAAACAATATACAAATCCCAGTGGATACAAATATTCCATAACAGAGGAGTCGGCCAAATATAACGCTTGAGTCTAGACAAATAAACAACGCGTGTTCGATAACAGCACACGGGTGCAGGAGAACACTTTAGCAAAACAAGCGCGACAGCGTTTCAAGGTCAATCGATTTGAATTAACAAAACAGGAAGGGGACACTGGCATGTAGGTCAGACAGCATTCCTTAGAAGATAGACGTGAAGAAGATAATTGCCGCCATTTTATAAAATGGTTGAATTCCAGATGCGCGAGCGAGACTTAGACCTCATGGCGAGTAGGCAAGGGCAGATTCTTGCTGTTTAGACAAAGGAGTTGGTGTCGAATCCGGTCTCCTGCAACCGCCACCCACACAGAGCCTACAACTCACTCGACTGTCTTCTTGCGCAACTGCGCTTGTCAGTGACGGTGAGGACATGACACACGTCATCCAACCACCAGCCCACCAGCACTGCATTTACCCTTCAACCGACGGAAGCTCCTTTTGCAAGAAACTCCTGCGAACCCCCTCCAAAAGGAATGTGATGTTTATCAGAGGCTGTGTGTCCGCTCTGCGCTCTCTGTTCATGTCCCTCTGTGGGATGTCACCCTTGTGGGACAAAAACGCTATCACCTAACAGGCAGGCATGCATGCCTGCCGGTATATACACTAATCTATGTGCCAGGAAACTTTCCAACCAGTAGCCTAATAACCCTAAGACCCACCTTTCGGACGCCGGCAGCATCGGTTTCTAACCTGCCTACAATAGAGGCTGCCATCTTGAAAGCAACACAGTCGTGCGGTAGGCATGCATTTGGAGACAAGTGACACTTTTATGTCGGCTACCCTCGAAACACCCTGGCCTTGTAAATCAGCCACCCAAACAGAACCATAGTTCATCCGCAATTGGAAACACGTCTTGGTAGCCCCCATGCAGTGGTTCGGTATGACGACGAAAATTAACCAGTAAGGCTGGTTACGTCGGAGTCGCCACTATGCAGCGGTCAAGGATAGGCGATGTACTATAACCACAACAATAAGAAGATTCCGTCTGATGAAAGAAGGCAGTCAAGTGTTAGGAGCGGTTTATTGGTACGCAAGGCAAGCTGCTGAAAATCGAATGTTTGTTTTAACGGTTGGGTCGGTTCGCGTGGCAGTGACTGCCCGGCTGTGGTGCACATGCTTGGTTGCATCAAATGCCCAGTCTGGAGCGTCTGAGCACAAATTCACCCAAGCGCCAAATAGTCTGAGTGACGTGAGTATCCTGAGGTGCGCGTGCGACCTCGACTAAGTTTAGCTCAAGCCATCGGGCGCCGTCGTATCTTGACGGAGCGCCTGTCGGTGAACCGCGGGCATCAAGTTGCTAGAGATGGAGGGCATTGGGACAGCTACAACAGGAGATTGCACATAAGACAATGTTAAATCAGGCGCATCGTCAGCATTATTGTATTTTCCACACAATAAGGTGCCCTGTCAAACAATG
>JAYGXS010000002.1:1748026-1817954 GCA_036362985.1 Ligula intestinalis | reverse complement strand
CCTTACGGGTTCGCCACCTGTACACAAAGACTTGCACATAATCAGGCAGCTCCCCCGAGGGTCATAGTTGTGGCGCGGCTCCGCGAAGAGCCATTCATCAAAGGGACGTTGGTTGGGCAAAGGGAGCGCGACACCATTGGACTCTGTGACGGCCGAGGCGTTAGCAACAGATAGTGTGCTGGGACGTTTGTTTACAAAATCAGTGGCGCCGTAGCTGGCTCTCGCTGTCCCAGCGCAATAGGCGCCAGGCGACACCGTCGCCGCGGGTAGACACGTGGGGGGCGTGGCAACTACCGAGGCGGAGGCGGCGGAGAAGTTCGGTGGCAATTTTGTTGTGAAGGTGCAACGGACGGCCGACACCGCCTGTGGATCCGCCGCTGCCACCAGACTACGTACACTTGACTACACACAGGCAACTGAACAACCGCTTATGTAAACAATGGGTCGAGGTGGGGTGAGGGGAGGGGAGTCATAAATCACTTGGTCTTGCCCAGAATACCTAGATTTCCCTTGTGGGCTCCGGTTACATGAGGAAGAGGTGAGGGAAAGTGCGTGTGTGTGCGCGTGTTTCTGTGAGCCACTTGCAGCTTCCTAAATTTGACTAAGCTGGCGGGGAGCGGATTTAGTCATAGATCCATTGTCTGTAAACAGACCCATGCTCATTCATTTGTGGACCTCCTGCATCGCGTCATCCGGTAGGGGCCCTAAGGCGCCTTTACTGTAGGTCACTGGTAAAAGAGGGATCCCTGCTTCGGGGAGGATAATCATAGGACCAATCAACGGGTAGTAACGAAGCCTTAGGCATAAATTACCGCACAGTGGCCTTATTATCGGGTTTATGTGGCCATGAGGTTTTACATAAATTTGCCTTCTGAAGCCACATTGCTTCGGCTTTCGGCCATCTGTTTTGATAAAGGAAGTCGACAGTATCAATCGAAAAGCCAGTTTTTGCTCAAATCATACTACCGCTATGCGCTTGAGCCGCAACTGATTGTAGACGGGCCGATCACCTGAAGTTATATAAAGTGCATAACGCATTCTGTATTGTCAAAGCAATGAAATATTTTCCTGGTGTGAACACAAGTTAGCGCCATAAATATCCTGCAAGGAGGTTCGACACCATTAGAGTAGTCAGTACGTGGCTTTTCATTACGGTAACTTCATAGAAGCGATATGGTTTTATTGCTGTTAGAAGCGAACAAAATAGTTCAGAATGAGCATATGCTATCGCTGGAAAAAGAAATTTATTGGCTTGTCGCTCGAACCCCATCATCAGAAAAATAGACAAACTGTCCTTTATAGAACCATTCGGTAACAAACTTACCTTTAAGCTTTGCCCCTAAAGAAGGATAATCTTTCGGTTCTAAAACCTTCTAAATTGCCGAGTAGTTGTGGGCCCTAGCAACTGTTAAATTTGCAGTCAAAGTTCGCAAAGTAGTTGTCGTATAAATTCTGCCTAAGGAAAATCACCTGTTTTTCTACGCTATAAGGAAGGCGTCAGAGATTTCTCATTAAATTTTGCAAAGGATGTGGATCATGTTAAATGTTTTGTAGGCAACATTAAAAAATTGACAGATGTGATGTATTCTGCATGAACAGTTCAGAGCCTTAAAAAATCGCAGAATTGGACTTCTTATCCCAAAGATACCGTTTTTTTCGTTATAAGATAAAATGAAAACTCAATTTTGTAAATCACAACTATAAGAAAGAATTCTTTTGCGAATATATGTTTAACCTGGGAGTTTGCTATGAAATTGTTAATCAATATGGAGCTGTTTTTTGCAGAGTATTTTTTTGTAGGTAGTCTGAAAGGCATCTGTTAAAAAGACGACATTCTGACCTGAAGGAATTATTTGCGAGTAAGCTGAGGATGCTCGATACAACATTTCTATCCGAATACCACTTTAAGATCGAAAAAGATTTCAGGAATTCTGTCGCGATTTCATAGGATAGCAGATCTACTGTAGAATTGTGCGGCAGATATTACACTTCCCCCGCACCCAGCGGGGCCCGGTGCCGAGAATGATTGAGAATGTCCGGATGCGGGGTTGGGCGTTGTGGCGGACAAACCTAAACATCCCACCTACGTGTGTTTCACATGCCTGGTCCGCACATGTTGGACAAGTTAAAAAAATATGTAGGAATAAGGAAGGCTAGACCGGATCTTAACTGAGTGTTTGGTCACATCAAAATGGACCCAGTTTGAAAGCAAGTAAAGTTGTTCAAGATGAAGCAATGTGCTGATGTAGTGTGGGGTGGCCACACCCGAGTCGAACCCATATCGCCTTCCCTCTCCCATGTACCCGTCCGCTGCCACAGTTGTCAGTTATCAGATGACGAGATTGGACGCAGTTGATTGACAGCATGCCAATCCCGACCTATCGTCCATAAAAAAAATCTTTCTCAATTTTAACAAGGTGGATTTCGACATATCAGCCTTAGTTAATGTTTTAAGATACTTTTGGGGCAAAGTTCCATCTGCAGAATTGGCCTTGTTAATTCGAAACTGGTACTGACCCACAATTTGATGGCGGCAGCCAAGGCCATTTGACCAACAGAGTTATTGCTCTTGGTCCAGTTACGCGTCGTAGATGTATTATAGTACACCGCATAACTTTTTCGCGCCTCTGGACTATGCGGCAATGGCCTGACGGGAAGTTTACGTTAACTGATTCAAAAATCTTAGAAAGCGGGGTCAGTGGGCTTGTGAATAAGCATCAAATAAACGAACCTGCTTATTTTTTCCAGTTGATTTTGGAGCGGAAGGCGATTGAAATTTTTAATATGCCGTATGTCCTTTTGACCTCGGATACGTCAATGTCTTTGATGATGCATTTTAAAAGGTGGGAAATATAAGGCGGTTTGCACATCGATACAACTTCATATGAAGTTATCATGTGTTTTAAAAATAAAAGAAAATGTAGCGATTAGGATCTACTTATACCCTTCATAATTCGCAATGCATTGGAGTTTTAATCGCTGACTGTGCATTTGTCAGTACAGTGCCAAAAGTCAACTTCGTCGTAATTTTCCGCTGGCCGGCCATTACTATTACGAGTGGACTGTTACGAAAGGACCGGCCGAAACAAATTGGGTGCACAAGAGGACGAACGGACTAGACACCCACAACTGTGTGCAGAAGTATGAGTCTTTCCAAAGGCAATTAAACTTGAGGCTTTTATGCCCCTTTTGTGAGTCGTGTCGCATGCGTGGTAATCACAGAAGTCGCTTTCGGTCAGTGAATTTTAGCAAGCGAGGTAGTCATTGGTTTCTTAGGACCTACCCAACTTGAGGTAAAGAAAGCTGGGGTCTAGGCTCAAATCCTACCACTCGACGAGGTTTCATTTGTAGTTATGTCTTTAAAAGCATTTCCTTTACCAGAGCGATTATAGGACTTTTGAAAGTACGACGTTTTTTAGTCGCTAAGATTCTTATTGAAAAAAAGATTATTTGGCATGGATGCGTTTTCTTCCGATGAATTTCCGTTAGGCCTTTACATTTATTTCGTTAGGTAAGAGTGTAAAATATTTGAGTTAGGAGAAAAGATTGTGCGACTGTCAGAGTAGAGAAAAAACAATTTTCGGTCAGTACAGACCACTGAGAAAGGACATCAGCAGTGGGTGGTTTAATTGGCGGTTTTCGGCCATGGTAACTGCGGTGCCTTTATGAAGTTCACTTGTTAATGCAAGATGATTGCAGCTGCTTCTTTCATAGCAAAAGGAGCATCTCCAAGGAATTTTAGATTGCTTGGGGGCACCTTGTAGATTACTCGGAAGGCCTCTCTGACACCCATGTGATGATCTGAGGCTACCATGTACGTTAGAATAGAACTGTTAAAGTTGTTTAATTGGTGCTTATTTAACAATTTTGAAAGGTTTTCTGATGTTTGGCAGATTTGGTCAATGTAGTTGACCCAATTGTGAAAAAACTCGCGACATTTGGTGGGATTCGAACCCGCATAGGACAGTGGTATTTTATCCAAGCCAACGCTCTACACACTTGAGCTACGAATGTCGCGCTTCACACCGTGAGTTTAATCATACTTGGATCGATATTAACCGCCCAAATTTGCCGCTCACATGGAATCCACCAATACGGGACAGCAAGTTGACTGCCCAAGCAGGATTTCCTAAGCGATCATCTAGAATCCACCAGAATGACTACTAGGGTGACTAAATTATTAAGTTGGGTTGGCATATTTAGATGACCCAATTGTGAAAAAACTTGCGGCATTTTGCGGGATTCGAACCCGCATAGGAGAGTGGTCTTTTAGCCAAGCCAAAGCTCTACCCATTTGAGCTTCGAATGTCGCGCTTCGCAACGTGAGTTTAATCACACTTGGATCGATTTTCACAATTTCTTCAACTAAATTAACCAAATCTGCCAAACCGACTTAATAATTAAGTCAGCCTAGTAGTCATTCTGGTGGATTATAGACGATTGCTTAGGAAATCCTGCTTGGGCAGTCAACTTACTGTCTCGTATTGGTGGATTCCATATGAGCAGCAAAATAAGGCGGGTAATAACAATCCAAGTGCGATTAAACTCATGATGTGAAGCGCGACATTCGTAGCTCACGTAGGTAGAGCGTTGGCCTGAGTAAAAGGCCTCCCTCCTATAGGGGTTCGAATCCCGCCGAATGCCGCGAGTTTTTTCACAATTGGGTCAACTAAATTTTCTGGTGTTCTTGTTGGACAAACGCCGGCTCACTCGACTAATAAATAAAGCCCCTCTTGAGCATGTTAATTAATAGATGCACATAAGGACTATATGGGTTGCAGTTTGTACTTACTCTCTCGATGCAGGATGGGAAAAGTCAAGAGCAGTACATGGGCGTCGGCTGCTGGAAAGATCCTGAAAATCGCACGTTTTTTTCTACGAACCCGGATATTTTGCTGAGATGAATACTGATGAAAATGTAAAAGCTCATAGAGATTTTATTGAAAGCCAAAATATGCCCATCAAATCATCTTTCACACTGCCCAGTTAGTGAGCAATTGAGACGGACTACTAACTACACTTATTTTTCTTCCTCCCTTCTCTTCAGCCAACGGGCAAGGATTCTTCAGTCTAAAGTTGCCGAAAGAATATCTGAACGACCGAAAATTAACTCCCAGACGCCTCGAGCGCTTACTCAATAGGTTGGATGCTTGGAAAAGCCGAAATACGGAGTCATGGTCAGATCCTGAGGACAACAATGTCGTGAGTGAAGCCAAATCCCTTCACTGGCTCATTTTATGCGCCATCTTGGCGGCGGTCGTCGTGATCGTCCTGCTTATTGTGCTTACACTGGTATGCCACTGCCGAGGACGATCAACGCGGAGGTCTACAGCATCAGCGAAGTACGCACGCTTATAATCTTCTGACATTTCCGCATTCGTTTATGCTGCAAATGCCTCTTTACGCGAGGACTGTTAATACACAAAAGAAACTCCCTACTGATATATATTAAGTAGACAGTAATTTGCATCCACATAGATCACGTTTTCAAAGACATTTAACTTCACCGATCAGGGCTAATCCTATTTGATGGAGTCATGAAAAAAATTGTGAACTGTTGTTTTAAAAACTTCTAGATTCAAGTAAAATTCCATACATTCAATCTGTCTCCAAATGTACAAAGACAGAAAAGTCTAAAAAATATGTTGCAGTTCTACGACAGACGAACATGTAGAATAATTTGTGGCAAACGTTCACAGCGACGTCAGTATAAACTATTCAAATCGTCTCCTTCGTTGTGGTACTGAGTGATATAACTGGAACCGGATAACAATTAACCCAATAAATGAACACTGAGGTAAAAGGTGACGGGCGGCCCACATTTAAAAAAAAGAAGAAAGTTGGGGACAGCCAAATGAATGAATATAATAGTTTGTACTGTTTAAATGCAGTCCATATTTTGTACTTAGCGGAACCAAGTCAGCAGACAGAAGTTGCCAAAAGTATTTGCTGAAAGCGATCGCCTATCAGACAAATAACCTCTCTTGCCCCTTGCCAAGTTTATTATGTTAAAAGAAAAGTATTGGTTCCTAATTCGATTTCGATAGCTTGATAATATTTCGAAACCCAGGTGCACGCTGTTTTCAGAAACTATGAAAAAGAAATACAATTGGGTGTTTCCACCTGAGAAATTCTCCCGTATCCTCTGTTTGAGGGTAAGACGCATAGATCGATTGTCATTTTCCCTTATTTCTTGGGAATATCAGATTAACTATAAGCTATCTTATACAATGATTCTGGAAACCCTTGACTAAATAAGAATGTGGAAGTCGGTAACGCTTGGCTGTACTCAAGACTAAATCTCAGAGTTCTGTCGAAATTCCAACTGCAAATCCCGAAGAAACATCCCGTTTGTTGCGCAGATTATCAGTCAAATGATTATCGACGTAAAAGACGGATGAAATTCTTAAACATCTGACTTATAAATTTTAATCAGATTGCTTCAGTTAATCCCTTAGAGAAATTAGCGCAGACATCTTTCTTGCAGCCTTACCCTGACAACTTTTTCGTCGACCACATGAGGTCTATCAAACGTAATAATTACATGCATATTCCGATCCCGGTGCGATAAGACAAGTGGATAAACTGTAAGTATATTGAGAGTGAAAGGGCGTTGCTTTTGGGTAAGCTATTGGGACCTAAGAGAGCCCCCTAAGGGAGCAGCTGCCAAGTAGTGAACTTATGGAACTATTAAGTGCTACTATAATGTCGGTAGTAGGCAGATTATATGACAATGATGAATACACAATTTAGAAGAGGCTCAACGATTATTCACCCGTAAGGTGCATTACCTTCAAAATCACGCAATTCAAAATCGAGAGCCATCAACACTCACAAATGTCGTTGAGAAAAGAGCACGCTAGGTTGTTTTGTCCAACAAGTCTTCTTTTTGACTTTCCACGCAAATTCATGAACTGTCGATCGCCGGGCCAATTCGAAATAAATGCACTTGGATCCACGCCACAGGCCAGGTCTTACAGCAACTGAAACTGAGATGGACTGGCCCTCTCTTGCAGCTGTCTACGGAAAATAGATATTGTGTTTAGGAGAATTCAGTTCGGCACGCTTTTTTGGTTGGTCCTTGGACTCCTAGCATCTATACAGGGTTTTCTCAACCTTGGCTATCAAGTTTAAATTGCCTTTGCTTGATGAGGCTGAACGGATACTCTGACAACCAGATGTAAGGAGGCCCCTGTTGGGGATCATGCGTCGCATATCTCTTGTACTTATCGTTGCCTTCTTCGACAGCGCTGAGCTTCTAAGGTCCTTTTGTTCTAGAGAGCGGATATCGTATTGGGCGCTGAGCATTTCCAAATGAACTCTATTGAAAAGGCCGTTGGTTTGCCCTTGTTTTTGGCTTCCGTTTTAACAGAGCCCCAGTTTATTGTTTTGCACTCCGCTACTTATGTCGTCAGGTTCTATGCTCCCGCAGAAGGACAGCCTATTTTTTACACTTCACAGGCTACGTCACGCATTAAAAATTAGTATTTAAAATCATTTTTTGGGATTTGGCCGTTCAGGTCTGACGCAAAAATGCATCTTGAATGCTCAGTCCCGTTAGAGGCCTGCAGTAATAAGGTCTATCGCCAGATCCTTATCTCTCTTGTACGCTTACTGGACAACCACCACCCCCAGAATAGCTTCCTTCACAAACCTGCTAACTAGCATCCATTCAAGTACATTTTTAAGCTAATAATGCTAAATACGGAAAAAGAAGCTCCAAGATAACACAGGGGGTTTTATGCTAAATTTTAGGATGGCTTCATATTTCTCTGTTGTGATCCTAACCTAAACATTAAACCTAACTCAATGTCCGAAACGTAACTCTTGTTTGTCCTTGACCACACCCCTAACTGCAAGCACATCCTCAACTCTAATCTCACTGAAGTTCAGCAAAACGTCACTTGTATTGCGTGGGAACGTTTTTACTTCTCTGTCCTGTCCAGCAGTGGACGCGACAGATACATCAAGGCGGTTGAGGAAAGAAATACCAGCCCCTCGACTATTTTCCTCTTTTTTGAGTAAATCGGAGTCAATTCATCCATGCTTCCTGGTTTGGGGTCTGTGAAGATCTCATAAGTTAACCTTTCCTGCGATATTAACAGAAAACTTGCATCTCAGCATTTCGCTGTCATCAACGCTCTGTCAGTGTCCACGTTACTAATACGCTTGTCTTGCATTTGGAAGGTTGCTCATTCGCCGTCTTTTGTTCCATCCAAAAATACTTGTTCTTATGAATCCCTGCATAACCCCTGACACTGACAATAAAAAATGTGTCAGCCAAAGTGAAAATATCTGAATGCGTTTAAGAATAGAAGCTTATTGAAGATAGGAAGTGCATCTTCGGTTGGCTTTATTTGCTTTACGACTGGGGAATCTACTTCAAAGATTTTTACTATCGAACATCCTGCTCAGAAAAAGTATACGTGGATGATTGAGCTGAGTTGATGTATTAGTTCGAAGAGATTATTTCAACGGAAATAGATCTCCTGGCGTGTGTTTAGTTCCGCCTATAACTGTCCCGATTTCCTCCACTTTCTGAAAGTACATACTGTTGAAGTTTAAAAAACGATCGGAAATTTTAATAAGAACCCCAATGATGGCCTTGCGCCAAGTTCTAGATGTGTTAAAGTTAATGTTCGCAGGGGCAGGATTAGCATTAAGATGCTTCGGGTGGTGTTAAATTCAGACGGATTAGGGTTACAAGTAGAACATGGGAGCCAGACGTTCCGCCTGGAAATTAGCACAAGGCCATCAACTACGGGAGGTCCATCTTTTCATTCGCGAACAAAAACTAAAAGGTCTTTCACTTTAGTAATCTAACAGCGTTGCTTACTCCTAATTTTCAAATATGAACTATCTGGCTGTGATCTGGGATCCGTCGCATGGCTCTGATCTCTTCTGGTCCCGAGGAAATGTCCTGCAATTAGGACTGCTACGGCATGGTTAAGGGCGCGTTAGGAGAAGTTCTCACCAGCTACACCTGTGCGCTGTATGTAGTGCCATCTAGATGAAAGGCCGCCAGTATTTGACCATTGTGATCCAGCTTAAACACACAATACAGGGTATTTACGACAATGCAACCTGGATTAGGAATTACCAGGTTTATAAATGCCAGCTATTCTTTCAGCACCTCAAAATATGCCCAAGTTCTACCTCAGTCGAAATTACCAACGAGCAGTATGAAATCCTTTTGGTGTTAACAGGTCAGTTCGTGGTCTGTATGAGGGAAGGGCTGAGGATACGCCACAACAGAAAGTAATCTGTAGCACTAAATAACCTGCGGTCATTTGACTGAGTAGTTCTGAGCAATATAAACTACAGGAACCGCAAGAAGTTATGTTGTGCGCACAGGACAGGACCACGTGACCGCAGTCAGCAGGCATTGTCGTAAGATCCCCCTGAGAGGTTTCTCGGGGCCTTACCAAAGTTCTGAAAGGCTTCGTTGTCGTGGATTCGGTCTCTACAAGCTGGTCAGGGGTCGAGTTGTCCACCGTTGTCTTCTAAAACGGCAATTCAGAAAACAAATCATCTTAAATATTTGAAAACGATTAATATTATCCTGGCAGCTTGCTACAGAAAGGAATGCTTTTGAATTGCCCTCCTTTGTTGACGATTAAACCGACAAACTAGTAGCAAGATGACTTACAGACATGTTTTACAGTCTTTCCTCTAAACAAAGACCCCGTTATTGTTCTAGCCAAAAGCGCTGCCGAGGCCGGAATTGAAAAACCAGCAGCAAAGTCCTACCGTGAAGGAAACTGCATTGGTTTGACGATTCTTCAATTATTTGAACTGAAATTAGTTGTCAAATTAACCTTGCGGTAATCTAATGAGGACAGATTTAGTAGTTCGCAAAACCGAGCGCAAATGAAAACTGAATGAAAATTCTTCTGAGCTCTATGAGTGGGGTGAAAAAAAGGAAACTTGTGGCGGTTTTCAACTTGGTGACTACGCTGTGATCAGACCGCCAGGTCCAATTCAAAGCTAACTCAAATTCCGGGTGTGACATTGTTAATCAAACTTGATTTTACAGCGAACTCTTTAGCCTTTAAGAGGAAAAAGCTACTTAAAGCGTTGCTAGTGACTTGGTCATTGCTTGAGTTTGCCGCTTTTCAATTCAATGACTGACTGTAGTCTGACACCCCAGCGGGTCAGGGCGTAACCTCCGGAAGGCCTAGAGATGCGACCGTCTATGTTTTGGACTCACTCAGAATATGGTTGTGAATTGCGTGCGTTTAATTACGTGCCACTGCAGTGAACATAAATAAAAATATTTCCATTTAAATTAATTTAAGATCCGTAAAGTATGCATACAGTGGAACTACGCTCACCCGTCCTCTACTGGAGCTTAATCCGTATTTTAGATGCTTAGCAATCGTAGCATTAAGGCGTAACCAAACGTAGTTACCCCTGGGACCTGATCTAGGGTCAGAAATAACGAGAGAAAGACGGATTATGCGCATTGGCAGATAATCCGGCTATGGCTACCAGTCAGCGGTGCACTTGGCTTTCTGGTGTAGTCTGGAGCACTTTTTTCCCGCACGTCTTTATAGTCTATCCCAAATAAAATAGTCCAGTCTATGAAATTTTACCTATACTTTGAAGTGTTCAGCGCCGTTTAAGATAATTTAATGGAGACGTACAGTTTAGTTAGCTGAAGACGACCTTAGATAAATACATTTAAATAACTGTTATATACTAACATAAACTAAACGAAATAACTTAACAAAAAACGTAACTCAACTAAAACTGAACTGGACAAAAGTAGCTTATGTAGCCCCACTCATATACCCCTAGTCTCAGCATGTTGTCGTGCAAAAACGGTGCTTATAGAGTTTTGAGGGGTCGAGAAATAGGCTAGGCAGCGATCGAAACTTTTACAAGTAAGTGTTAAGTGAGAAAAATGTAGTCGAAGTTGCTTCCCACGGCCGCTGGGGTAGGTTGTTCTGCATGTAAACTAAATCTAGCTCTAGAACCGTAAGTTGGAGCACAGGTACGTTAAAGTGGACGACCTCCTTATCATCTTTTCAATTTTTTGGGAAATTTAAGAAACCTGCTGTTTGACAATCGAGTTTTTCCGCAATAAGTTAAATGATAATACAAATTAGGAAAATCTACAGATATAAATCAGCAACACTTCTAAATACAGTAAAAAATTCATTTAGCATTTATTAAAGTATATTCCACTGCATGTCCTAATTTCCCTCCCACAAAACCCGATAAACACCGTTTTCGTAGGAAGACATGCAAGTTGTTGGGATTAGTGAATGGGGTTACATAAGCTACTTTTGCTCTGAACTAAAACTAATGAACTGAATACTAAACTAAAAATTAAACTAATACCACCGGGTACGTAAGAGAGAATTGCAGGGCAAGGGTTATCTATGGTCGGGGAACAAATTAACAGTTGCTCGAAATTCTGCTTGCAACGCCATCGACGTAGTCCAGAGCATCGGTGGATTTCAGGCTGTAGAAAGGTGCGGTAGCACTACTATTTTGTGATTGTGCTTGAATCAATGACCAAGACTATTTCGGGTTCGGAGGTTATCATTCGTCTACAGAAACTTTAAAAAACGTGTTATTTTTCGATTGAATTATGCGGCATTTGTGGCGCCAACGTGGACTGCAGCGGTTTGCGTGTTCCGAATTATAGCTGCGAAATCTGGGGCCACAAGTATTGCTAAAGCTTTCGCTCAAAGCGCCTGACCACATACCAGACATTGATTTTTGAGTTTGTTTCGTCAGCTTGATTCTTCTTTGCTAATAAATTCGTTTTTAACGGCAACTTCTTCGTCACTCCAATTAATTTCCCATGCCAACAGCCATTCACTCAAAAAAAGAGACCCGTTGGCCACCGCTACATGTCAGTTAACACCTATTTTCACATCCCCTAGTATTCCCTTAAACTAAAGACCAAATTCATTTAAAAGTAATTACCAAGGCTTATAGCCCTTTTTTATACAAAGGACGTGTATCAGAACTGACAGAAAAGTGAGAAAATTTCCCTAGGAAGAAGATATTGTTCACGTTTTGAACGTCTACTACCGCATGTCTACTCAATACTTTCAAGGAACACAAATCTTACTTCCCCGGACACTGTTTCAGCAAGTGGGTTTTTCGCAGTAACGCTAAGTGTTGCACAACGAGGAAGACCTTGCCAGTATGGAAATTCTGCTAGCCACAATGATACTTTAACAAACTCATTATGCCGGTGACTGACTGACTGTTGTACGGCGTGTTATTTAAAGCCGCTAACTGTCTGCTCGAGTTGAACAAAGTCCTCCCACTACTCTGCTAACGGTCGACAAATCTCATTGGGCAGTTGATAGAAACGGGCAGGCAAAGTCCAGGAAGCAACACAGAAGAAGGATGAGAACGTGTAAACTGGTTCATAGCATTTTTCTGACTGGTGTTACGGGTTCTCACTCGAATCCATGAGCAGGGACAATCGGAGATAGGGGTGGTGTGTGCCCGAGGGCTATAGGACGCAGTTGTCATGCCGTCACGTGCCTAATCCAATTAGCAGAACCCGCATTCATGGCTGCTACTCGTACACGACGCGATGAGTGTTCGATAGTCCGCGTGCGAGTCCTTACTTATTGAAGTTTCATCATCGTTCTCGCTTCTTGACGTGACGATGACTCGAACTTGTGGCTCGGAATCTTTGTTCGCCCAAATCTTCCCCGCGTGGCTCATTATTGGGCACCCGTAGTTTAAGTAGTGCACCTCATATACCTCCAGTACCAGATTTCTGTCCCAGGCAAACAGTGATTTAAGGTATTTTATGGGTGAGTTATTAGGTTAGGCAGTGGAATATATTTTAATAACTGCTATATGCATTCTGATTCAGTAAATAAGGAAATGCTGTCAATTTACAGCTGTAGATTTTTCTAACCTGTATTATCGTTTAACTTTTTGCAGAAAAAACCCGACTTGCAAAATGCAGTTTTCTTGAAATTTCTGAAACGACAGAAATGGTAGTTAGGACTTTGTCTACCTCAACTTACTTGAGGTCCAACTTACCCTTCTGGATTTAGATTAGGGCAGCCCAGTTACATGCGGAAAAACATACTTTCAGCAGCCGCGTGAAGCAACTTCGACTACATTTTTTCCACTTTCCACTTACTTCGACAAATTTCCTTTACTTCCTATCCTATTTTCCCATCCCAAAACCCATATAACTACCACTTCCATGGGACAAAATGCTAAGATGCACTACTTAAACTACCTTTGCCGCTTATTCTGTCGGGGTATTAGCCCACTGAATTGTCAGCCTTTAGTTTATTTTTCCCTTTACGCTGACCATTTTGCCTGATGTGAGAGTGGGCGTAACCTAAGCTAAACAACTTGACTGCATTTATGGCGAGCATATCTTCTAGTACTTATTCAGAGAGGCAGACTATCCTTCCATTAGTAATCCAAATAATGCTCCACTTTAGCCTTGGCAATGCATAGATGTAGATACAACCTGTGTATATTCTTTCAAATTTGCTGCGGTCAAACAGGTGATTGTACTCTTAACTCGAATCGGCGGTTTTATTTAATATGCATTGATAAGGTTTACACCCAAACTATGCCCCAACGTCTGTCGTTCAGTCCTGTTTCCGCGATTGTGACATCACAAGCAAGCAAACCAGTGTCCAGTTTGCGGAAGCCTCAAAGAAATCTCACTCTGTACTCTCTGGGACGATGTTCTTCATCATCTTCAGGCTAAGGTCAAAATGACCGTTTATTAAAAAGTACGTCTGCATTGTCTTGACAGCTTGTCTGAGCAACGTACATATAGTTTTAACGCAGATGAATTTGTATTCTAGCATTAATCCCAAATGAGACTGACTCCACGGATCATACACTATTTGCCATTGGGCAAGAAATCTTGGAAAGAATTCGCCTCTCTATTTTAAAACAGTATTTATTTTTCAAAGGGTCATATACTACTAGAACATCCAAATGTGGGCAGTTTCTTGCTCAATAATGTGACTATCGGCAGCATCCAGACAATTTTAAAGCATGAAAGGCTCATTTTTGCCTAGACTCCGCATTATTTACAACTTAACATTCCCTCACAAAAAGAAGCACACCTAGTCTTATTGAAAACTAACCGTTGAAGCCCTTAACATTGAGCAAACCTAAACAAATTTTCTGGGAATCATTCTTCATCAACCGAAGCTGCGAAGCCACTCCCTTTGTACACTTGCCTGCGGTTACTGGCTGTGAGGTAGGGGTTACAAAACTTATCGTTTCCCACTCACTTAAGATGAATACTGTCCTAAATGGAAAACGCATGTACTGAACACCGTGTCGTGAATTAATAAAGCACAGCGAAATGTTAAATGCCTTAAATACGAACAATTTACATGCTTGTAGAAGTATATTAACATCAGTTGCATTTACTCTTGCATTAGTATCTGATTTAGATTTTGCGAATCGCATTTTTCCGAAAGTAATGCATGCAGCAGATACGCGTACACTGATCTGTCAGAGGACACACTCGTCCATCCATGTTGCCATAAGTGCTCTCGCTCGAGCCTCCACCACAAGGCGGCTAGGCTATAGACATAAGGAAATTAACCACAAGGACATGGGACACTAGGAAGGCCTTTTCTGGCTCATTTGCCGTCGTCAGCTGGTGATACACAACTCCAGTTTCGACGCTGAAATTGCTGCCACACTCGAGTTTTGAACTTGCAATCTCACCGGTCAGGGCGAACGTGCTAACCATTGAGCTACGAGCTCACGGTGCTGCCGGTAATGAATTTTTAAGGCACTGATTCACGCTGGCTGCCACGACTATCAAAGACATTGGAATTTTCAGGCTAATAGAGTTCCCGGATTGCTTAAGCGACTTTCCTCTTTTGTATGCAAAAATTTTATACGAAAGCACTTTTGGGGCACCCTATAAATTGGGCAGCATCACTGAAATTGTCAAATATCTAGGCAGCCTATATACCAAACAACCATTTGCTTATTCCCCAAGCTAGTACTGTGAGTCTTTTGCAGCCTCTGTTTACACACAAAATCCCCATTCATAATATAGATCTCCTACACCCGTGTCACCGACGAACATTGGCGTCAGCACCCCGGCCACCGAGTCTGTTGCACACAGCTACAACAGCGGCCACGACGGCTCCTCCGGTTACCTAACAAAGGACGCAGGTGGTCAAACACCGCGGTTCCTGAGTCGTGGACTTCCCTGCCGTCTTGTTGACAATGGAGCCGCCACCAATGTCGGTCACAACGAGCTCCTCTTCGATCAAACTGGCCTCCTCACCGAGGGCCTGCGCTCTCCGCCCTCCTACAGTTCCTCTGGCCAGAGCGGGTTTGCGGAGCATGCAACGCATGCAGCTGGCATGGCAGTGGCCCGAGGCTCGCTGCCAAACGAGGGCCTGGTCAGACAGAGACCGGGACGACAGGTACAGATGCAACCTGGATTCACGGGCCTGCTGATGGCAGGGCGTGCCTCCGACGATGATGAAGACTTTCGCACAACAAGCCCTCTGGACAGTGACTTGGAGAGCGCAAAGTCCAACATGCTGGCTTACCCCTACGTGTACAACCGACAAGACTCCCTTCGAAGGAAGGTGCAACAGCCGCTGCCACCACAGACCAATTACCCTGTGGAAGCGCGCGTTATACATTCGGGCTCTCCGGGCGGTGTTGCAGAAAGGTTGCTGCCGATGGGACATGCTGGCCTGATGGGTAGGTTAAACGAACATGCTACACTATCAGTTTATTGAAGGAAAGATAGACGAATACCTTTGAACTGTCTTTTAGTAAGAAGGTGACTAAACTCTTAGAAACCAAAAAAATACTTCATTGGCACGCTTGCAAGCGAAGATCTAAAAGCGTGAGGTGTATAAATATTAATAAAACATGGCTACTCACACAACACGAGTAGTATGTATAATAATGTCCTTGTGAATCAGGTAGTTATAGTCTTTGGTGCATGCCCAGTTTGCTCTTAAATGTGTACACACAGGTAGAGAGGAAAACGTCTTCTGCTAGATCATTCAACGCTGCACGTTTAAATTGGAAAACTAATAATGCAATTTGAAAAGTCAGATCGATAAGCATAGGTTTTTGGTCATTCCTCCTTCCTAGCAGACTGATGGTGACGTTCACATATCTGTGGTCATAGACTCGGTGGGATTCGAACCCATACAACAAAGGAAGGCTTTTGCGCAGTAAACGCTCTTCTATTGGAGTAAGAGGCTCACCGTGAGCGGTGAATTTAATCAGACTGGGGTCGATTTATCCTCCTAATAATTAGGTGAGCCTAGTAGTAATTCGGACGGATTGCTTAGGAAACCATGCGTGGGCGGTCAGTTTGCTGTTTTCATAATGGTGGAATCCATACTAGCAGTAGGTTTGGCGGAAAAATCAACTTTCAATAATTCAATTGATTCACTAATGAAAAATTCGCGGCCTCGGTGGAATTCGAACCCACATAGCAGTAGAAGCAACGGTCTACCATGGGGAATTTAATCACACTTGGGTGGATTTGCTTACCCAACTTATTGCACGTAGGGAATCCAGTAGTACGGATACATCTAGCTGAGTGTCAGGCAGGATTTTCTAAGAAATCATTTTGAAGTAGCTCAAGGGCAGAGCGTTGGCTGTGCAAAAGCCTCCCACTGACTCAGATCGAGGCCGCGAGTTTTTCAAAATTCGGTCAACTGAATTATTCAAATCTGCAAACCCTCCATATATTGATTTCAGTTATATAATCTTATTTCAAACAAGCAATTTCCTGCGAAAGAATATTTGTCCGCAGTTTCTGCAAAGTTTAAAAATGGCTATTTTAGACTACGGCATAGACAAATGTAAAAATCGAGCATATTTTTCTGTACGAACTAGCCTGTGACTGTTTCACGCTAACCAGTACTCAAAACACCCTTCCTCCCATTAGATGGCCTGTTTTACTGTAAAGTCCATATTTACGTAAGCTTCGGCGTATTTCGGGTTTCCATTTTGCCTTTCGGAATTTTATTACTAGGTGCTAGAGCAGGGCTTCTCGCCGGCGAATGGCCACTTATCTGTTGGAACACGAAAAGCAAGCATAAGGGGAGCATAAAATTCCGCTTTTTATATCTTTCGGGGCCAATATAATTTTTAAGGCAAGGCGTGCATGTCTACCAAGGAAATTTTTAGGAACTTTCTAGAAGTTCATTTTTGTTTAACCCAACATTCGCGAAAGTCATTTATATCCTCCTAAGTTTAAAACCACCCACGCAGGTTACGGCTTTCGTCTTACCTCATCGCTATTGAACGCAAATCCTTTAGCTATTGATAAGGTCTTATTTCTTCCAGTCTTTCAGCTTCATGCCCTACCTAGTGGAGCTTTCATTTTTCAGGTATCTCAGACAAATGGCCTCCATTATAAAGCAAGGAATCTACTAAAATCAGGCACTGACAAGTAAATGGACCTTTTGTTCTGTTTGAAAGTGCATGCGTGATTGTCGACAAACTTTCGATGCAGAAGAATAAAAGTTAATTAGCTATTTAATTGTATAAATAGCTCTGCAGATTGCAACAAAGTCCCCTGCCTGCCTTGAAGGCAACACAATGCATAAAATTGTGCTTGCATTTGCTGCTTAGATACGCAGCAATCGATTAAAGATTAAGTAAAGGTATTTGATCTTTGACAGGATGCATATCCTTTACCTGATTACCTATAGCCTTGCGCTGCAATTAAACTTGAAATATGCCTAGACTGTTTATCATTGTTTATCTTCTGTCGTCAGAATGCATGATATCCTTTTTGTAAAAATCCAGGACAAGAAAAAAAACGAATGTTTGTCACAGCGGTTATGCAAGTCCTAAAAATAAATTGAGAAGAATTAGAAGTCATCGTGAGAATAAAAGTGTTGTTTTCCTGGTATTTCAAAATCCAACTGCAGAAACGGATTTGGAAAGGCCAGGCTACTAAAATTATTGTCTTAGTGGTTACATCGAATTCTTCATAGCTAATGTTTTCGAAATGTAATCATGTTGCAAATATGGTGCCAAGCACCATTAGATACCTCCTTCGTATGACAGGGTATGACAAACCTGAGTTAAAACATCAGCCCATAACCTGTGCCAATTAACTTCCTTCAAATTTTCTGACGAAGGAAGCAAAGATAGCACATAAAACACCAACCCATGCGCAATAATGTTTTATTTTGAAGACTAAAAATCATAAAGCATACTCACATGGAAAATGCGTCCCAAGCGACCATGTTACTAGTTTATATTTTCTCTTTTTATAGACAGTGAACCCAAACCTTTGCAAATGATAAGTTGACAGATAAAATACTACCTTCTAAAGAAAGCCTTATAGCGCAAGCTTACCCATTAGATAAATGAGACATTGTACTAGGAGTTCAGACGTGTAAACTGATTAACGACTATCTGAACTCCTACAAAGCAATAACATTATCACTCGTGGTTGGTAATAAACAGGGTTTTAATAGGGTCACTTAGAGTATTAAAAAGTCAGGCAATAGGGAATGGAAAAAATTTTTTAAAAAGACACGCATTTGTATGTTTACGAAGAACGCAGAATTTGTTTCCTGTTTCGTCTAGTTTAGGAATAAACAGCTTAAAACTCTGAGGTCTCACTTGATCTCTGCCTTCCGCCCTAGTGCAGACACCAGGATTCTGCAAATATATTTGCACATGATCCGGAAAACTGGTGCGTCTCTAGATAATTTTAATCAAAACGAGGGTTAAACTGCTCAATAGCACGCATTTGTTGGGCACTGCAGAGTTCGTGTGGTGTTTTAAACATTGCCATGCTGTCAGAGCAAAGTGGATGACAAAGGACGCAGGGAGGTAAATTTTTCGCAAGTGTGCTTCAATTGCAGTGCAATCAAGGCCCGAGAAATGAGACGCCAAGCAGAGCGGGACTAACGATTTTCGTTCGCAATGGGTGAACCTTCATCAACGGCGTCAATATCTCCCCAGAACTAATCCAGCAAGACTACGTATTCGTGGCTCCAGGGTAAGAGCGTTGGTTTCGAATGAAAGAGGTCGGGTGTTCGAGCCTTTGGTAGTGTACCACTTGGGGTTGGTTATGACTAGCTGATAACAGCTAATAAGCTAAAAATGACCATTCCAATACCTCTGGTCCTTGTCGGCAATACTAACCTCCGGTTCAATCTATCTTGCCTACTGTGTGTCCAGCCAGAAGGGTAGTTGCAGACGCAGCGAGTAGCACATGCATCAATTTAACGCGATAGCAAAACTGTAGTGAATGTGCCCCGTTCTCTCGTCCTACTCGCCCCCTCAGAGAACTGAGCGAAACAGAGAACGAGCCGATAGGAACGTAGGCAGGCACAACTAGCGACAGAGTTAGGTGTCAGTGTAAATAATTTCCGCGCCAGACATGGATACTGAACACGCTCATTGGCCCAGGCGGTGGACGGCCGGGTTTGCGAACTGTCTTTTTCACAAAAAAAGTCATTTCACCATGTACACATGCAAATCGGTGTAATTGTTACTTACCCGGTCTAGAAATTATTAATTATTCGGTCATTCATCTTTCTAACTAAGGTATTGACTATGGCTTGTGTGTAGGCGTAATTTAGTAACCGTTATTAAACAATACCCTGCGCAGAATATTAAAATATAAACTAACTAATACCATATAGCGACCAGTTAGTGATTCGAGTCAGAGTAGTGAAGAAACGGAACACTTTTTATGCCAGCCTATTGTCGTCTGGTAAGGCAAACTAAGGTTTCTTCCTAATACCCTCAAACAATATTTACAGCGCTGGCGGCATAGGGTTAATTGTTGAAATAAATGCCTGAAAGCATATTGCTACTGTTTGTGCTTACGTTTGGCATATCAATGCGGAGAATATGGATCTCCTGTTAGCCTTTAGCTCAATGCAAATGTAATATATAATGAAGCATAGTACAATTCCCCGTGGCGAGGGGACTATTACCTGACTCGTTAGGAGAAGTATAATATTTGCACCCATTTTGATCCGGAAACGGACGAACTCTAACTCAATGGCAACAAATCAGCCACGCTTACCCTGCATTTTATTGCTTATTTAGCACTTAGCGCTACCTGTTCACGGGAAGCTGTCAGAGCATGTTTATCACCCACGCAGGTTTCTTTATGAGTTTCTTTGAAACAAAAAAAATTGTATAGGCTGGAGGAATTCCGAACCGTGGGGTATCATTTAGTTCCGCCGCAGACTAAGAATATTTAAAAGTTCGTGTGTGAATTAACGGTTTTGAAATGATGAAAAAGTAGTATTCTTTTCGCGCCAACTATTTCAAAAAAAGTGTGACCGCCTCGTCCACGTATTTAACTTTTCAGTCGTTTTCAGGCAAAAAAATGTGTTTCAGTACCAATGAGTACAATAAAATTCTATAGTAGATAAAGGCTATTTAAAAGTATAAATGTGAATTAAGGGTTTCGGGATGATGAAAGAAAAATCCTTTTCCTGCTCCGGCTGTTCAAACGAATAAAATGGCTGCCTCGGGCAGGCTTTTAATTTTTTTTCAGCCGGTTTGAACTAAAAAAGCATGCGTAAGCAGCAGGAATTCTGCACTGCTGGGTATAATTAAATTCCGTGGTAGATTGAGACCATTAAAATGTTCAAATATGAAGCAAGTTTTTTGAAATGATGAATAAATACTTTCTTTTTGGCCCAGTTATGGCCGCCTCGAACAGGCATTTATTCTTTCAGTAATTTTCATTTAAACATAAGTGTAGGCCGTAGAAATGTAGTATTGCTGGGTATGGCTAAAGTCTGGAGTAGATTATGACCACTTAAATGTGCAAATGGGATTTTGGGGTTTTTAAGATGATGAAGGGATATTAAGGTTTCGGCGCTAGCTTGCCAAATAATAGCACGACCGCCTCCACCAGGCTTTTATTGGAGTATGCAATGTTGATGTTCGTAGCACATGACCCAATGAATGAGCTCCATTTTGGAAATAATTTTACGTGCGAAAACACAAATAAGCTCTTTGATTAAGTGGTAACTTTTGTAATCGCTAGTTTGGGCACATACTCCGGGAGTACCGTAAAACTCTTCATATTAAACAAAATTCATTCCAGTCTCCACTGCCTGGATCATAAATATGTACATTGATGCTTGCTAACTGAACGCTGCCTCGCAAGTGTAAATCGAGAAAAGCGATGTAGTAGCTTGTAAGCGTGCATTTAATACTACCAATAAAGATTGTACTTGAAAGCACGCAGCAGTATGAACAGTTCAAGAAATGTGTTTAAATATCACAGTTCTATATACTGGAACTTTATCTTTTTGATCATAAATAATTCACTGCAATCAGGTACTTGACGTAAGAGCTTAAACAACGTTATAAGCGTTCACTTCTCCGCCAAAATGACACGTGTTGAAGTTGCCACCGACAAATTTGAGCTTCACGACAACATTCTTTCCCCTTCGACGCATTTCTGAAAAATATTTTACGACGGCAGTTTTTACTACCATCGTTTTTCGACAATAACGAACTAGGCGACATTTCGGAGCTCCCTGCTGCCCTATTAGTATTCGGATAGTAATTTTTCTGTGGATCAAATCTGCTCAAATCAAAATAACATGCTAATATACAGAGTCCAATTTCGATCATATATTTAAAAAAATACCACGTGTTTTGCAATTGTAGCAGACGGACAATTTCAACTGCTGTAGAATTTTCCTGAATGAGCGTAAGGAGCAAGTGTATGAAACACAGACATAAATGCTTAACTGCTGATTTAGGATCGCATTATATGTCAGGTAGCTATAAAACGCCCCCCAATCATTGCTAATGAGACAAAATGTAGACGGACACCCAAACAGTCCTATTGCTTTAGGCAACCGATCCTTTTTTAGGCTCTGCCGAAATACGTGGTTCTGATAGTGAAGCGGACTCCTATCGTTATCCCAACTCTGTGGGCAGTGCGCCGACTGTCAATAATTCTCCTCCGCCTCAGTGCTTCGCTGACAAATCGCTGCCTAGACACGAGATGACATCCGGCAATATGTCCATGAGCTTCCAGAGCGGCCGTCCCATGGATTCGCCAAGGAAGACGGCCTTCCGACAGACAGTTGGTGGCGCACGTAAAGCCCTTCCTTCCTCCTCTGGCCGGAATGGAAGTTTCGGACAGGGCAGTTTCAGTGTCACCACCAGTCCAGAAACGGAGACCAAACTAGCAGGTTCTGGTTCGACGGCAGGCAGCAGTGGTTACGGTAGTGGTACAACTGCAAATGGGCGGCAGAAGGCATTGACAACGTCGCCATCCGAGGTGGAGGGCTCATTTTTCCAACATCTGATGGATCTTCCAAAGCCACAACCCATTCGGGCTGTGAAGGGTATTCGCCAAATTACCGCCAACGTGAACGGCGATGGCCGAATCAATCCAAGTAAGATCCAGGCCACCAGCGGCATTTCCAACAGTATTTTTTTTTAAATAAAGGAACTAGAGCAAACATTTTAGAATTACCTGCTATGTTTTGAGGGATAAGGCCAAGAAAACTTGAAAGTTTGGCAAACATCGCGTTTAATGATCAGAAAACTTACTCCGCATAACTGTCAACATACTTCCTTGTAGTTGGCATGTTTCGTTTTATTTAATGTCGGCTGTTTCCCCGTCGGTGCACTCCATCAACCTCTAAAATTGAGCTCCCACGGAAATCAATAATAGTTTGTTTTATCTTAGCCTAGTTAGTTCAGGCTTATTAATTTACTTATAGCTTATCTTATTTTTTCTGTTTAGTTTCAGTTTCTTATAAGGTTTTGTTAATATTAATTTGTTAAAGCTCAGTGATGATACCCATGTAATGCTTCCAAAACATCTAGTGCGACATTCCCAGCCCTCACTTTCAATTTAGTCTGATGACGAACACGTGATACTTGTTCAAAAATTATTGAGTACAGCTCGATTTTCCGAAGATCTTCTTTTTTTTCATCATATCATCTCGGAATGCAACTTACTTCACTTGTAATCATTCAGGAAGTCAAGTTAAGCGAACGAACGTTTTCGATTAATTCATCATCAGGCAATACAGTTCTATAAGGGAGGGTAGAGTTAACGACAGTTTTAAGCAAACCAATCAGTAATAAGGCGAAAAGGGGGAAAAGTGTAAAGGGATCAAAGGGGTCAGATTATTATCCTGATTGGGTACCAGAGAAAGGGGATTAGGGGAAGAAGGGCTCTGCCAATTAGTTTATTTCGTCCCGTCATCCTCGTCTCCAGTTTTGTGTGGAGGTGTGAGGATGTAAGGTGTCAAGGTGCCCATTATACTACTATATCACCTGATGATGAATTAATCGAAAATTTTCGTTCGTCTAGCTTCATTTCCTGAATACTACTTACGTTTTGGATTTATTTTCAGCTTCGTTAGGTGAATTAATTTTAGGTTACTTTTTTTAAGTTTAGTTTAAGTGAAGATTTTAATTGAGTAGCGATGCGCAGTGGCTCACCGAGTCGATAGTTTATTTGAGCTTTGTTTATTTAGGTTGGTTTATTGAACTTAATAATGTTTTAGTTGAGTTTTTCTGTTCAATTTCGTTTCTGTATTAGTTTAACAGGATTTATGATTCAATTATGTTTATTATAGTTATTTTAGCTTATTTTACTTTATTTTTCTTGAGTTGTATTAAAGTTATTTTAGTTAATGTTACAGTGGAATTTAATATTTATAAGGTATTCGTTTTCATTTAAATTTTTACTTTGCTTTAATTCTGTCTCAGAAATCCACAATTATTTTCGTTGTTGCGCAAATTTCTGAACTGCTGGATGTTTTGTGGTTGCATATTTTACATAATTCTTGTTTCCAGTTAGTTTTGTTTCTTGGTTTTTCATTTATGGCGCGTTTTTTGCTATCAAAATTTGCTTATTTTAATAATTGTTCAAATTTTGTCTTATGTTTTTATGCGCTACTTTTTTACTCTCCCTTCTGCATTATACTGGTACTGGCAGCTTTTTAATGTCTACTTTTAGTGGTCTGGTAGCAATAGAAGTTGAAAAACTCCAAAATTCGTGGACATCTAGCACTATATTTCATTCTATGTCCTCCTATTCCCTCTGAGGTTTCCCCAAAGTGCCAAATACTCAAACCAAAAACCAGAGGACTCTAAAGTAGTCCTTTGGGAATTCTCTCTTTGGCCGTACTTCAGCCTAGAAGTGGTTAGACCGGAAATTTGGAGTCGGTTCCGGTTGGCCGGCGAACCATATGTTCAAAGTGCGGTAACAAGATCTGATGTGCGGCGGCCCGCGATCACAAGCAGAATATAATTTAAGGCCTGCATGCAGCCGTTGTATGATTGCGGCCTAGTGGTCTCACAGGCTAGTTTGCATAGGCGAGTACTTGATAACTGTGCAGTAATACCAGCTGCTAGGTGACGAACAACAAAAAACAGAAGTGAAATATACAGTCGATGACGCTTTCTGTAGGCTTACAGATCATTTTACTACAAATCGTGCTGTATATACTGAAAAGGTGAAGGGAAACTTAACACGACCACTTCTGGCCAAGACACGGCTTATCGCAAAATACCGGTAATAGTTAATTTGTTAGCCCATTAGCGATACTTCAAAGCTCCGACAGTTGGTCTTGCGAGACTGGTTCAGTTTATTGTATATTTTATTATTTTATTTTTAGTTTCAATTTAACTTTCAGTTAAGCATAGTTTACTTCGCTACATTTAGTACATAGATTTTAAATTAATATATTTATATGACGTTGGTAGCATCTACTTAAAACTTCAAAATTAAGCAAAAAAACTAATAAATAAGCTTAAATAAAACTAAAAGACCATAAAAGCACAACGCTCGGGACTAGAGATATCTTTGGGGGAAGACCGACTTCTCGTTTATTGACGGCATCATCATTTGACCCGCGTTTGTGTCAAAATAAGAAGATTCACCTGTAAATTTTTTCGCCACTGACTTGTGCTACCTCTGCCACTTATAAGAAGGGAATCCTAGCGATAGAATGGAAATCCGAAAAAAACTAGAAAGTTTTTAGATACATGAACTGAAGGCACTGACATTATTCTCTAGACAGGTCAATATCACGGAAGCTTATTTTTATAGTAAGTTGGTTAAATGATTACTTACTTCTTTGAGATAAAGTTCACCTTTATCATTCTCCTTATACAAGTTTGTGGCACATTTTCTCTGATGCAAATTTAAAGATACAATTTACAACAGGCATTAAACGAACCATACATTTCGCGTGTGTTCTTCAGCTTCGGCTCCTCGCTGAATTCTCTCATAGTTCTTTGGACTTGTGCAGCGAGAGGTCACAGCTGAAATGCACTCTCTAAATTCATGGTTTCATTAAATTCTTCTGTTTATACTATCTTAAATTAATTCCTTACACCGTAAAAACGTCCAATCTTCGAGTTGAACCTTAAATAGGACCCTTATCACTTACCAGTCGTTGGTGAAAACGACGTGCCTACAAGAGCTCAAATAATGCCAGTAATTTACAGTTTTGGGTCTTAACAGCATTAAGTTGAGTAACTTCTTGGGAGACAGTGGGAAAGCAGGTGTGTCCAGTTCTACTTACAGTAATCGTTGTGCTCCTACAAAAATAAAGAAGTTTCTGATTGTAACCTCTGAGAAACGAAATTCTATTGAGTTTTCCACAAAAAATGGCGGTTTCTTATATACAAGTAATGAGGTATTTCAGACCGTTGACAATAATGATTTACAGTCCCTCGGGGAATATTTTTGCAAACCAACCAAATAATTCTGTTTATCAAAGCCCCTGTTCTGAAAAGAGAGGCTATACTAAACCAGCAAAAATTTCACTATTGCAAAAGTAATCAAATTAATTTTTAATTTGAAAAAATGTTAACCGGCTTTATGCAAAAAGGGAGCATACACAATTCGTTTTAACGAATAACTTCTAGTTATGGAGGGGAAGGTGTGCGTTATTATAAGGAGCGCGATTTATGAAAACAAATTTACCTTTATCAATTTTCTGGTACTGAACTAAATTCCCTAACGATTTAAAAATTATTTTGAAATGAAATCGAAACCAAACTAATGAATATTCCGAATTTGAGCGAGACAAAGGCAATGAACCAAGCCGGATTTAATGACGTTATGCAATATCTTGAACCGTTATTTAGCTGCAAGGCAGACAAAAATGTGTTACTGTTTTTACACTAACAAAAGGTTATGACAGACCCAGGGACAGAGCAAATATTATTGAACAGTCAAGCAGAAGACTTCAAATCAGACCTCTAGAATAAGTGTAGCGCAATTTCGCTTGAGTGTTATTGAGAACATGTGACTGCTCTGATCTAACTTGGGTTGAAAAAGAACTTTGTGTTTAACGTGTTTAACGCACAATCACATCCGTTTTTTGTTTCCAAAAGGAAACCTATTTATAGAACTGGTTAATTGCTAGTGAAAATTTTACTATCACATGACTAACTGAAATGCATGTTAACGAGAAATAGTTGTCACAAACAAGTCATGGTAAAAACAACTCCTAAACAAAGCCTTGCGATCCTCTGTAATTCATTGGGCATTCATGAACGGAAATTTACCAAAGACTTGCCTTAGATATACTAATATTTACCGGTTTTAATGCACAAGTACTCCTTAAGCGATTTTTCGAAAGTAAATGTCGCGCTTTTCACGCGAAGGGATTCAAAGAATTAAACTATTATTATGTGGATATTTTCGACGTGAACACATAAGTTAATCCATTTATAAAACAATGAGGCGAATGATGAAATTAAGTTAATAGATGTCATCTATATTTTTAAAAAGAATACAAGAGGTGAGAGTTTCATTTTCAATATTCAGTCCTCTCCATAGATCATACAATTCAACGGCTCAGTTCGAATAATTTAGTAGTTTTTAAAAACGTTGATAGACTACAGTTTAAAACCGGATTATCGACCAGAAAGCATTAGGGCAATACCGGAGAACCCACTAAAGAGTCGATATCGATGCATTGGCCGAATATCGTCAAAACACTTATCTGAGCTTGAAGCCGGTGCTTGTGTTGCCAACGTGGTGTATTACTCAACCCCATTAGCTTTCTTTTGAACTTTACTATACCGCTTTTCAGCTGCTGAATTAAAATGCTTAGTGGGAAAAATATTTTTTTTTCAATTAAACAAAACCCAACTAATAAATCGAAAAATTTTGAGCAAGACAAAGACCACGATACTGGTTGGAATTATTGACTTCATGCAATTCCTTGACCTCTTGTTGAGTTGCAAGGCAAACAAAATATGTCCTGGCCTTTAAAAATAATGACTTATCAGATAATCTGGAGAGCAGGGTAAATATTTTCAAGCAATCAAACAGAACTTTTCAACATGGAACTTTAGAATAACTGTAGCGCCATTCCGCGTTCACGCTCTTGAGAACATGGGACCAATCTCACCTACGTTGGGGCAAAAAAGGTTGTTTGTGGTTGACGTATTTATCGCAAAAACACATCAGCTTTTTGTGTGCAGGAGAAAAATATTTTAAAGACTCTGCTGGTGGAAATGTGAGGATAAAATGATTGCTTGAAATGCATATCACGGAAAAATAATTTTCGAAAACAGGGAATGGGTAAGACAACTTCAATTCAAAGTCCTGTATTCCACTCTAATACATAAATTACTCAGGAAAAACACATTCACAGTACACTTGTCCTATTATTGATGATTTTCCTGGTTTTATCGTGCAACTACTCGTAATGCGAATTTTTTATAACAAACGACCAAATATTTTTGCGGAGGCATTCGTAGAATAAGGCTACTGGATGATGGATATTTTCGACGTGAAAACGTAAAACAACGTTCATGTAAGAATTAGGCGAATGCTGAAATTAGGTTCATAGATCTTCTTTATATTTTTTCTAAATACAGAAGACCAAGAGGCGATAGTTTTGTTTGTGATATTCGGCCCTTTCTATAGACTATAGAATACACTGGTGTGCTCCATGATAGCAAATAATTCCTGAGAAAAATTAACAGGTTACAATGTAAACCCGGAATATTTACGAGAAAGCACCCATGAAATGCTGATAAACCCACGAATCAGCCTTGCATCAGCAGAATATCCTTGCTTGAGCTACAAGTCAGTGCTGTAAGCATGGTTTATTATCCAATCCAATTAAGTTTCTGTCAACTGTATCCTTTAAATTAGATTTTTAATTGGAAGGAAATTCTTTTTCAGGGTGAATAGGACAGGTTCCTGGACAAAAATACATTCCGCTGACATCTCGTTTCCGAGAAGCAGCAAAAAATCAACGAAAAACGACTTCTGTAAAAATAAATTGCCATAGTGTCAAATAATCGAAGCCTCTTAACTGTTCTAATGTTAGTTTAACAAAGACAGTTATTCTATCGAAAATACCCTTGCAGTAAACGAGCATTTCTTTTGCGAACGTATTCAAGTGCCATTAGAGCGTGAGTAATAAACCACAACAAAATGTAACTAGGACGTCAAACATTTATTATTCGTATTAAGAAAACACAGAAAAAACCCTGTATAAAAACAAAGAAATAACTCAGTTTGGAGGTGGCAACACTTTTGATTTTGATGGTTCTTGATTTCCAGGAATTCTAAGCTGCCTGCATTGGTGATTTGTGCAGTCCAGAACCAACCGATGTTTTAATCCTGGAAACAATATACATAGCTGGGTTGTTCAGTTGCTACCAACTGTATTGATCACAGAGGAGCAAGAGGATTTTCATGGGATTATGATTGAGTAGATGATTTTTCTAAAAAAACATATGACACAGACTCTGCAAAGGGGAGATACAAGCGAAATAACTAATCAAGATCAGGAATTTAATGGCATTTATAAATAATTTTAAGAAATTGAAAACATTTTTTATCAAAAAAAAACCTGAAACCTTACGAAGTAAATAAGCAATGAGATGGGAGATACAAACTCTGGCTAGTGCAAAAGAAGTCAAACATTATTTTTTGCCTTTTATTGAGGCAAAAATGTCATTACTTCATATTGAACAATAATAACATATTTGTTTTGCGAGTGAGTCTCAATAACCGTTATCATCTGGGGTTGGCGACATGTAGAAAACTACTGGAGCGTCATTCCAGCACTAACATTGCAAGTGTAGTGCGATATAAACTCACAAACTTACAGCATTCATTGTTTTATTATTGGACAATTAATATGCATAGTTAAGAATTTATTTCAACGATGCGCATTTGTTTCAGTAGGAAATAAATAGCTAAAAGTTGACAAGAGCATACTGGAAGTCTGAGAACCTGACGGATGAGCAGAATCGTGCTTGGCTGTCTTATCTGATGCCAAAAATTCAGCGGTTTCTATTCAGTCACCCTTGCTCTCAACGCAACCCTACCAGGACCGGGAAAATTTGCAACAAAAAGATATTCTCATTCTCCGGTTTAAAAATACTCTGAGTACACTTTGGAAAAGTAACCATGTACTACTTTGGACCTTAACATATATTAACACGTGTTTTTCTCATATTTTTATGTGAAGTCCGCATTCCTCACCCTCCCTACTTGCTCGGACCTATGCGAGATGTGGCACCTTTTGGTACAGTTACATTTTCGGTCTCACTTGCCCTTTTCGAGCTATGACTTTGAGAGCCAGGAGCTGATTGCCAAATACTCCGTGCTTTTTTTAAATGAAACATACATGAAGGCCCAAGGGAACAGTTGGCAAACGCTGTAAATCTTGTTTTTCGCTAAGGTGACGTAAGCGAGTTAAAGATTGGAGTTGATCAAAAGACATGCCAGTGATTTCGGTTTGCCAATCAGTTATATTGGATATTTTTTGCCAATTTAGTGGGTTCTCTACTGTGAATGCTGAAAATTTTACAGCTCACTGGCTTCAAATTTTAGTAATATTCAGTAAAACTGGTGTTTGTTTAAATTGTGCAGATTCTCCGATTGAAAATGGGGCCATGCGATGGCCTTACATATGCTTTCCCTTTGCATTTAAAATCAGTACTTTTCTCAATAGGGTGATTTACCTGGCTAGTGATTGAATATACTTTGCTTGACAGTTAACATAAGGGGATTTTTTATTCGCAAAACTCATTTTAGAAAATGGAGAACCCCTTTGCGATCAGAAAAACTTGGAATGCTTTGCCAGAGAGCCGAACGACTGTGTCGATCGAAGTAAGATAGGTAAGTTGAACCCAAAATAACTTGTCGCCAAATAACTGTTTTGGACAAGGAAAAGTCGTGAATTGTGCACCATATATCCGTATTATGTTTTGTAGCCATCTCCCAGCTGACGATAATCTGTAGTATTTTGAACTTTTCTGATATTTTACGGCAAGTAAATGCACAGCGATTTTAGCAGATTGTGGCACAGGAAAGCTATAACAATATATTTATTTTAATGACGGTGAAATATGATATCAGTAATAATTACATCCGAAGTGACAAAAAAGTGTTACTTTTAGACACAGGTTTCTGTCCCACTGATTTGCGCTTTATGCAAAAAATGCAGGAAATAGTTGGAGAGCATCATTTTTCTCATTGAGTATGCATAGATGACTTAAAGGATTCGCGAAATTACAGTCGACAAACACACTTTATGGATAATTAATCATCAAGTATATTGGACAACGTACAATGAAAACATTGAAACAGCCAAAAGAAAGGAATAAAGTAGAGATCTGTGATTTATCTGGACACGCAAAACGAAGGAGGAAGGTCGAAGTAGGCTCGGCTTCTGAGGTCTGAAGGCAGCAAAAAGGATGTCAGTGGAATATGTTTGCGTTTGATTGCCATTGGAGACATGACTGGGTGCCAGGAGGAATGCGGGTGGGCATACGGGGGACTGGCTTTGGTCCAAAGAGGCTGGAGGTATTGAGCAAACTTCTTTAATGAGCATGAGGGCAGGGTGGTTTACCATATGGTCACCATCACAGCTGTCGGAAAACTCCACTGATGTAAGGCTGACGTCTACTGCGAGGCGTAAAAAGAGGACGTTGCTATGCAAAGGGCAGGCTACGCAGGACGGTGCTCTCGAATCCGTACAACCAAGCGCCTAGTCGTGCGAACAACATCATCTGTTGTCCACTGAAGTGGTTGAATTAGGCAGACGGGTTGCCCTTCCCGTTGCGGCGTAGATGGAGTTGTTGGATAGAATTTAGTTTGTATTGGACGCTGGGTACCTGCAGGCAATGGAGGAGTTCAAGTGACGTAGTAGGCATTCAAAACCTATGTCTACAGTTTTGAATACTTCAATTCTTTGGGTGTTAACGCCATATTAATAATAATTAAAGAGTCAGAGTTTACCTTAGAGGTACCTTTATCGGCCCACGAATTCGAATGATCAATCCGTATCACAGCTGTAAACCTACCTTCCGTCATGCCCTCTTACGCTTCGCTAGTCTTATTATTCATCTCCTGATTTGTCGCTCAAAACGGGCTTTCCTTGTTCGAGTAATTGCGACTGACCGTTCAGCATGGCCCATCTGAATAAATTTGGAATAAGCAGAATTTCTTGTTGTCTGTTTAAAAAACAGACTGTACTATCAACACTGTCGACCTTCTGACACGAAACAACTACTTGCTTTGTTGAGTTAAACGATGGCGCAAAAAAGGGTATCCTACCACCATATGTATGAACTCATGTTTCTGTTCATCAGCGCTTACTTCGAATAAATGCTCGTCTACAGTAAACGGTAAGAACTAAATAAACCTAATTTTATACCACTTTTTATCTTTATCAAGCCCCTCTAGGCGTCCTCGATCATGCTGCAATGCGCAAAAACAGTCCGCACATCGAAGCCTCCGATGGGAGAGATCTGCTTCATGCTAGCACTGGCTCAAGCGACGATACACGCGCTCAACTGCCCAGATTCTGTGCAAAACTCTCGGTGAGCCTTGCTGTTAGTTAAAAAAGGCAGAAAACTTTTATACTGCTCCTGCATGCTTTCAGTTGTTCTCTTTTTACCTTTATCCCGCGTTCGGCCTCCACACCTTAAAGTTGCCTCAGTGAATGTGATAAGCATTGTACAAGGTGCCTTTGAGGTGCAGTTTTGGCGCTCAAAAGCGCCACATTTGCACTCTGAGATGCGCACGTGTGCGCGCACGGTCAGAAAACGATGCCATAAACTCTGAAAAAATTCTGAAATGATATTTAGGGCTAAGGAAAGATAATTTAAGTTATTTTTGTGAACAGTATTGGAAGGTTTGGAAACGCACATTGAAATTCCGCACATAGTATGCATCAACTGACGCAGAGGAGGATAACGAGAAAAGTCCCATGCCCTCTTTGAGCTTTATTATTTGTAGTTTAATTTTTAAAATGCATCATTTATCTTCTTACACTTATTATAGTTTATATATCATTTAATCTTTAATTTTGCTAGGAACCTTCGATGTGAGACTAATAAACTTAAATAAGTCATATATAATAAACCAACTAAAGTGCAAGTAAACAGTTAAATAAAATAAAAAAATGGGATGAATAAAAGACTAAAACCTCAATTAAAAAATTATCAACTGTTCTGTAAGAGAGCATTTTGAAGGCTTGGACTATGTAGGGTGGACGAACAACTTAGCTTTTTCAAAATTTGAGTCTTCATTTTTACACATACTGTTTTAAGCATGATCCTGCTTTTACGAGTTTTCTTCGTGCACAAATTGCTGATGAAGGAAACAGAACTAAGACGTATGGATAATGAAATAAACTATAGAATGATATTTCACTTCAAAAATCTTCATAAGTCGCACCTGCTCTGACATGATTTTGAAACATTCTCGAAGACTTGGCCAAACTTCACAGTTTTGAAAACAATGTAAAAATAATTTCAAAGTTTCTGCTTAAAGCCCTTTCAATGTTTTTCTATCTGAATATTACGTTAATGTTCGTAAAAATTTCCCCAAATTAGACAGACTAAGAGGAAAATGAACGTGCACAAAGTGGAGAAACCCCTTTAAATAGAGCCGTGACTGTTCGGGGTGTAATAATAAGCCATGGTAGAAGACATCGAATGTAGCATTATCTTCTGAGGATTAACTTTGAAGTTCTGCTTTTATTGTCCGAAATTTAGGCGTTTTAGACACAGCGTAAAAAAACTGCTGTGCCGTCTATAAATCATGTTTCTGTTGCTGGACGTTAAAAAATATTGAGCAGACCAACTGTATAATTAAACGCATTGTTCCAGTTCAAACTAATTTAACTCATATAAGATCTGCTAGTTGGGATTAAAAAGCTAAGAAGGATCTACTCTTTGTCAAGTACGTCATCACGGACACACAAATGAGGTAGAATGGTGTTATTTGGACCTATTATGTTCAGCTGGGAACGATCTCGTTTTATCAGGCCCTTTCTGTTCTCTGGCGATTAGAAAAACTGAAAATGCATGCAAGGTGAAATAAAGAAAATATAATCAATTTCCAGAGTATGTTGTGAAAAAATGGGATCTGTCAAAGGCAACAAAATCCGCCTTAAAGAACTTTCCTGGATAGGAATGTTTTTGGATACGTATCTGCTTCAAAATGTCCTGGTTCTTATAATATGTACCTCTCAAGGTTTTAACCTTCGCGCCCAACACTGCATTATTTCAAGGAGGCCGGAATCATAAAAAGTAGGCTTATGCATTTGCCCCCCTAATAAATGCAGCTTGTCGTCGCCACATTTGTTTAGTTGAGCAAATTATAGTAAGATGAATGGGGGGTTTTCACAAGACAGGAGACATTTGTTAGTATTTGTGTGTCGCTTTCGGATATGCCCTATGCCGATATATTGTAATCATCTGCTCTAAATGACGAATTCATATATATCAACCGGATGAGGTCCATTCAACGCAATTCTCCGGTGAATACTTCGGTTCTTGTCATTTTGTGAAGTGTGATAAATTGCCAATCCACTTAGAGCCAACCTACTTTTTGTGCTTTACTTAACTTAGCAAAAGCTAAAATGCTGAATTTCTTCCTATCTAATTTCGTTTCGACCAGTGGGTTTGTTCGGTTTTCTGAAGCCCATGAAATCTGCATTTCACCTTGCCTTATGCCTTGTAGAGTGCTGCTCTTGGCAAACCTACAAACTCATGTTGACCTAGTCATAAAAATTGACATAATTGCTGCACGTTAAAAATATTCCTCTAATTTGGGTCTACTATTCTCATATAATTCTCAAACCGTGACGTCCTCTGTTTTACCTTTGTCTCTGAATTACTTTATTTATCAATCGTGTTTTCTGTTGAGCGAATTATTTAAGCAATAATAGCAGCCCGGTCATAATAAAGAAAGCTCTTGAAAATGTCTGCCTAAATTCCCCAATTTTTGAAGCTCTCTGCATGTTTAAGCTTTATGATTGACTGCCCTGCTAACGTATAAAATGAGATTTAAGAAGATGAATACTTTTTTCGCTCAATGTGGTTGCTTTTTGGAATAGCACAATGCTTTATTTTTCGAAAAAAATATTCCCCTTCTTAACTCCGCCCTAGGCAACAGCTAATTAGAAGTGCGAAAGGCTTTTTAATCAACCATTGCCTGCGGAACTGGTTTTTAACGATTTCCATGCAAGTTGCAGTTTAAAATCTAATGGAAAGTCGTTCAGTCACAAGTAATGTTCAGGCAAATGTTCGCATCTCAGGTACGTGTGTAGATAGAGAAGTAGAGAGCGTTGCGATCCTGTGATTGCAACGCCTTCGACTTCTCTATCTACATCTCTTTTATACCTTTTAGGTGTTCACTGCTGATATTATAAATCTCAAGTCGTTATCCAAGTGGAAGTGATGAGGCGGTCATCCTGACGCGTAATTACACAAGGGCCGGCAATGAAATACGGGTTTTTAGATCCATAGTATTTAGCTCTGGCCGCGAAGGAAGAGTAGATCAAACCTCAACCGATTGAAGAGTGTGAAGATATGCTATTTGAGAAAATTTTGAATATGGCTAGAGCAGGCCTGAATGTAACAGAATCTTGTAGGGGCGACAGGCAGTGTTGACACGAAAATTTATTCGTGAGAAAAAATAATAGGGTCGGGAGCTAAAGCGCATAGCTTGCCACCCAAGATGTAAACAACTGTGATCACGGGTGCAGCAGCGCGCTGACACACAATTCTGCGTCCAAAGATCACGAGATCTGAAAAAAACGGTCACGAACTCAAGACGCACACACTATGTAATAAGGCACCCTTTGGTGTAGTAAGGGACAACCTCCTTGTCCTAACAGCCTGGTATGCTACAAGCAAGTAATCTGAATAATATCGGAAATGCATAGACCATCAGTGTCTTGGTCGCACAATTAACCCTTCCTTACAGACAACCGACTACGCCGATGATGTTGCGCTGCTAGCCTCAAGCTTCGGTGGTCTACAGTATGTAGTGTCGCGGTTAAATGGGATCGCTATGTCGGTTGGCATGTCCCTAAATTCCGGAAAGACGAACTTATTCTTGAGCTGCATCCCTGACCAGGAGAAGACATTGCCGGGGATTAACGGCCATCAACTTAAAGAAGTAGACAGCTTAAATACGCCAGGGCGAGGCTGCTACCGAATCGGAAGAGCGAGGAAGACATTGTCTCCCGTATCGATGCTGCTTGCAGGGTTATTTCAATCCTTTGACCGCGCCTATGGATTCGACGTGACATCTCCATCACCAAGAAAATTCGTGTGTACCGTGCATCCATCCGGTCAGGCCTCCTCAATGGATCTGAGTGCTTGGCTTTATGCGTTGAAAATGAGCCAAGACTGGAGGTCTTTGACCACCGATGCCTGCGAACCATCCTACGAGTTAAGTATAGCGACTTCATCTTGAATGAGACTGTTCGTACCCGGTGCTACTGTGCCGCCAATTGCCACTGCATGGATCTAGTAGGGGCCAACGCGCAAATAATAAATTTCCCTCCACCTTGAAACAGTTGTCCAAGTCATTGAGAAAACTGGAACATTTTTACCGCAACAGTCCCCTTTACGCTATACTTGGAAATAAAATATCGTTTTCCAATGTCTTGGTGTTATGAATTGAGGCAAATCGTCGCATCCCAGGTACGTGTGTAGATAGAGAAGTAAAAGGCGTTGCGATCACCGGATCACAACGCCTTTGGCTTCTCCATCTACACAAGTAATATGTTTTAGATCTTATGATCTTAAATACAAGTAACTAGCCTGCGAATATCGTTCACAAGCTTGGTGTCTGCGTAACATACACGTTCACTGCATTTCCTCCAGTTATGTACTAAATTGTAAAGTTGATTCTTCTTAAATTGCAGAAAGTGTATAGCACGGAGGAATTGTCAAAGGAAATGGCGAATTTGGAGGGTCTCATGAAGGATCTGAATGCCATGGCTCACCAGGAATTTGAATGTGAACAGAACAATTGAGATGCCGATGGCATTGCGGTACAACTGAAACTGTGCATACTTCTAGTGTTTACTATCGAACTTTTTATGGTTCATCCTTTTGTAAATAGGGTTGTTTATTCGTGCTTGGAATGTTTATCAACTGATATTGTTTCTGGCGGTTTGTCTATAACTATTAGAAGCAAATTGATACTTTGCGCTTGACAGCGTAACTTTTTGATACTTATTTCAAAAAATGTAAGACCAAAACCACGATTTATCCGAAAAATGAGTGACAATTGAAAGTTGGAATTGGGTAAAATGGTGGCATAGTAATAGTAGGTTAAATTATAATTAAATCTTTCCAGGTAGGATTGGTTGAGAAGCATTTGTTAATAGTTAATAAGGCTGGTGTTTATAGATATATGCCGCAGGCAACTAGCTAGTGGGAATCGACTGCACAGTGAGGGTGAAAGGGGAAACAATTGCTAAGCATATCTCTGGAGTGATTGAGTATGTGGTTGTCTGTTCAGGTAAATTAGATATCAAACCTGCAGGAAATACTTTCCACAAGAAATGATTCTTTGGTCCACATTTCTGTTAGCTCCTCATTTCGAAAGAGTTATTGGCAAACGTACATGGGGTTTCGATAAATTCCCCTTCAAAGGCGGTTAAGTTAAAAGCTAAAAATTCGGGCAATCACCTTTACGGGAAAGTTAGTCATGGAACTAGGGGGGGAAGAGATTAGGGTTGATAATAGAGATTTGGTTACGCGGCATTGAAGGTTTGTTTAAGCTGGGCATGCGGGGAACGGAAACAGAAAGGGTGGGAAAGGGCAGGCATTGACGTGATCGCTAGCCATGCCAAGTGCAGCGATTGCATAAGGTTCTTTTGCGCGCAAAAAGCCGACTTCCTCAATCGGGCTAGTGGTTTTCTGCTGTTGTTAGCACGCGCCGGCCAGCGACACGAGAACGTTTGGTGGGCCCTAATATATCACCTTAAAGGCTTTGTTGGGGCCTAGAGGATGTCCGGAGGGAGCCATATGTGCAAGAATGGTGTCATTAATGTTTCTGACCTCAAATTTGCCCAACCGTTTCGCAGACTTTTGGATGTGCACCGAATCGTGCGACCGATATTTCTCTAAATGTTTTGTTGTAGATATGTTCTACGACTTAACGGAACCTGTTCTAATTATTAAAATAACAAAATTGGGCAGTGAAAAAGTTAAAGCTTATATGCAAATCAAACGATTAGCTAGAAGGGTTGAACGTGCTGCACAGTGCTCAAGCATGGATGCCCTAATTTTGGGGCACATTGGTTTGTAAAATGTTCGTTTTAATTATAAGGGGATGATATTTAGTTAGACTGCCTTCTGTTCGAGAGGTGGAATAAGAACAATGGCATCATGTTAATTTTATTAAGCCACGTGCTAGGAAAGTGGCATGATGCATACATTGCCTTTCGTTGGATGGTTGGATTTTGGTAGATGGCAATTAGAGCAAACGTCTGTGTGCAAGGAATTGGAGTAAAATCTACCCCAACGTAGGTTGACTTGCATCAAACTCCTCACCGTGCACCTTCTTCCTTGTCGTAACCTTATCACTAACCAGATATTTAACGCTTCTTCTTAACCTGAGCGAAATGTCTAACGAATTCTGTTGAAAGGCATCTTTAATACAGGCCAGTGTTCCCGTTTTTGCTGTGAGTTCCTCACAAATTCCGCGTAAGGTAGTCAGCATTTGAGCCGCTAAATACATTTAAACCAAATAAAAATGTCAGATAAGAACGGTATTTCTCCGGATTATTTCCATGATAATATAAGTACTGTGCAGGAAATATAAAGAAAGAGTGGTTTCATGCAATGCCGTTGGTAACAGTCTAATTGGCGGATATGATAACGAGACACTTCACAAAGGGTAAGAAAAGTGCTAATCAAATTGTGAAGGATGTCGTTCTAGGCGAATTAACTGCTGTACGTTCTCTGTTCAATGTGCCGTGGCTTCAGCGTTCTACACACATAAGTTTTTTTCAGTTTCAGTTTATTTGGTGAGGATAATAGGGAATGCCTTTGAAAACCTTATTTAGCACGTGTAAAAGCACCTACAAAAATTTACCACTACTAACAGAGTATTGACAAACAGTGAGTTGCATTGCTTTTTACAATATATGTCTGGTTTTTAGAGGTCAGACTTGGAGGGAGGAGAAAAGCATTGTTTTTTACAACATATATCTGATTTTTAGAGTACAGACTTGGAGAGAGGAGAGGAAGTGCATGTAATTATCCAAGCGTTCTTTGTAAATCTGAAAAGAAGTGTCCTCCACGACTGACTGTGGAAGGTTTTTCCACTGTTGTATGACACGTTACGTGAAGAATTCAGAGTGGAGGTTTAGCTTGGACATTTTCGTGCGTAGCTTCATTGTGTGCCCACGCAGATGAGGCGGGAGGTGCCACTGAAACATGACTGCAAAGCATAATCCTTTCTCAAGGCCGTTTATTATCTTGTAAAGAAGGATAAGGTCCCCTCTTTGTTGCCTGTAATGCACAGGGAATATATTTAGGCATGCCAGTCTATCTATGTAAGTGTGATTCTTTAGAACTATTACTAGCTTTGTTGCCCGATGCTGCACTTTCTCCAGACATGCTGTGTCCTTTGCTAGCCATGGCCGCCACGCCTGTATGCCATACTCTAGGTGTGATCGAACAAATGTGCCGTACACTCTGCCAAAGAGATCTTCATCGAAGGCTAGAAACGCCCTTTTGATAGCGTGCAGCGCTCCCGTGGCTTTATTTGCAGCTTTGACAAATTGTAATGAAAGCTTCATATTACTCTGTATCCAAATGCCGAGGTCTTTTTGCGTAGATGCTACGGGAATTCGGATGGTTTTCAGGTTATATTTCCTGCTGCTCTGGGGAATAGGGTAGTCTTTTGGACGCAGGTGGAGGACGGCACACTTTTGCACATTGAAATCCAGCAGCCATCACTCGGTCCACGTCTGAAGTTTGCAAAGATTATTTTTCTGAGCATCTCGGTCGCTCGGTCATCGGCGAACATGATTTTACCGCAATCCAGTTCTTGAAGGCTGTCTTTTACATAGAACATGAAGAGTAGAGGAACGAGAATGGAGCCTCGAGGAACCCAACTAACTACGTCAACCCAGTCCGATTTATCCTCCCCGAGGCCAACGCGTTGTTTTTGACCGACTAAAATGACCTGATCCAGTCCAAAATTTTCCCCTTGATGCCAAGAACGCTCAGTTTATGTAAAAGAGGTTGATGGGGCACGCTGGCAAAGGCGTTGCGAAAATCGATGAACACTACGTCCACTTCGAAGCCCTCTTCTAAAGCACTTGTCCAGGCCTCAATTGAAGTAAGTAAATTTGAAAGGCAGGAGTGCCTTCACCGAAAGACATGTTGGAAATTTTGGATGATGTTACTTTCATCGCAAAATTAGTATGACCTGCTTGACAGGGACCTCCATCATTTTGCAGGAAAGGCAAGTCAAGCTTATGGGCCGAAAGCTGTTTGCAGACATCTTGCTACCTCTCTCATATAACGGTACGATGCTGGCCGTCTTCAACTGCAAAGGCAAGTCTTCTGTTCTTATGGAAAGCTCGAACATAATTTAAAGAGGCATCGATAGCTCGGTCGAAAGTTTTTTGAGTATCAGTCCAGGGATCTAATCCAGTCTAGGAGACTTGTACGGTTTGATGTGACTGAAAACATGTCTTAAGTCTGCAACATAAAAGGTAACAGTTTCAATAACGGCTGTACATTCGCCCACTTCTACTCCCAAATTGTCGTTGGGGGATTCCATCATAAACGCCAATCTGAAAAACTCTGACAGTAACTCTACTTTCTACGGTCCTTCCGTTACTACGTTCCCGAGGTTATCCCTTAGAGCTGCCATGTCGTCCCGGTGCTTCCTTTGACTGAGGATATATCCATAAAACTTCTTTGGACATATTGTGGCTTGTGTTGCAAGTTGACGCTCAAAGGCAGTTCTAGAATTTCGTATTTCCTAACGGCATATTTTTCGTTGTGCTTTATATTCGGCAAGTGATGTTGAATCTTGAAGATGCTCGTTCTTTTTCCACAACCTTTGTTATTTCTTCATAGCCCTTTATATCGCAATTTATTTAAAATTTTCCGGTGAATTGTTGATATCATGCCGTAAACCCCTCATTCTCCCTTTACTGTCGGGCGTCAATTTGCTTATTAAATCAGTCTTGCCTCATCTTAATCTATAATCTGACATTTTAAAGGAACCTGCATTCTATTTATGAGTAAATTTTTGCTTCAAAATGTCAAAACAGACATCGTTCTGAGGTAAAATAATAACAATGGAATACTTACGTTTTAAGTAAGCTGCAAAATACACAACAGGAATGCCTGATATTAAAGGTCGAATATTTTATATCTACTGGCCATTCAAACACTCAGAGCCAAAGTTGGATATATTAAGAACATAATTGAGAACTAGGAAAGAAGCAGTGAAAAATTCCCACAACAACAGTCGGTGCACAGTTCAATTAGTCCATATTTTTACAAAAAAACAGTAGGCGAAAAAACTGCCTCGCGAAAGGAAATGAAGTTAGAAGGCAGGCAGATACTAAAATGGTGGTCCAGAATGCAGGCACGAAAATTTAACATAGGGCGCTCATGTGCGATAGCACGCATGGTTACTCGCGAAAAAGAGTCAATGCATGTGAGGCCTTGACATCTCAGCACCGCGATTGAAAGCAATTGCCAGAAAAACGAACCGGAAACGGTTTATTACGTGCACCTGGAGCACGTGAAAAGCTCATGCAAAGTAAAGGCTGTCTGCTTTATTCGTACCTCGAAGACATGGGGAAATCTGCTCTGAACAAAATCAGGCTATTCTTTTGTATCGTTTTCATTTAATCCTTGCGCTTTGCTAGAAACATATTTGTACATTATAAAGCATGTCCTGAAACACCTTCGTCCATTCTCAGTAATTCTGGCGTCGTTCTAGGTTTAAAAAAGGCATTTCACGACCGTCCACCACATTTTGATTAAATTGTGGATGATGTTTTACATATTCTGCCTCTAAGAATAACTGCTTTAAAACCTTTCCATCACATGTGCGTTGCCTTGCGACAAATAACTTGCCGTAAGTTAGCATATCGACGCACTATAGTGCCACACACGATATCTTCTCGATACGGAGATGGAATAGCTGCGTAATTATTACTTATTTTTATGGAAACCAATTAAAAATATCTGATCTAGTCACATGATTAAAAAACACCTTGTGGCTGAAAATAATTTTGTTTTCAAAATAAGAGCCTATCTGCATCGCACTTTTCCTTTAAATTATTCCTTAAACAGATTATAGGTAAACATCATCTAATCATTTATCCGGAGAGCTATCTGGGAGCGTTTAGCTTTGTCAATGTGCATGATAATTTTCACTACTCATACAGAAGATATGACCACCGCAGACGCAAAAAACTAAAGTTTGCTTTTTTTGATAATTTAAATAGAATTTGTCTCATTTTCTAGAAGAAGGCTGGTGAATCAGCTACAAATAAGCCACCCCGGGATGCTGCCAATTTTTTATTTGCGTAAGAAAAATTGCCAAGTCGGACCAATGGATTAGAAAAACGATTTTTAAAGTTGGCAGCAAAAAAAAGTATTTCGCCAGCATCGCGCAAACGAAAACAGATACCTAATATATACCTGACTGGGAATGTTCAGTTAAAACGACAAAATAAAGAAAAGAGTTCCACAAATTTCCAAAGTATCCATTCCCAAACTAAAAAAGATACCATTAAGTTACTACTTAAGAATACGCATGGTAAATTAGAAAATATGAGAGCAGCTGCCTGTAGCATCATCCTTGACTATAAGCTGCTAATAGCGGTAGGTTATGTGAGACGCGTTAGTCTCAAGTAACCGTAGAATAGTTTGAAAATGGGAAACATGCGCATGTAAGATGGGGGGCTACCATTAAAAAAGACGCTAAATGTGTGCAGGAAAATGTAATAAATCAGTATGCTTCTGCCAGATGTAGTTCAAGCCCATATGGGGCAACTAACTGAAGAGGTTTTATTTGTCTGACGTTTTGGATTCCGTCGGGAATCCTTAGTCATAGGTTATCGTAAACAGGTCTGAGACATGCGCAGATAAGTGGTCCACACTCCGGTAGCACAGTATTGTCGAGACACCTGTGCAAGAATCGGATCTGCGCATAAGTAGACGACTTCCAAAGGGCAAATGTTTCCCACCGTCGAGCCGATCAGAGCGCATCGCGCCCAAATAGATTGCCAATAGTAGCGAATATTCGAGTCCCAGGAAACAGTTCAGAAGACGAAGATGCGATCACTGGAACAAGAGTTTTATTTGCCTGACGTTTCGGATTCCGTCGGGAATCCTTAGTCATAGGTAATTATAAACAGGTCTGAGACATGCGCATGTTCTATGCGCCTCGTTCTATGAATGTAGCATTTTACTCATTCAAATGAAAGGCTATTAGGTTTAAACCCAGGCTGCTTATGAGAAGTATATTTTCCAAATTGCTTATTTAAATTTTCAGTTTGGCATGGTGTAGTTAGTGCGGGTTTACAAAAAAGCTGGATTCTTCGTGACCATCGTGACTCAATAAACGTCAGTTGCTAATTAAAGCTTAACGTTCACGATAACGATACTAAGTCACATATCTTTAGATGATTTTGCAACGATCGTAAAAAGATAGCCTACTTCGCTTGTTACGTTAGCAGATGCACTAACTTACATTTTTCTATGTGTGCCTTTAGTCAGTTGGTTTCAATTTTGAGGTAAGTCAAAGCAAAGCGTTTGTCCAACTTCAGGATTACTTATTCACATTTCATGAAAGTGATTGTTAAACGCGCTGTTCCTTATAGCCAGCCTAGTTTAAATGCGGCTACTTAAGTCACATAGTCTTCTAACCCAAGACTCGCAGTGGTCTTTATCGACATCAATGAGTTTATTTACTGGAGGGTCAACAAACTCGAGAAATTCAAAATAAAAATTAAGAAGGGAAGATGTGACCGCCTGAACAAGTGTTTTATTTGCCTGACCCTTCCGATTCTTTGAAGAATCTTTTCCTATATTTAACCACAGAATGGTGTGAGACATGCACACTGAAATAACATTTGTTTCCAGCGGTCGTATATTCTAGCTGTAAACTGCCACTTGCAACACGCATCTTCGCTTCTGCAAGTAAGATACAAATTTTATGACATTTCGGCTGTCATAAAAGGACCATAGCGAAAACCAAGGGCTGGTTTACTCATTAACTATCCTGCTCAGCAAAGCCCTCGTGCTCTGTGCACAGTAGAAGAGACATCAATTCAAAGCTGTCTAGTTTTACCGTTTATTTGAACAAAGTCCGAAAAAGTTCGGTAGCCTACATGGGCTTCTAATTCTGTATGGCAAGTCTCCCACCAATGGTTTCAAAGCTAACTGATTATATCAGGATAACCGCACCCATGACAAACAAGAACAACGAGCGTCAATAGAAGTGATAGAGGAGAAAACCAGAGGCCCAATGCCTAAAATAGTTGAATTCTTCGAAAGTGGAATTGATTAAGGACTGATTTACGAAAGCTGATAAGTCGAAAATGGTCCGGCCGGTCTCTGTCTTTACCGACGCTAACCCTGCACCATAAATTGTGGCTTGAGGATTTCCTCAGGGACTTTATGCGTCACAATGACGACCCTGCCTCGGTGGGAATTGAACCCACACAACATTATAGACTTTCGCGCAGCCAACGCTCTACCATTGAGTTATAAGGCTCATTGCATTGAATCACACTTAAATCAATTTTTATGCCAAACTTACTGCTCGGATGGGATCTCGCATTACAGAACAGCAAGCTGACTGTCCAGGTAGGATTATCTAAGCACTAATCTAAAATCCACCAGAATGACTAGTGGGCTCACTTGATTGTTAGGAGTGCTGTGAAATACTATTGCTGATACTATGTTTAGCACTTTCGGCAAATAACCTCACATTATTCTACTGTAGACAATTGGGATTATGGGATATTTTTCACTCGAAATCTTCATAAAATAACTTTTGATAAGACTAATTTAGTAACGTGTCTATTTGCGAGCAGATGCAAGCTGGAATTTCTGATAAATCGAGTCTTTCAGCTACTCGTATCGACAAAGGGCACCTGTCATAATTAATTTTCTTTCCAATTTTTATGTGTTTGTAGTTTTAAAACAAATTTAATCTGAACAATTTGTCCCTTAAATGTCTGCTTTAAGGCAGTTCCAGCTTGACAAGCGATGCAGCCTCCAAGTAATTTTTGGCTTTGAATCTGTCCACCAAGTGAATATGAGCATCCGGCAAACTAAAGTGACTAGAATAATTTGGATTGTAAATTGGTTTACTGCTTTAAAATTCTGTAGAGAGGGAGGTTGTTTTCGACAGAAGACCGCTCTACTGAAAAACTTACACGTTGGTATGCCGACTTCCGTTGGCGCCAATTATACATAAAAAGTTCACTATGAAGTCTTTCTAAGCCAGGCTGTGAAATGGCGCCAGATCTCGGTAGCCTATTGGGACAAAAACCGATCGCAGACGCCTAATAGCCCACTGTCTTCGTTTAGTACCTTACCACACGCACAAGCTCGCATTGGGGCTCCACAACACCAAGGCCAGAAGATGGAGTAGAAGAGGGAATTTCAATTACCGGAATCATATTTTACTCGTCTGAGATTTCGGGCTCTTTCTGGAGTCCATCGTCAAAGATAAATGCGTCAACAAAAGACAAGCAGCAGTTATAGGGAGCAAGGGCCAAGTCCAGTCATACATGTTGTGAATTACTTTTGTAATTTATAATCTCCCAGTCTTAATCAAGAGCAAACACAGCCCATTGCTTGCCTACCGGTAGGTTCTATTGACGGAAATGGTAGCAGAGAGTCATGTTCTCTGGGTCAAAATATATTGCTCACCAAAATTAATTTATAAAAATCGATCTTGCAGCTATTCTTATTGACAGTTTTTTCAAAAACAATTGTGATATCTTGATATGACTGTCTAGTCTACTGGTTCTCATTGTGTCCAAGGAAAACAAAGAAAACTCAGATGATTCCGCATAGCTTTCTACTTATTTTGTTCGGTGCAGCAAATTGAACTCTGTGGAAATTGGCAGTGGCCTACGTACGGCGGGAGAAATCCAACCTGTGTAAGCAGATAGACCACGTGATCAATTTCCACTTATCTTGAAAGTTTGGTAGGTAATTTTAGTCCTGACCTAATTTGCATCAAGTTCTTTTTCCCCTTTCTCTATGAAATTTGATTTAATGTTCCAAATTCATACCGGGAAGCAACCGCGTCAAATATAAACGAGTGTTTTGTTTTTATAACAGATTTTTAAAATTTTAATTTTTCTTTAATTATATATTGCTGGTATCTGTACTATCCCCATCTTTAATAAAGCCATCAATGGTATTTACATGAAGGTTTTTAATTTACAGTAGATTGCCTATCTAACGAATTCTCATAAGATATGCATAATGTTTCAGCTGCGTGAACACAGTCCATGCTGCGTGCATTCAACTAAGAACCATTAGGTTAAAAACAAAACGGTTGGTTGAGTGCCTACTATTTGCTAAAATGTTCAAGAAATACCCGTAGTTCAGATAATAGTCATATTACAGCTCACTGGTCTGACGCCAATTAAATGGCTTATTAGTAAAAAATTATTATAAATATTAATTGTTAGTTCTTTGTCGTTTGTTTATGTACATTTAAAACAGCCATAAGTCTGTCAGGTGCGGAAATATCAAGATTGCCTTTGGCCGCTTGTTCCATGTGATTATTAGGCAATAAATGAAATTGTTTCATACTTGACCTTATGCCAATTTGTACACAATAAGGCAGGATTTTCATTGGTAGTGGCGGAATAAAACTCCACATTTAAAGCTTTGTCGACAGCGATTCGAGCTCGATTCGGGTTAAGGATTAAGGTGAGGGTTATGGTTAGATGTTGGGGTTACGTTAAGTGCTAGGGTAAGGGTTAGGGAAAGGATTAGGTTGAGGGTAAGGGTTAGGGTAATGTTTGGGTAGGAGTTAGAGTGAGGGGTAAGTGTAAGGGTTAGTGTAAGGGGTGACGATTAAAGTAATGGTTAGGGTTAAGGTCAGGGTTAGGGGTTAGTGAAAGGTTAAGGTTTAGGGTTCGGGTATGGGTATGGGGTTAGGATAAGGGTTATGGTTAGGGTAAGGTTTAGTGTAAGGGTTAGAATTAGTGTTAGGGTATGTATAAGGGTAACCTTTAGGCTAAGGAGGATAGTGTAAGGGTTTGGGTAAGTGTTAGGTTTAGGTTAAGTTTTAGTGTAAAGGCTAGTGTTAGGTAAGGAATAGAGATAGAGTAAGGTTTTTGATGAGATTAAGAGTGGGATTGTGATATTGTAAGTAAAAAGCCCATAGTTTCTGCTTAATATTACAAAAATTCTTCAAAAATTCCATTATTTCTGGGTTTTGAGCAAAGGTTAGTTTTCGGAATAAAATTTCAAATTTATACTTTTGTCGACGTCAATGTGAGCTCGATTCGAGCTCAATTCGACCTCGATTTGTTTTTCGCGCCTTCTTTCGAGTTGTGTGCCCAACGCCGTCGACATATAGCCATTAGGCATGAGGCATTAAATTATTTCAACAAAATTGTACGACTTTTTAAATTATTTTCACAAAATCGTTTTTTAGTAAATCAGTTTTAGCAACTCATAAAAAAACCTATTCTCACGATGAACGTATAACAAAAACCTACGGCTTGCTGGATCCGAGACCACTACCAAGGAAACTCCTGTCCACAATAACTTTCTATATGTCTGAGAACCAGGCTTTTGGAAGGAATTAAAATACATCTGAGGCCACATAAGCTGGGGCTGGCTGTGGTATAACAACTTAGACAACAGTTTTGCATTTATAGCAATCATCACCAATTTGAGTGGAGAACTGGAGCGTTATTCTCTAAAATTGTAATATTCATTGTGTGTATTGAATGCCACTGTAAACGAAAGCATCCTCGGACAGTGGCTTCTAAATGTTTACAGTATGCTATTCACATAAAGATGTCAAGGGACACCTAAGTGTCAACCATTATTATAGGGGTCCTTCAAATTGGCGGCTCTTCTTACTTAATAGTCATAAACACCTTTAGGTTTTGAAAGTTTTTAATGTTTTCGTCAGTGAAGTGTGTTGTTTTGACAAGTAATTTTCACATATGACCCACTATGTCGACTTCGAAAGTGGATATAAAAAACGTCATCGCAGATTCAAATGGATATTGAGAATGGTCACCAGTAATTATCGTACTTTCTAGCAAACAGAAAACGTCCTGTGACAAGTGTTCTACCGCAAAGAACGGCTTGAAAGCTGAACTTTGCCAATGCAGTTAAAATTTCTGCATCCTGTCATTATTTATGTTTGTAGGGAATGTCGGCAGATGTCCCCCGTGCATAGTATCAGAGAGCATAAATTATATGTTTGAGTGCGCGACGAATATGGTCGTCGTTCTGCTTACAATGCCTCAGTACCTTTTTACATCGTCTCACTTATGGTGCCGATTTTTAACATTTTAACATAAGCCTCATTATCTGATGTAAACCGTTCCTCTCTAGGAGTATAATGATCACTTGCGAAATAAACGAATCCATTTTCTGCCCTGTCTCAGCAAACGCTCCATGACTAACGGTGTTAATTCCATCCGCTCGTATTTCTGCATGTGCATAGAACGTATTTCTTAAGCTTTGTCAATATTCACTTAGCAAATTAGAAGTCAGTAGATTCCAGAGCAGGCAAACAGTCTTGTAACTACGGCTGGTGAATCTTGTAAAAGTAAACGTTTGGAATCCCGGTTATGGACGAGAATAGAAACGACCTCCTCTATCTGAGTTGCTTCGAACGGATTTTCACGGAGATTCGGGCTGCTATCAAGGTAACACTAAGATTTAAAACATGCTAATGCTGACGCATTCAAAAAGCTCGCACAAAACTGTCTGTAATAGTTGAGACGGGTTCGTTTCCCTGTACGAAAGAGACGGTTGCAGTCAGCTCTGACTGTAGAAAAAATAAATGTACACCTTAGTCCGATAAGACCTTCGTTATTTAAAAGCCGCATGTTTTTATTATCTTACAAAAATTCATCCTATCTACTCCCTACTGCTTCGCACTTAATAGCAGGTAAGGAGGCATCATTTCGGTTAATGAAGGAAATAAATTTGAAGTGTGAAATCTGAAGTCGTTTACAGGATCTGGTGCAATTCCAACAAAACAACTATTTTAGAGTGACTAAAAGACAGTTCCAAACAGGAATTGGCAAGTTAAAGATTAGTGTAAATTCTCAAGTTTCGGCTCATTCGACGAAACCCAATGTCGAAGTAATCGTCCCTTTCCCCTTCCAGCTACCGTTCATGCCCGTCAGCTCGGTGGTGTCGGGAGGGTGTGCAGTACGAGGCACGGCGTGTGGTCTGTCTAGAGGTGCAATTACACCCAACATATACGGCAAAAGTTATGGATTCACATGGGCTTTTTGCAGCCTGGGTTAGGCATGCAAGTTGCCGACCTTTCCGCCATTTTGGTACAGCAAATATAGGACACAGCCTTTAATTTTATTTGAGCGTGAGTGGCAATGGCTTTAAACAGATCAAAAGCATCTGCTGCACAGAAAATTCTCTATTCCTTTAAAGGGCCAGCCACGAGTTCAGATTTTCAGTGTATTCTGCCAGTATACCCCATACGGAACGTTATAATTATCTTCATACCACTAATAATAATGTTGTTTATACTGAAAATATTTAACTAAGTCTCTCTTCAAAGTTCAAATTACAATAAATAATTTTGAGTAAAGAGTAACCTGTGCAAAACTCTGCTATGATAACGCACCATATGGTTTTTCTGTTTATTTGATGTTTGTACAATGCGCTTGCATATTTCAAACTATTTGTAGGCTAGCCTGAATGGAAGATTTTTTTCGGTTATCTGGTAAATTATTTTAAAAAAATTTAGAAAATATGTGTATGGTTTAATTAGTGCGGAATCTTGCCTTCTAACGAAGACGTTCAGATTAAGACGGCTGCTAGTCCTGTCAGTTACTTATGTTCGTTTCAAGTGATTTGGCAAATATCAGTTGCAAGAATTCGAATAAAATCAGTGCGGATGTCATTAAATATGACACAAAAATGTCTCTGCACTTTCAGTTACAGCCTGCTCTGGACATCCCGGATAATCCGGGGCCGCAGTTTCTCCCTGAAATTGGAGGATTGCTTCAATATATCCAAAACAGCGCACCTGCGGCGCCATCCTTACAAGGTCACAAACGAACGCACTAGATTGGACCTACGAAAATATGTCTTCATGCAGCGCGTAGTCCGACCTTGGAACTTGCTATCAAGCGAGACGGTTTCCACTGACACAATTGCTAGGTTCCAAATAAGACTCAATGTCATTCTATTTGACAGATGTCGACTTTTACTACAGGATTTCCTTTTGCAAGCATTATAAACAATTTTTCTGGCTGTAGACAGTGTCCATACTGTTCCATGGCAATTCATTCGAAAGTTTGTTATGGTATCATATGTCTTCCTACGACTTCATATTAACTGCATAAGGATATGGTTTGCTTTACATTACTAGGGTTCTCAAGGGCATTCCTTGCCTGCAAATCACAAAAATACAATAATATACATATACATCTAATATAGATACAAGGGCGGTTAGATCATCCAATTCACTGAAATGCAGTCTGTTCACCCTAGCAAAGTGGACGAAGTGACGGGGAATTGCGCGAACTTTATTTCATAATGAAAGATGACTTGGGCTCTATTAACCCCATGCAATCTTATAGCTCCGTATTCCGAGTTCGATTTCACGAACAGTTAAAATGCCCTGAGACACGGTGGATCACAGTAGATGACAAAATTAAACGGTTTGATTTTTACAATATGTACATGTGCACCATGGCACAGGATTTAATACTCGGATCATATTGAGTGGATATTCTTTAGTGGCGGCAATAATTAGAAGCCATTGCAGAGGAAGACACATACATTTCATTAAAAAATATCATTCCATCGTTTGCAGCAAAACAATTCCTGCTTTGTGTAAAAATAAAATTAGGAGCACAAAACACAACGCTAGTCTATCAGAATTAATCCACAGTCGAAAATAACAAGAATGTTTGACATCGTGTATAAATATCATACGAGAATGCATAAAGAATGGGCAAACTTCGACTGTTTTTAAAACAGCGTAGGCGCTGTAACTAGAAGAAGGAAACAAATGGCTGCCCAAATTGAAATGCATGCGCCGTCTAACTCTCCACCATGATTTTTACTGAAAGTTGGCACTTTTAAAAGTATCAGCTCTTAACAAACCGGGTGGGTTCAAGCGCTTTAGATAATTAATCATAAGAAAGAAGGGTAAACCGCTTTGACAAGTCTTTCATTTGCCTAAAGTTTTGACGTCCGTCGAGGGTTCTGCATCAGAGACATGAGCAGAAAATAATAGCAGAACCTGTGGGTTATGCACAAGGATTTGCATTATTTATGGGAAGCAACCATTACTGCACAAATGAGACAAATAACGAAAATTGATGGTAATTGCTATTTTGTACATGGATTGCTTGACGGATGCCCTGTGAGCTGTGACCTGCTGAATTTGCCTCACGCGTGGTGGAATTGGACGAGATAATTCCTCGGCCATCTTATTTTTTGAGACTGGCATAAAAAGACACGTTGGCCTGTGCATTCTCAAAGTGGCGACTTGCGTTGAACAAATTCCGCCTCAGCATCAAATGGAAATTGGACATGTCTTTGCACGGCTCAAATAATTCTCGGCTCAAGCTATAAGCACCATTTGCGAGAAGTTTGGCCACATATAAGATGAATGTGTGGTTGGATCTCATCGAATTAAAATTAACTTGAGGTTTTGCATGATTTCTCAGCATCAGTTGACTTATTAGAATAAATTTGTCAGCCTGCTAACAGAAATGAGCTGATATGGAAAACAATACTCTATGTTTTCGCATTTAAATTTAATAGAGGTTAATACGAATTTGATCAGGCTGGAAAATGACAGAAATAATAAAGAAACGACGTTTGATCCTCAAATAAGCCCAGAAAAAAATAAAAAAACCCGTCTGTCTGCGCTCCATACAAACTTCTTGCATAATAAACTGGGATTCCGGAAAACACTGTGGACTGCTGGGATATTAAATGCGCTAGATGACGAAGCTACATTTATTTGAGCCACAGGGTACGATTCCACCTTCGAATGATGGCTTCTTGCGTGGTTTATGTGCCGCTAAGGATTTAGTTGTTGAAAGGGGGACTTCCGGGGATGCGTCTGGGGACGCGTCTGGGACGCGTAGGCGCATGTTCTTAATGCACGTGCGTGCACTTTGACGTAATCGAAATGTCAGCCAGCACAGTCAGCACAGTCACTCACAAATTTTACTTGTAACGCATCCTTATTCCTTGAAAGCTGTCGTCAGGATGAACAGTTGCCGCGGAAGTTCATTCTACATTTGACCATCTGCGTCAACTTTGCGGACTTGTCTAAACTGGAACCTTATTGCCGATGCATTCCTCCGAGATACCTGCCAGTGATAAATAGATACTTTAGTTAATAAACAAAAACGGATACTCTTATACATATAATTAAATATGTGCAGACTGATGTCCGAAGTGCTTGATCTACCTATCAATCTGCTCGAACGGTACTTCGGGTTATTCTACCTGTTATTTAACTGGACGGGCATATAAAGCTTCTGTTTAATTTTTAGTCAAAAATATTGTCTGCTTTTTGTCAGCGACGCATTTGCAATTTACGCGTCAGTCCTAGTGCTGTTGAGTTCCATGTTTGTTCGCAGTCAATCTTTGCTCAAAGTTGATGCCAGGTAAGCTATTCTGCGAGCTTATCAAGCAGCATGACAGAGGAATGTTGACATTATCCGGCCAAAAATCACAGTGTGTGGTTTCACACCTTATATGTCAAATTTTGTGAAACAGGACATTATTGGCCAACCTTTACATTGCTCTAAGTCTATAATTTGTAGAAAGCGTAACGTTTTACCTGAATGCATACAAAGCTGAATAGTTTCGTGAACTTTCAGGACATACTACCATCAGACACAAAATCCAAAAATGGCCAGTTCTGTCTCATAGAATAATAAACGGCCAAGATCGAGAATAAAACTTAAGGGGCATCAGCAATGACCTGAATTTGTACGGTTGATGTGCACACGTAATTTTTCGCTTGACAGACCATTAAACTGGCGCTAACGCTCTTCTCCAGATATTTAAGAGCGTGCAACCGCAATTCACCTTTCCTGTAGAATATGAGGTAAATGATGAAGTCACGCTAACTGGTGTCCTTCTAAGAACGAAAAAGTATGACGTATTCAGCGTAGGATGTGCCAAAAGGAAACTTGGACGTGCTACACATCAACTTTTACAGTTTGATTCGCTATTTTTCTTCTCTCCATTCGCACATTAATGTCAACATCGGTTAGAATAATCTGTCCATTTCAGATTGATGTCGATTACTCTTGACGCGCTCGAACTACAATGAAGTCACCGTCAAGAAGGATGGCCAATTTTTCCTAAACGGAAAAATGATAATTTTCATGCTTTTGACAATTGCGCTGTTCCACCATCATGCAGTATTTGTGATTTCCCAGTGGTATTTGTTCTGAGCGCCATATTTTATTTAGATTAAAAGGCTAGAATATGATGCGTGCAATTTTTTTAAACTGTCGAAGCACAAGCCTAGCAACTGCAGAACACACTTCTTGAAAGCGGATACTCAAAAAATTCATCTTAAGGAATATAAATGAGCGCACAGAAAGCCTGCTAACTCAACTGCAAACCGATGCCACTCATTCAAAGAAGATTTCTCATAATTTAAATAAGTGCAGTTCACCGCCATTATGCATTATTTGTGGTTTCCCAGTAGTACTTAGTCATCTGTCTTATTGAATTTACAGTAAATGAAATATTTTTTTGCTGAAAAATTTGCAGTTTTTTTCAAAATAACGCCTATGTCTGCATCAGCAACATTTAGCAGCTAGACTGCGTTGGATCTGCTTCCTTGATCTAGCATCTCCACTGCAGCTAAAAACGATGCTTTTTCAAATCGCATACCGAAAATTTAATCCTTGAGGTATTTGATAGCGCACGAAAAATTATGTTAAGTCAACCGAAAAAAGAAAGATTTGCGACTAAAAATATTTCGGAGCGTACCACAAAGCCTGTTAATTCAACCACAAAAAAAAAGATGTGCTACCCATACTGCCTGTCTTGGGCGTCAAAATAACCCAGCGGATTAAAAAACCTCAATAGACAATGCTTAAACGCGTATATTGCATGAGAGCTACCATTTTTGGCCTCGGAGGTAAAAACTTACTCTTTTATCTGCTCATGTGGAGCACAAAAACGAGCAACCTTGAAAAAAGGCGCTTAAACTTAAACCAGCCTGAATAAGTACACATAAAAATGAACTTGATTTCAAAGTCTATTCTTGTTCATCTTGTCTATAGGATCCACCGAGTCGATCTTTACGGCACATTTTAGGTTCTCGACCAAAAACTAGTCATTTTCAGTGCGGGCTTACGCAAGCAGGTGCTAGGAACAGCCGAAGCAGTGGATATATGGTTAGCGAATTCAGTGCTGCGCTGTCAAATGACGCTAATACAGGTATTTCGTCTTCCGTGCCCAACGCCAGGTGGCGATCGCATGTGACCAGCTCCCTGGTGGCAGTCATTTATTCCGTGCACTTGACAGCGATTTTCCTGCGCTTATAAAACAAGTTTTATAAAACATGCCCAACTCTCATATGTTCTTTACCAATGCCATCGTACAGACCGCAAAACGATGCCACTCATCCAAAAATGATTTTCCCTTATGCTAACAATTGAAGTGCTCCGCCAATAGGCATTATTTTTGATTTCCCAGCGGCATTTAGTCGTCTGCTTATTGTATTTACAGCAAACAAAAGCATGCTCACTGAAAAGTTTAAATTTATATCTATGCTGTGGATCTGCTTCCCTGGAACCGTTCAGGCATAATACCGGCAGCTACAAAACACGCGTCTTGAAATCGGATACCGAAAAACTTCAGCCCTAGGGGGTATTTAAGAGCCCACCGAAATCCTGTTAAGTCAACCGCAAAAAGAAAGATGTTCGAGTAAGACTGCCTCTCTTCTACGTTGCCATAAAAAAGCTGATAAAATAACACCTAAAGACAGTAATCACAAATGATTTTCCAGCGGTAAGCGAATGGGTTTATTACATTAAAGCTCCCATTCAAGGTTTGGGAGGTAAAGACCAACTTTATTTGACAGATCTAACAGACCTGCATTCACTCTTTTATATGCTGCTGTGGAGCGCAACAGCGAGCCGCCCGGAAAAGGAGGAACTTGAACTTAAACCAGTCTGGATAGCTAAAGATAAAATGAACTTGATGTCAAAGTTTATTTTTGTCATCTTGTCAATAGGAACCACCGAGTTGATCCTAACGGAACAATTCAGGCGGTCGACCAGACAACGGACATTTTCTGTGCGGGCTTACGCCAACGGGTGCTAAGAACTGCCGAAGCAGTGTACAGTAGTCGCCACAGACCATGCAATTTTCATAACTTTGTATAAGTTCGATCATTACTCGAATAACAATGTGAATGCATTTAGGAAGATTAAGAAATAATTATAAGCTGCATCAGGCATATTCGGTACTTAAAAGAACTGTAGGAGAATATCAGTTTTTGTAAAGAAAATAAAATTTTCTCGATAATACTGTGATTTTGAAGACGTAAAACAGAGCTATAAATTAGAATTGAAAAATTGAAGCAACCACTTTCGATGTAAAAAAAGAACTTTTCTTCATTCAAGATATTCTGTTAACTTCAGTCTTACTGGCTAAATATTTATTGAATGTCATCAACAAAAGTATGCCATAATGTTTCTTGTTTCTGTCTTCTTTGATAACTTTATAAATTCTGCATTTGTTCAACGTTTACACCAAAAACTTTTCAATAGGATAGATATAAAGAGCATTTACCCAATAAAGTGTTTTGCGACATAATTTTAATAAAGATGGCAACGTTTCTGATGTGCAGAAATGCCTCAAAAGATAAAAGCACATTTTCGAAGGTTAATCTTGTCTGCACTGGAGTCGTGAAACAACTGTTCATAAAAGATTTCCTGTTAGAAATTGCTTTGATTAGATATTCGGCTGACGAACTTCTGCGTAAATTAACTATTTCCAACAAAATATCACAATAAAATTTGATACTTTTGAGAATTTATTTAAATTTCCTGACGATAAACGGTTCCATTTGACTGGAGATGAAACAACTTTCTTTTATCTTTACAATCGGTTACCTTCCGCATGAGTAAATTAAATCCACATTCAGTTATAAACTGGTGAATTAAAAAAAACTGGCCATATACATTACCATTTTTTGAACAACACATTATTCTTTCGTCTGTTTCATTTCTAAGTAAAACAAAAGGGGAACGTAAGGTATACAAAAACTATATTTCTTCACGACTTTTATTCAATAAGGCTTACGTTGACTTAAGTTCACAAGAACATGTTAGACATTTGGTTTTTATTATAGGACATTTGAGGTTTATTGTTGCATACAAACAAAAACGCTTCTGTTATTGCATTTTGTGCAATAAATCTTAACAGGATAGCTGAACATAATTTCTCGAATACAAGTGTACAACGTTACTGCAAACAAACTTTGATCCCTTGACTAGGCTTTACTTTAATCTGAACAATTTTGTTTAAAATTTCCAGTTCTGAAAGAGATATCTTCGATAACTATTTCGCTTATTTTGGAGTTCCTTCTTAATATTATCAAGATTAACGAGCAGTTTGGATCTCTCTTTCGTAATAGCATAGTAAATTCTTTCCATTTGAGACTTCTCCAAATTTCCCCAAAACAACTGGTTATTTCTCTTTATAAACCTTACTTAAATGATGATTTATATAAGTAAAAGGCTTTAGCAGCATTCAATAAACTGAATAAATTAAAATAGTGTTACCAAATATACCCTTAAGTGCCAGGTCAAATTTCATGCTGGAAGATGCATGGTCATTGGCGACTACCGTATGCGCAAGCTGTTTGTTGTCAACGTGAGGCAGGTAAAAAGAATTGGGTGGCGCTCGGAAATTGGTTTTGGCAGTGGCAGTTCGCTTGGTTTCATAGTTTGCTATCGCAAACCCCAGTGCTGTTCTTTCGGTCGACTGGTCGTCAGCGAGGCTCTTAGAAGAAGCCACAGTAATTTTTAAAGTCATGAGGACAACTGGCATAATGGCATTGAACAGCCATTACTTTCCTACTTACTGTTTTGGAGTTTGATAAGTATTTTACACGGCATAAAGTGCTGTGCACACCTTCTATTTACATGGAGAACAACTTACTGCCGGCTGCCGCGGGAGCCCAATTCGATAACGTGTTTCAACTTTGCACGTATACTGCCTATCGTAGTTTCCCACCCAAAAACACCCATAACTACAGTTTTCTTAGGACAACATGCTTGGTCTACGGGTATATGAACTGTACCGTTTTGAATAAATTTGCTTGACGCAATTGTGATAACTTTGCGGTCTCGGTTAGAGTCGTACCCACACAGCAGGAAAGGTTTTTACGCAGCCACCGGCCTACCATGGAGATATGAAATTCACCCTGCGTAGTGAATGTTATCCCAATTGGGTCGATTTTACTATCTGAATACAATTTGACAACCCTCATAGAAATTCTTAAGCGATCATCTTGAATTTAGCAGAATGACCACTGGACTCATCTAACTGTTAGACTGAGGGAGTCGGGTTGGCACATATGCTTAATTAAGCGGACACAATTGTAAAAAAATTAGCGGCTTTCGTGGCAGTTTAATACGCAAAACAGGGAAGGGTTTCCACTATGGTGGATTCCATACGAACAGTAAACTGGGCTGGTTAAATCCAACGATGTGTGTTTAAATTCAAGGCTGAAATTCACGGCTCGTAGATCAATGGTAAAATGTGGGTTTAACTCCAACCGAGGCCACGAAATTGTCCAATAAGGTTAGCTGCATTAAGGGAATTCGCAAAAAACCCATAATAGTAACAATATTGTTCTCCAGCGGTCTTAAGTGCGCAGTCGTCTATGTCGAGAAAGTTGTGGACATTAGTCCTAGAGCGACACATTGGATGCTGCATGTGTGAAGCATGAAGCCGCTGGATATCGGTAATGTATACGATGCTGGTAGCGGAACACACATGACAGTATGCCTGTCAGGTATGCATGAAAAAGAGCACTTGACCCAATCAAATTACAGATATGCGTCCCTCTTGGGCGCCTATGAACGCCATCGAGACTGTTTAATTTTCTATGAAGTGCACCATCAATTAGTCTGACTCTATACAATATCTGTATTAATGGGGTAGGATGATCAAATTTCAAAATGTTTCTGTTTTTTCGGAATCCTTTACGAGGGCTAGGAAGGATTAACGAATATATATATTAAATGACGAACTGTGCTTAGCAGAATGATTAGAAAAAAAGGACGGTATTTTAACGTCCTGAAACCTAAAACAACCTTAATAACTTTACAGAGTTCTCAGAATCCGCGGAGAACGAAATCACTTAGTTGTCTGCAATGACTGGTTCTATAAACAGATAGGTGTGACAACATTAGATATTTAATTTTTATTGAAGGACATATGAGTTTTATTGTTGCATTCAAAAAAACACTCTTCTGTTAGTGCATTTTTGTACAAAAAACTTCACAAGAAAGCTAGACATAATTCCTTAAATATATATGTTCAATGTTACTGCAAACAAATTTGGTTCCTTTTACTTGGCTTTACTTCAATCTTAACAATTTGGGATAACATTTTCCAGTTCTGGAAGGGATATTTTACATAATTATTTTACTAATTTTAGAATTTTTTCTTAGAATTATCAAGTTTAACGAGCAGTTTGGTTCTCTCTTGCGTAATAGCATAGGAAATTCCTTCCATTTGAGACGTCTCCAAATTTCCCCAAAACTACTGGTTATTTCTCTTTATATACCTTTTTTAAATAATGATTTAACTAAGAAAAAGGCTTTAGCAGCATTCAATAAACTGAATGAATTAAAATAGTGTTTTCAAATATACCCTAAAGTGCAAGGTCAAATTTCATTCTGAAAGATGCATGGCCTTTGGTTACAACTGTATGTACGGTGAGCAAATCTAGTGCTGTACTGTCAGAAAATGCTAATACAGGTTGACGTTGAAACGTACCATGCTTACAGTCTAGGTACTTGCCTGTTTGTATGGTAACTAGCAACCTCAATTTATGCTACAAAGGACTGTCCTGTGGCAGCAGGTGCTTTTATTGAAGATGACGGGTTGCAACAAAAAAATACACTTACAATTTCGGTCTACGCCTAAAACCCTTATATATACTGATAAATACCGCGATCAGAAATTCATTTATCTGGAAATTAAAAACCTGAGGTAAAACAGGTATTCCCTCTTCCGTGGCCGACGCCAGGTTTCCATCGCATGTCGACCAGCTCCCTGGTGGCAGTTGCTCACTCCGTGAATGTGGCAGTTATTTTCCGCTACGTGCTTGACCGAGGACAATCACCCACAGCCTGCCTTATTTTTCCCTTTTCCAGTTCAAAAATCTTTACATGCCCATCTGGTGATGGGGTCACATGTAAAACGATATTTGTAAACCGTATCGAAGTCTTCTGTTTTTTCATTTTCAATACCATTTTAGAGACGTCTTGATGAATAGCCGTAAACTTAATTTTTTCCTCAAATAGACTTTTCAAATAAGATATTTGAATACAAGCAGAATTTATAAATTCTATGGAACAAAGGCACCAAATCCTTAATTATCTTTGCAAATGAACTATTCGTTATCGGTGGCTAGTATTATAAATATAATTTGCACATTTGCATGATAATCGAGTTGTGCTTCCTCTTTGAAAGACCCCTTATACTTTCAAAAATAAAGTAAGCATATCCAGGCGTCTGTTTGTATCGTAGATGAACTCGGTGATCCGTTCCCGAATTCCGTTGCATTTCTGGACGTAATGCAATAAAGCTGGCTTCCTAAACTTTAAGTATTTGCGCCCCCTGCGGATTCTATTGGATATCTGGGCCGCACCTGGGAGCCGAAAATCCCGTGTGTGCTTGTTGCAACAGCGAACACCTCTTGTTGGTCCGGTTGCGCAAGCTGGGTTTGCTTGTGGCGGTGCCTGTTGTGATGTGCTATGTTTTCTTAGGCAGCGAAAGCATAATGGTTCTTGTCTTCCTAACGCGTCGTAAGTTTTAAAATATAAATGCTTTCAAAACGAAGCATTTTAGCGCATTTTAGCAAGCAGTGTTTTGAAAAGTAACTCTATTAGGCAATGGCATAAGAGATGATTTGAACGTCTGTGTCATTACTATTTTCGTTTATCCATTTAATTAACCACGCGCAACGGCTGGTGTATCAGTTTTCATCACAGAAAGTTGCAATATCGCAAGAGGGGCCAATTTAAGACTAGAAGAAAATCCACGCAATTGTAATGGGATTTCGAAAAATAAAATATTCTTAATATTCGCAGGACACTCATAAAGAGGAAGCTGAAGAGTTCACGACTATAATGCTGCACGTTGTAAAATGGTGATCAGCTGGACATCGTCACAAAGTCGTGGTTTGATTTTGAAGTGCTACTGAATCTGAAACTTTTCACATTTTACACTAAACACAACCTTGCCGGACCTATCAAAGGCCGTAAGCAGAACATGGCACCAATTATTCCTCGAACATTGCTTTCGGTCAGATAAGGTGAAGGGAAAATGTCTACTGGCAAACAAATATGCATGAAAAATCTGATAGACGAACATTCACTTGAGTTGAATAAGCAAAACGTTTTTCTTCGTTATGTCACTATTTTAGTCGCTTTATTAATTTTGTTGAATGAAAAAAGCTAGCCTGGAAAACGTGTGAGCTGGTACAAAGCAAATTACTCAGGCTTGTCTGTTTTTGATCTTTTCTTGAAACTGCATAAGTTTTTTTAAACAGATTATGCGTCAAACTCACTTTCGTGTATGGCGTCTACTTATGAAGGATTTTTAAAGATGGGATAAATGCAGTTTTAAAAGCACGCGCCAAGTATCGCTGACTAGAGAAAAGCTTTAAAAATGTGGAAAATAACGCGTGGGCAAGAGGTGGCATAGTTTTTCTTTCTGTACAACATCTCGATTAGAAATGTCATTTAGAAGTTTCCCATTCAAGTAATTGAATGACCTACTCAGTGTTTCCATGGGATTTAATTCAAATGAACCAGTGTGTCGAGGCCTTTTAAGGCAACTTATGAAAGTAAAATCTGGCCAAAACAACAGAATATATTCAGCAAATATACTTTGACAGAGAGTATAAACTGCGTCTTATCTGTGCACGAATAACGAAACAGTTATAGAACACATCATTCTAAATTTTCCCTTCATTTCGTTCCAAGTTTAAAGTTGATATAACAATTGACACTTTGCCATGTTCACATGACCTTGCTGTTATCGATTTTGTGAAAATTGCAACTGATATCTCCTCCTTGCATGGTCCTTCGGATGTCAATATTACTCGCCATGGAGGCCATGGCTGCCGCCAACATTCACAGAAGCGTCATGCTCCTATCATTCACATACTTTCCCCACGAGTGACATTTCTTCTCTAAAAAACCACAAATGACATTCCATTTTGAATTATGAGCCAGCCTTAGGAGTTTATTCAGTCTGCTCTTTTTGCGCAGTTACACTGCTGGCTCGTGTGAAGTGAGTGTGTGTATTACTTAAAACAAGCGAGTAGTCGTCTAAAATTGTGTCAACGACTTCTTCGAAATGTTCGGCTGTGCCAATACATTTCCTAAATCATGCTAGGAGAGGACGCACTTGATAAACTCTCTCGTAATTTATCTGTAAAAATGAATTCTGCTGTTGTGAATTGTTTCAAATTTAAACGTGGGAAAAAGTTCGTTAAATTATGGAATTAGTTTTGTTAAGTGTATTATTATGAACTTTGGACGCAAAAGTAACCGTCAAACACAGAGTTATTCCTAGTGTCAGGCACCTCAGAAGACGGCATTTTTTTCGCTATAACTACAATGTTATGTCTTGGCCAAATTACATTGTTGAGGGTCCAACTGGCGATGTCACTTATTGCTTCGAGGGTGCAGTGTTAATGAAAATGCAAAGTGTTGTATGATAAAGCAGAAACGTGCGTGATCTACGCTACTTTCTTCCAATTTGATAATTAATAAAGAAAAAAAGGAGAAATAAAATTTTTCTTATTTATTAGGGTGGCTTTAGACACTTCTCATATGCATGCCAGTCATGCACTGATCCTCTTATCATAACAGCAAGACACTATAATCGTGCACGTCAGCGATGAGGTTTCTTCAGCCATGAACACATTAAGAAGAAGACGACTCGATGGCTAGAACAATGGGTTTATTCGACTGGAGATTCAAAAACCGTTGCGGATTAATTTGCAGAGACATTAGCAGAATTGGGTAATACATGCTAAGGAGTGTGCAGTGTTTATAGGATACAGCCACTCCGGCAAACACACAGCGACAATTTACGGGAATTGCTTTCCTGCGCCTGCATAGTTTGTTGGACTGCATGTGGGCGTTGACCCGTTGAACTTTCATCGCGTCTGGTGGACTCGGGCGTTTAGCTCAGCCCTAGACGAGATTAATCGATGGGTAGCATTTACGAGTAAGTGCTGAGAGTTGTGTGCACATAGGAGATATCAAATTGCCCAAAAGTTTTATTGACGCCTGCCATCAAAAACCTAAGGATGTGGGTTATTGAACGCAAAATATTGTCAGTAGCTTGCATCCGAAGATTAAATTCGCCAGGTAAATAAAGAAGTGCAACCAGCTACCCCTTCAAAAATATCCTCACAAATACAGGGAATATCCGTTAAAATGGAGCAGATTGTTTTTACCAAAATAATTGGCAGGAGCAATACATGACTTTTGTAAAGCTTATGCTGTTACAATTTAAAATGTCCCTTATTAAAATGACCGTACTTTAAGTCCGCATCAAAGTAACCGTGGTATATCTTGACTTTCCTATGCGATCCTATTATCATCACATGTTTGTGATGATAAATTAAAACCCTATCTAGTATTGAACATTAATCGATTCAAGAATGCTTCTGAGCTCATTCTTACACAATGTTTGTGCATGGATGGTAGCATACAAATGGTGTACACTATGCAGTTAAATTCGGGAGTGGTATTATAATTGTCAAATACTATCACATTTCCGTCAACATATTCAGTTCAATTCAGTTTATTGAGGGAAATATAGGTAAATAGCTTTGAAATCCCTCTTTTTTCATAGTTATCACGCAAAACATGTGGCATTGCCAGTAATGGAACTGCGGTAGGGGGGCAGACAGTAAAAAAACTCCTTAGGCATCATTCATAATTTCAGTTTTGAATGCGATTTGTGGGATTTTAAGGAGAAAAACTGCCGCCTATGGGGGGGGGTGAAGGGAACATGTAAATTGGATGTCCTGCTGCTGCAAGTCTTTGGATCATGTTACGAGGAGGACATCGTGGTTGGTAAATATCCTAATGGTCACAAGTGGAGATGACTGCGGTGGTCACGGTGTCGGAGATTCACCCATCATATGCCCATGCGAACCAGAGGACGTTACTTGCTATCAATTATTCTAAACAAACATATTACTGAGAAGTAGGGAGCAGTATATTTTTAAACAAAAAGTAATACTTTAATCTCTTTATCTATGCCGATCCAACTGCATCTTAAACGCGTCTACAGATGGGGACATGATAAAAAAGGCGGGTAGAGCATTAAATGCCTGAATTACCCTCTGAGAGAAGAAGATTTTTCGTGTGTTCAATCTTGCCCCAGTCACACGTAGCTTGAGGGGGTGTCCACGCAATCTAGTAGAAGTGGCCAGCTCAAAGAAATCGTTGGATGCTAGGCAACAATTTTGATCCCGCAGCATGCGAAATGCCTGTATTAGGTCACCGCGCAGCTGTCTGTAATCCAGAGGAAAAAAGTCAAGATTGGTCAATCGTGTCTCGTAAGGAAGGTACGCTTGCCCTCACACTAACTTAGTTGCCCGTCGTTGTACCCTTTCAAGGGTTTTTGTTTTTGACTGTCCAAGGTTTCCAGGCTTGAATGGTAAATTCCAGTTGGGGTCGGACAAACGCGCCGAAGACCTTCCCAAATACAACTTTATCAAACTTAACAAAGGCGCGCTTGATAAATACAAGCTCGATATTGCGGATTTGGCCACCTTCAGGCTGTGGAGTTATGGCTTAATTGAGGAAGTGAACCACACCCCCAGATCCTTCTGGGCCTCTTCTTCTGGCAACGGTGTTTTATTTAGGTTGTAAACCCTCCGATCTGAGGTGTTAGTACTACTGAAATGGATTATGTTGCATTTGGCGACATTAAATGGCAGGAGCCACTCGTTTGACCATTGCTCGAGTCGTTGAAAATCTGCCTGCAGATTTGCTTCGTCATCTTCGCTACGAATGACCTTCCAGAGTTTTAAATAGTTGGCGAAAAATGTGGTTTTGCAGTCTTATCCACTTATGCAGTTGTCGATGTATAAGGAAAATGATAGGACCCAGAGCAGAACCCTGGGGGACCCCAGTATCAACTGCCACCTCCGCCGATCGCTGATCACCAATACATACGGTTTGAGTCCAGCCAGGCAGAAAGATTTCGATCCATCGCAAAAGGTTGCCTGTTATCCCTATACGTCTAAGCTTGTAAAGGAAACGTTGATGCGGCACAGTGTCAAATACCTTCTTGAAATCTATGAAGACTGCGTGCACCGTGTTTCCCTTATCGAGTGCTCTGGTCCAGTGCTCTAGACAGAAGAGCAGATTTGTCAAACAGGACCGTCCACTACGGAATCCATGCTGTTTATCAGAAAGAAGTCAATGAAACTCTAAGAATTGCATCAACTCTACTTTGATAATTCGCTCCCTGATTTTGCAGCATATTGCAGCAAGGCTTATTGGCCTATAAATGTTTGTGGACGCCCGACTCCCACTTTTGTGTATGGGTGAGATCCACGCTGTCTTCCAGTCGGATGGCAGTTGGCCTGTGTTTAGGGAGGCCCGAAAGTGTAGCTGCAGGGGTTCTGCCAACTCTACGGCTAGCTCTTTCAACAGCTTTGCAGGTATGCCGTCCGGTCCTGACGACTTCATGTCTTGGAGCTTAAGAAGTTCTTGCAGGACAGTTAATTCTGTCAGCACAACGGAGTCAATTCTCGGAATCTCCTCGGTACTAAAATTGGTAACGGTTAGCTCGACCTCTCTCGTAAAAACCGACTGAAAGAACCCGGATAGATGGTCGGCCTTTGCTTTGTTCTCGCAAATTTTGGCACCTTCAGCCGTTTTCAACACCAGGATGGGGTCTCTCTTTCGGGTTGATCGCTTAATGTAGAAGACCTTCGAATTTCCTATTGCACGGTTTATTAGGTCAACCTCGAAACTTTGGCAGGTTTTTAGTACAAGGCCCTTAACCCTATTTCGCTGCGCTTTGTACTTTTTGTACGACTCGGTGGTCTTCTCTCTCCGATACGTTCGAAACAGCTTTTCTTTACGGTTAACCTCCCTTTTCAGCGTGTTTATTAGCCACTGGGGCCTATTTGCGACTTTCTTTTTCGAGATGGGGCAGAAATTGGTGATTAGCCCTTGCAGTACAGTCTTTAACACCGTCCAATCCTCGTGGACACACCCGGTGAATGCCTCCCTCCAGTCTACGTTGAGCACTGTGGTTCTCATTTGGTTAAAGTTTCCGCACCATATGTTGTGTCTAACGGTCGCGCTACGATCAGGTACGGAGAAAAGTGAATACTCCCACTGTAGTACTACGTGGTCGCTTTTTGCCTAGAGGAGGTAAACAATTTACGACGTCAACTCTGTCAGGCGCTTTTGACAGTACAAGATCTAGGCAGTAAGCCTGTTGCTCTTAACGCTGCCTGGTCGGAGATAAGACGTGTTGTGATAGAACGGCTTTTTGTACCGTGCGTAGGGGTCGGCGATCAAAACTTAATTCTGACCCTGTCGCAGAACTGAGGTTCCACTCGATATGCAGAGCATTAAAGCCGCATATAATCATGACATTGGATCGCACGTCAAATGCTTTAACTTCCCCAATCAGGCTTTTGCCTGACTCTGGATCGTTCGACGGTGGTTGATAAAACACCAAGATGTCAAGGACTTGAGACCCCGGCGTTCTGACGGTGAGCCAATGGGCCTCTATATCGGACGCGAGCTGGTCAGTTTTGTTTGATACGTGCAGGCCATGTCTAACATAGGTGAGCACACTCCCACCCTGACGCCCGGCTCTGTCTTTTCGGAACAGCTGAAAACCACAGAGAGCAACTTCCCGATCGTCTATCTTTGTGGATAACCAAGTTTCTGTTATACAGACCACATCTGGTTCCACTTGGCACATAGTAATCTTAAGCTTGTCTAATTTAGACAGTAGGCTTTGTGCATTGGTGTACATGCACTTTAGTATTTTTTGTCAACTTGTTCGGGTAGATTTTACGCACGAGCTCAACCCTCCTCCTGCTAGGTCAATTGCATGGTTATCCAGAACGGTGAGAATAATGGACGTTGTAGTACTTGGTTGTTGTAAATAACCAAGTTTTGTTCTCCTTGCTGTGTCGCTCCTTCATTTCTGTAACGGGTTGATGACGTTTGTCTCGGTCTGCAACTGAGAAATCCTGCTGAAAAAAACTCCCGGGTGAGAGTCTTTTATTCTAAAATGCTTAGACAGGATGAGCTTTGCTTCTTGGCTGCTGGCCATGAGCACCTTCAGAGGTCTGAGACGCATCGATCCATTTGGGCTCTCTGACTGTTTTCCAAGGCGAAATGCCCTAACGTACTCGATTGATACGTTAGGTCCCAGCATTTTGTTCATAAGCGCACCGAAGAGCTGGATGTCTGCGGAATGCCGGTCAATGGGATTGGTTGCGGTTGGTTCTGCCAATCCCTGTATTATGACGTTCGATTATCTATTAGCAACATTTTTTACGCCAACGACATTGGCGCTTACTTTCTGACTAAGAGCTCTTGTGCTGCTATGATGACGGTTATGTTTGAGACTGGAGTCTATTGGTGCAGTACCTGCCTCGTTTTCTACTGCGGGCCTCGGGCTCGGGCTGGCCGATTATGTTGCTTCCCGGCCATGGACTTCGATGCGATTTCCATGCAGTTTTGCGGGGCCGGGCACTCAAACTTTGAGGGCCTTAACACTCGTATCTTGTTTGTCGGCAGCGAGCTTGTTCAAATCTGCCTCAACTGTGGTAACTTTGTCAGTTTTGGGGGCCTTCACTCGGGGTTTTGGCACGCTCTTGCCTGTTTTTGTGTGCGCCTTTACTTGAAGTATTGACGCATTTGTTGCTACTTTGCTGGCAGGAAGGTTTTTCAATTTTACCTCAACTGCGTCTACTTGGTCAGCTCTTTGGGCCTTCACTTCAAGTGTTGGAACATTCGTGTCTTCTGTTGACTAAGCCTTAACTGTAGATGCTGGCGCACTCTTATCGTTTTTGTTTTTGTCAACTGTGGAGTTATTCAAATTATCCTAATCTGCGGCAATTTGGCCACGGTTGGAGACGATCACCCTAAGTGTTGACTCCCTTGTATAAACTTTGCTGGCAGACAGGTTTTCAAATTTACCTCAACTGCGTCTGTTTTGTCAGCTCTTTGGGTCTTTACTTCAAGTGTTGGCACACTCGTGTCTTTTGTTGTGGAAGTCTTAACTTTAGGTGCTAGCACACTCTTATCATGTTTATCGACTGTGAAGTTATTCAAATTTACCGCAGCTGAGGCAATTTGGCCAACTTTGGAGGCCTTCACTCTAAGTGTTGACGCCCTTGTGGCTACTTTGCCGGCTGGAAGGTTTATAACATTAGCCGCATTTGCGTGCAGTTCTTTCGTCCTACCAGAACGCAGTTGTCTAGGCGCAGATATTGGGCCCTGGACAATTTCTTGTTCCTCTCGAATCTTTACTCGTGCGTTTTTGTTGATTTTAGCCCTGGATAAGGGTGAGATCGATTCTGCGGGTGGACGTTTCATCCACCTTTTGACAACTTTAACGGTCCTGGGGCTCAAGCTTGCCTGACACTGTAAACTCTGGCACGTTTGTGTATGCTTGTCCTCCGATTTGGGCGTTCTGGACCTAGTTGGTGTTGGCTGCTAGTAAGCGCCTTTAATGTTGATAAGAGCTGTGGATTGCAACTTGTTTCGTCAATTGGCCTTAACTTTTCGAGTTTAAGAAATTATGCAAGTACTTCTGATAGTAGGTTCGTAAGACACTCTAGTCCCATTAGTTTTTGCCGCATCTCTTTGCAGTGATTATAACCCTCTGGGCATATTGTGTCACCAGTGTTAGTGCACGCAACTGTCGGTCGATCTCGCAACTCAGTTGCGGTAGCCGAGGTGTTCAAACGGTCGCCCCCTGGGTCGCGCGTCCGCGGTTCGCTGCTAACTCCAGTGTTATTGCACCTAACTTCCGGCTGCCCTCGCAGCTCATTTGCGGTGGCCGAGGTGTTTAAACGGTCGCGGATCGTGCCACCTCTAGACTCGATTTCTTCCTCACGCACGACAGTTGGGTCGTGAATGTCGGCGTTCCCCATGGGGTTGATTTTGGGTTTTGCGAGCACAGATAACAACAAAATTTTGGATGGCCTACAGTTATGTTGCACTTGTATTCTAATTAAATATCCTGTCTAAGGTTACAATATCGAAACCTATATTGTCTATAATAGTAGAAACTATTTCGGTTGACCAGAGCAGGAAAGATAGCAAAAATATAGGTAAGCCAATACTTATGTAGTGCTTGTCTTCTAATCTGATATCCAAGCTTTGGGTTAAAGTATCACATTGATAGTGTCTACGCTCGTAAAAACGGTTAACGGTCAATTCTGACCGCGTAACTACCAACGAGGTAGTCTGATCTCTGAGTATGCAACAACTCTACACAAGCAGTAAATAAATAGATGCACAGCAATATATAAATTTTAGACCCAGCCTTTCCGCAGATATTCCTCAGTGATTCTGAAGAATTTTATTTGAACAGGTAGAGTGTTTAAGCCAAGCCAATAATCCCAGCAAGATGCTCGATGTGGAGAAAAATTCCTGGTCAATTAGCGAGGGTTTTGAAGGAAATTGGACGGAGGATCGTACAACACATTGTGTTTATTTTCAGTTTTACTCTGTAGACAATTTCTTTTAACATTGAAGTTAAAATAACTTTGCCTTCATCTTGCTCAAAAATATCGAAGACATAATATCCCCAGAATCGAAAGAAAACTTTTTTGGATATAAAATGGGCATAAAGTGCATTTCTTTCGTGCGGCAAAATATGTTGAGAATGTTTTTTGTCTTTTATTTGACGGCATCTATGGTTAATTTCTCTGGGCAGTGGCATCGCCACGAAAGAAAATTCCAGTCCTCATATCAGGCATAATTCCCTTGAATTTTAGTTTTTGACGAATTCAGCATAATGGGCCTACTCCGCGAAGGGTCAATTAGTTTAGATATCCTTCAATATAACTGGCGATTCTGTTTAGAAGGTTATTGCTATTTTGGATCTGACTACTTCCATGCCAATGAGGTTCATCCGAAAAGTCCTTAGGTGATGGGCTTTTAGGCATAATAGAGAGAACTCAGTCTGACAAAGTGAACGAGGTGGGGAGAGAGATAAAGTGCTCAAGTTTTTTATGTCTTGTACTTTTAAACTGACTGGACCGCAATCAGTAGTAATGATAGACTGCACCGATACCATAAAAAAGCAGTTGGCTGGAATACATTATCTAGCCATCAAAGGGATTAAAGAGGGCTTTCCTTGAGGTTTATGTTGCTAATCGCTGGTGCTATACAAAACGGCATGCATTTAAACCCTCACAAAGTACATTATATGCACTCAAACGTTTCTTTATTGTTTTGAATTATGGTTGAGATACGAGTTAGGATGAGGCATTTTGAATTTATATACGTTTGCCCCTGGAACATATCATTCACTAAATCTTAGTTTCAGAAAGCAAAGTAAGACGATGCGTGTTGATAAAATCTACAAATTAGCCCTGATGTCAGCAACAATTGGTCCTTTAGGAACATATTTGGCCATTTATTTGCAATTTAGAAGCAATGTTTATATGATACATCACATCCGGAACTGTAGCAGTAACGGGTCTGCTTTTGTTTCCAAGTCACGTTTTCGATGATGAATCTACGATGGATGTCAAAACGTCAAAACTTATTAACGCATTTTCCCAGCGATAAAGTTTTCGTCTTCTTCTTCTACTTCTACAACTACTATATCTTGTTCTAATTTTAAACCTTTTCAACCAACTATGCCAGCTACATGAAATGGCGCGTCCGACAAGAGATAGTGTAGTTTGGATAAGTGAAGTAAGTTGCATTCCGAGTTGATATGATGAAAAGAAAGAAGATCTTCGGAAAATTGAGTTGTACTCGTGAATTTTCGAACAAGTATCACGTATTCGTCGTCAGACTAAATTAAAAGTGAGGGCTGGGGATGTCGCAGTAGATGTTTTGGAGGCAGAGGTTACAACGGACGGGGGAGGGAAAGGGGGGGATTGGTGGAAGGGTTATGGCGACGTGACACCCGCGGCGATAGGTTGTGCTAGTGAAGGGAGGGGGGG